>CANSZD010000780.1:0-557500 GCA_947648045.1 Beta corolliflora
GAGTACTACATAGTAAATAAATAAACAATCCTAACATGATACTAATAAATACTAAGCAAGAAATAAATAATCATACAACAACATAGTAGACTACTTTTCTCGAACTAAACTCCACAACTAGTAAGTTAATTAATTTAGATGGAATAGTCAATGGAACGAGTTGTCCAACCAAAACCGGTCTACAATTTTGAAGACGAGGTACGGGAGCGACTCCGTACTCCCATGACCTACGATATCGAAGAACCTTTTAAATAAAAAAAAGGATACGGTGATCAATCTGGTCCCAAGAAAAACCATGGGCTACCACCATGTACTCCAACTCATACTAGTTCAACACTTCAGACGTGCACAAGTCTACAGCTATTGCTATCCATGTGTCACTTTACATGATTAATAATTTATTACTTGTTATGACTCACAAGTAGAACAAATAATATAATCATCAAGTAATCATAAACTTTCATTTTTATCTTAGCATTAGATAAGTGATCAACTTAACAATCCAAGAACAAATCCAATATTAAATCCATAACCTTTATTTAAGTGTTGAACCAAGTCAACAACCAACCAACCTTTCATAGGTATAAAAATCAACTTACCAAATAAGGCCCTCGATCCTCATAAAGTAGTTAAATAAATCAAAGGGAACAACATGATTCAATCATGATCCAAACCAATAAAAATAGTAATCCCTCATGTGAATTAATAAAATAAAGTTCCCAAATCTCATATGCTTGCATCAACATTCCATACAAACATAATATCAATAGCATAACCAACATGCTTCACACAATGGCATAAAACATGCAAATCCAACTTAATAGAAACCACATATGAACTAAAAACAGTTCTTTATACATGATACTACTCAATTCTCATCCTTAGGACATGATACTAGTCCAATCAACCCATAGGTATGTACGTACCTTGTGTAGACAAATCGAGCGGCCACTTTCACAACCTTAAAAGTCGTCTAAAGAGAATTCTCCGCCTAAAATAATCAATCATAACCCACAATCAATACTTTATAAATTTCCAGCACTAATAAAATACTTTAAACCCTTCTTAAAAGTGTTTAAAGACATTTCCCATCATTAAAACTTAACTGTTAAAACCTCCTAGTACTATACTAGTTGTTAAAAATTCTTAAAACTCGTGTTTAAATCATAAAAACTCCAACAACAACATCCTTTTTAAATCTTCAGCAACATATTATATACTAAAACTCTTTTTAAATATACTTAAACATACTTATAATCATAAGAAAACCTAATTTCACAAACTACAACATACTACTATGTTTTTCCAACTTCCAAAACCCTAAAAATCCATGCTTTGATAATTAAAATCCCAATTCAAACATAATAAGTAAATCTGAATTTTAATTTTTATCATTACATAAATTATATAGTCTTAGATTCATAGTTAAATCATCAAACTATACTTTTTAAACATAATCATATTAAAACAAACCCTAAAAATACAAACTTTGCATTAAAAATAACTTGAGGAGGAAGAAATAACAACCAACAAAAGAAAGGAGGAAGGAAGGACGCCAGAAAAAGAGAGGGCGGCGGCGGTCAACGGCTGCTGCTGCCGGTCGGGCGGTGGCGCCGGCGGTGGCTGCCGAGTGAGAGCCGAAGAAAAAGAAAAAGGAGGAGGGAGAAGGCCGATAATTTGGGGGAGGAAGAGAGATAAAATAGAATGTGTTTAATGTGTGGGAAATTGTGTAATGAAGGGTATTTATAGGTTCCCCATTAGGGGTCCAATAATGGTTTGGGCTTTGATGGGTTAGTTGAATAAAGATGTTCATAAAGAGTGTTTGGGCTCCTCTTCCCAATATATGCTCATAGAACATAATAAAAGTTTTTGGGCTCCTCTTCCCAATAATTAAAATCTTTTGTATTCCCACTCAACTAATTAAATATAAAATAACTTTCAAAGTATGAAAATATTTAATTACTTAAAATCATTAAATAATTTCTTTGACTTTCAAATAGTCAACCTTTCAAGAATTAAATCGTTTAAATACTAAAACATACTAAATTATATATAAATATACATTATAATATATTTATAAAATTCATAAATTTACGGGGGATTACACATTGCCTATCAATGTTGTTGAAATTGTTGTTGTGAGTCCATGATTCCCCCTATCCCTAGTGTTTGTCTCATTCATTAATCACTCTTATTCTACTTGTCTTAGTTAGTCTAGTTGTTTATTTAAAGCCCCTTTTACTCCCATCAATTGATTTGCATCTCGAGCTAAGTGTAAAATCCCTTGCTTCTCCGTGGATACGAGCCCTTACTACGCTATACTACCTTATTAGGCTAGTTAGTTAGGTTAGGGTGATTTTATTCTTGACTCGGAACCATAGAAAATAACGACACCTAGGGGAGCGATCATTATGACGTCGGCAATTACGTCACCCATCCCAATCCTTACAAATAGTGACCGGATCCCCATTGATTAAGGTAATGAATAGTTCACCCACTAACTCTCTCTCTAACTTCTTTCACTAGACTTAACCTCTTGATTAAATACTGACTTGAGTGCATAATGGGCGATCCCAGATTCACCTGAGGTAGTTAACTCTTATTTTGCTGGACCAACATCTCACGCCGACGGACGACACCCTACCCTCGAATTGATTCCAAGATCCCTACTCGTAAGTTTCATACCCAAAACAACAAAGAAAATTAGGCGGCTATAATTATGGATGGTTCATACAAGTTCCAAAAATGTAAAGTTATTGTGTGCTTTATATTCACTATGAACACCTAATGTACAACTATGAATTGATGCAAATTACTACAACTAGGGGAAATGCAAGAACAAATGGGATGAATGTACAATATCAAACAATCACCGACATTGTTCTCTCTCGGTGCACGATAAGAGACCCTACTCTTATCTTACACCGACGCCATGGCTGGGCGTTCAAAAGCTAAGGTGAAGAAATCTAAGAGCAGAAGCAATAAAAAAAGCAAGAATGATGGTCCTACAAGTCCAATTGAAGGGCAGAAATTCAAAGCAGTAGCAGAACTCCATGGAATTGAACCATTGATGATTAAGACCCCTGAAATGATTCCGCCATTATCACCTCGAAGTTCGCTGGAAGATTTGCAGAATCAACAGAGGGATAAGACTCAATTATCGGAATGGTTAACCATAATGAAGAAGAATCAGATTAGATTGGAGGCCATTGAAAAAGGTAAACCTCAATCTCGTCAACTATTGTCTGATTTTGAGGAAGTTCAGGATGGAATTGAATTGACTGTAAAAAACACAATTAAGATAAACATTGAAGACGTGCAAGATGAAATCGATTACTGGAAATCTTCTATCATTTGCTATGTGGTGGGTGCAAATCCTCCATTTCCCATTATGGATGGATTTCTTCGTAGAATTTGGATTGATAAGGGAATTGATAATATTGTTGTGGTTAGCAAGGGTATCTTTCTTGTGCGTTTTCATAATATGGATCAATGTGATAAAATCTTGACTGAAGGGTTCCAATTTTCTGACAAGAAGCCTTTGATTGTTAAAAAATGGCATTCAGATATGGATTTTAAGAAAGAAGAACTCAAAATTGTTCCTATTTGGGTTCAACTCCCTGCACTTGACTTGAAATATTGGGGGGAACGTTGTTTGTTCAAATTAGTTGCTGGAATTGGAAAACCTTTAAAACTTGATCAAGCTACTCAAACCAAGGAACGATTGATGTATGCTAGAATTCTAGTTGAATCTAGAATGAATCAAGATTTATCTGAATTCATTGAATTTGAGAATGAAAAAGGTATTCTAATGCATCAGAAGGTTGTTTATGAGTGGAGACCTGTTCAATGTCAGCAATGTAAGGGTATTGGGCATGCTACTAAAGATTGTAAGAAGAAGCAACAGATTGTAACACAGAAATGGGTACCAAAAAAGAAAGTTGATGTCACAGATGAGGAGGGATTTCAAAGGGCAAAAGGGGTGATTGTTGCTGCCCAAGCAAAATCTCAAATAGTGGCCATTGAAAACACTTCTGCAGTTTTGGATGATTTAGGGGGTACAGATCACAAGGAAGGGGAAGAAGAGATTGAGGAGATTGCACACAAGGATGTGGGTGTTGATGATCAGGAGATAAGGGTACATGGTGAGGAGGGGGAGCCTCCTACCATGGATGGATAACTTTGTTTGTTGGAATGTAAGGGGACTAAACAACAAGAAGAAGCAGGGAGAGGTGAGAAAATTTATCAACTCTCATAATATTAGGTTGTTTAGTTTCCTTGAGACTAAGGTTAAAGCTCATGCTCTTGGTGAATTTTACCTTAATGTTTGCCCTGGTTGGTGTATGACAACTAATAATCCTTGGCATGGGAAAGGTAGAATAATAGTTGGGTGGCATCCTAGTGCAATACATGTAGATATTGTGTTTTGTTCAAGTCAAATAATACATACCATGATTGAGGTGGTTAATGGAGGGAAGAAGTTTATGTGTACATTTATTTATGGCCTGAACACTAAGAATGAAAGAGAAGTTTTGTGGGCTGATTTAATGAAGCTTGCTGCTGATGATAAACCTTGGATCATCTTGGGTGACTTCAATGCAATAATGAATGTAGAAGACAGAATAGGTCTTCCAGTTAGACAAAGAGAGGTGGTGGATATGCAGGACTGTATGAATTGGTGCAGGCTTATGGAATTAAAGACTTCAGGGCAGTTCTACACTTGGAATAACAAGCAGGAAGGTTCTGACATAGTTTTTTGCAGACTTGATAGAGCCCTTGGGAATGATGCCTGGTTTGATAGGTCATTACTCTACCTGAGGGGGAATTTGACCATTGCCCTTTACTCATTAAATCCTTCCAGGATAATGTGAAGAAAAAACCTTTTAGGTTTTTCAACATGTGGTGTCAAGCTCCTCAGTTTGATGCAATTGTGAGCAATGTATGGCAAATGCAGGTGCAAGGGTGCAAGATGTATCAGATTGTCTGCAAACTCAAAGCTTTGAAGAAAGAATTAAAGACTTTGAATGCAGAACAATATGAGGATATTTCTGTTCAATATGTTAAAACTCACCAGCATATGCTAGATATGCAACTACAAATGCATAATAAGCCAGAAGACTTAGATTTAAGAGCTCCGGAGTCTCGTAGCCGGGAGAGAATACATGGTAGCTCGGCAAAACTATACTCGGTTCCTAAAGCAAAAAGCTAAGATCGGATGGATGCAAGAAGGTGATGACAATACAAAGACATTTCACCAATGCATCAAGATGAGAAGAATCCAGAATAGGATCAATACCATAAAAAAAGATGATGGATCTTGGGCTCATGATTCAGCTGAGGTGGTAAATGCCTTCTTAGACTTTTACAAGAAACTATTGGGTAGTTGTGGCTCTACCAAGAAGGTGGAAACCGGTATCATTACAAGAGGTCGATCTCCGAGTCGAGTCGACAAACAAGCCTTAAGTTTGGTCTTCACTGCAGATGATATAAAAACAATTTTGTTTTCAATACCGGATGATAAATCACCCGGAATTGATGGTTTCTCTAGTTGTTTTTCAAGAAAAGGCGGGCACATAGTTGACAAGACATTGTTCTGCTTGTCCAAGATTTTTTCGAGAATGGCAAGATCTTGAAAGAAATAAACATCACTTGCCATCACTTTGATTCCAAAAATAAGCCGGCTCTGGCGAGTTGGTGACTTTAGACCCATAGCATGTTGTTCGTTCTTTACAAAGTCATCACAAAGCTCATTTGCACCCAGACTTGGCAAAATTCTTCCGATTTTGTGTCTCATTCACAAGGAGCATTTATAAATGGACGAAGCATAATTAGTAACATCCTTTTGTGCGAGGACTTGGTTAAAAGATTTGGGAATAACTGGAGTAAAGTGAAAGGACTTCTCATGAAAGTAGACCTTAGAAAGGCTTATGACTCTATTGAGTGGGAGTTTGGCTAAGAGTTATTGATAGCTCTTAATTTTCCAAATCAGTTTATCAAGTGCATTATGGCTTGCATCACAACACCATAGTTCACCTTGCTTATAAATGGTAGCCCTGAAGGTTTTTTTGAAGCTAGAAGGGGACTGAGACAGGGAGACCCCATGTCCCCTTTGATCTTTGTGTTATGTATGGACTATCTCACCACGATATTCACTTACATTGGGGAGATGCAAGAATTTAAATTTTTCATTGGTTGTTCTCATTTAAAGATCAACCATCTATGTTTTGCAGATGATTTGCTTCTCTTCTGCAAAGGGGAAGCAAAATCTGCTTATCTCCTGTTACAAGGGTTAAAACTCTTTACTGAGTCTTCTGGGCTACAAGCTAACAAGGGGAAATTCGCTCATATTGCTCGGCCATGGATGATTCTGAAGCAACTAGGATAGCTCAATTTTTCGGTTTTGCTAAGGAACAGACTTCCCTTTTAAGTATCTTGGTGTTAATATTAGCACTAAGAAACTCGGTGTGGTCGATTGTGAAATTTTAGTGGAAAAAATGACCACTAGAATTAGATCTTGGAGTTCTAGGAGTCTCTCCTTTGCCGGCAGATCTCAGTTGGTCAATTCTGTTTTGCTCAGTATACATGGGTATTGGGCTCAAATCTTCATATTACCAAATCTGGTGATTCAGAAGATTAATGATATCTACAGGAATTACTTATGGAATGGAAATGCTGTTGGGGGCAAAAATGGACATATTAAATGGACATATTAAATGGACAAATGTTTGTACCCAGAAAAAATATGGTGGACTTGGTTTTAGGAATGTTCATTTATGGAATTTAGCTGCAGTAGGGAAGCTGGTTTGGCATATTGGCAGTGGTAAAGATGATTTGTGGGTGAAATGGGTGCATGCTTTCTATATCAAAAATGTTGATTGGTGGAGCTACCGGGCTCCAAAGAAGTGCTAGCTGGGTCATCAAACACATTTGCAAAGTAAAAATGAGCTACGATTCTTTGGGAATGCATAATTGGAGTATTAACGGTCAATATTCGTAAAGAAAGCTTATGAACAGCTCCTTGGGGATCAACAACAAGTCAACTGGGCTTCTGGTGTCTGGAACAGGCTGTCAATGCCTAAGCATAGGTTTATTCTATGGCTTGGCATTCGGAAAGTGCTTAGAACAAAAAGACAAACTTTTTCAATATAACATTAGTACTTGATGATCTTTCTTTGTTTATGTGGGTGCGCCCTTTGAAACACACAATCACTTATTTTTTGATTGTGAGTTTAGCACAAAACTACTGACTTGCACTTTCACTTGGATTGGTATTCAGTATAGAAGGAGGACTCTACAGCAATGGTTGAGTTGGGGCGGACGTTCCTATAGAGGTTCCAAGCTGAGGAAGCAAATCCTATACATTGTTCTGGCTGCAGTGGTATATCAGATTTGGAGGGAAAGAAATGAAGCTTTTTGGAATCTTCAAATACACAAGATAGAATGTATAGAGAAAGAAATACATTGTATAGTTAAACATAGAAGTAGAATAGGCAATTCTTCTAAATGGAGTAGCAGAGATATAGAGTGGATTGAAAATTTGTAAATATGGTCAGCTGCTGACCATGCTGTTTTGCTTCCCTTTTCTAAGGGATTAGGTTGTTTTGTTTTTTGGAAGTGCAATATAATTTTTTTTACTTACCAAAAAAAAAACAATCACCGACATTGTAACTTTAGATTAAACATCTTCCCACTGATCAACATCTAACTCCTCAGAGCTCAAACTTGGTGGAAGGAACGACATGTACACACGTTTAAGGTTAGGAGTTTCTTTTAGTTCTTGGCATGCGACTTCCAGAGCTGGGTGTTGGAAGAAGGAATAGAATTTCTTGTTACAAACCCACGCAAAGATGAGGGAAATTATAGGAAGTGGGATGAGAGTGACAGTGTAGATGAACTCCTTCACTCCAAAGTAACCTAGCATTGTAACTTGATAAAGGACTAGTGCAGCAAGAAATCTTGTATGCAAATGAGGCCACATCCTGCCATAGCTCTCAAACGATGGAACATACACTTTAAGTGCCTGTAGCAAGGAAAAGGAAAACTTATATACCCTTGAAACGATATTTATTTTCCTACTAAAATAATACTTTTTTTGTTTCAAAATCCTTGCAACCAGGCTCCTACATGCACAATTTGTGGACGATTATAGACAAGATAAACAAAATTATCCTTTTTGATGGATATATACGAATTCATTGTTTGAGTCTTTAATGTCTGATGTACTGATCCTAGGGGAGCTGTTGCTATTCAGCTGAACAAATGAATCTCGGATGATTTTATTCGCGTATCCTCATATATAGTGAATAAAATCTAAAAAGACCCTCACGGCTACAAAAAATTGCCCCAAAGTGTTTTATCATTGTTGAATGCACGTTAATTGTTATATATTTACGAATTATGCAACTTTTTCTATTTGTCTTGTATACCCTGACTAATGCTAACACGCCAAATCTGAAATCCCAGATTTACCATTAGTCATTAAGCCAAGGATATTATGAACGAAAATATGCTCCCCAAACCAGTAAATTCTTTATCATGGAAGATTAAGATGTTACAAAGAACTACCTGATTTCTCATGACAAGCCATCCCAAGCCGAAATAGATAATACCAAATGGAAGGATTAGTGGTGCAATGACAGAGTAACAGAGGGTGATAGTGAGAATAAGCAAGTCAGCTGGAATCCTTGTCGCATATCGAAAATCACCAGGAGCCCAAGCTTCTTTCACTTCGGCTTCTGTCTTGCAGAGATATTTCTTTTTTAGACAGAACATAATAAGTGGAACCAATCTCGACAACTCCAGCCCATACCCTACAAAACACCTGCAGAGAAAATCAATATTGTCCGAAATCGATCATAGCAGGGTGGAATGTGATAAAAGAATTGAAGATGAATTGATTACCTAAGAGCCACAAAAGTCAAGAAGAAAGTTGCGTTATCTGGAAGGCCCTTCCCAAGTAACTCAACAATTTCATTTGGATGCTCCTTCATATCCTTCAAATTACCAAATAAGGTTCCACCAAGGGTCACTCCAATAAAAGCGTTAAAAACTATGAAATAAAAGTATTTACCCGAAGCAGACCTCACTGCATGGCTCTCAGAAGGAATTCCTTCCAATTTAGACAAAAACATGACTAGTGTTGGGAGCATAGCCAAAAATATTAATAGAGTAAGTTGAGGAAGATAAGCTCCCAACACTGTTCGAATGGAAACTATTGCGAGAACGGGTTTTATGAACGGCAGAAGCTTTGCGAGGTTTTCAAGTGTTGTAAAAGCTGAGATAATACTGATAGGAACCATGAAGAATAATACCGCTAATGCAACGATAATGTACACAACGTACTTGCGTACTTGCCTCGTAAAATAATTTAAAGAAAGGTTATTCCAAATTAGTTGACGTGGTTCAGGAGCATCCATTACTGTCCAATGGTCCACCATTCGGGCATGTAAGCTCTGAGCAGCAGAAGCAGCAGCCACCCTACTCGAAAAGAATATGAGTGCTGAAGAAACCTGTCGATCTCTTATGGTCAATTTTTGCTCTGCGTCAAACTTAGGGATAAGTTCACTTATCTTCTCATTGCAGTAATCTATGGTATCTACTTTCTTTCCACAAAGACCAAAAAGCCCAAGGCGGTTCATAGGTCTGGTTCCCTCCGGACTAACAATTGTTTTTGATTGCGCATAAACTGTTTCAGCTACCACAAGATTCTTCTTGTATACCTTTAGCTCCTCCCATATCTTGTTGACCTGTAAAACGAGAGGATCAAGATCAAGGTATATGGACACTGCAACCAACATTAATAAGTTTCTTGAATTACCAATTGTTTTCTCATACTCTCTACGTCCCAGCTCTTGGTTAACATTTACCAAAAAGAGGATACAAAACAAACATTTTTATATCCACACGGGAATATTTTGTGGAATTGTCACTTAAATTATTAGTCG
This sequence comes from Beta corolliflora, assembly GCA_947648045.1. Classification (NCBI taxonomy): domain Eukaryota; kingdom Viridiplantae; phylum Streptophyta; class Magnoliopsida; order Caryophyllales; family Amaranthaceae; genus Beta; species Beta corolliflora. The sequence goes on from CANSZD010000780.1 coordinate 9,945, forward strand.
CTTTCACCTCTATACTTTGTTTTCAAGGCTATACAAATTGACCTGTAGATTGTATTTAGTTAAATCGGTCCCTCGAGAATATCCAATCATCTAAAACTTAACTTTTCCCTAACATTGCATGACCAATTCTAGCTTCTGTGATATAGCAATAGCATACTCCTATCAACCTTTGATAAAGTTGCAACTTACTATTACTATCTCAAAGTTATTGTATTATCTGGTAAAGTGGAGAGTAATTACGACCACAACAAAGCTTGAAAGTAATTCAAATTAAAACTCTACCTCTTTGTTGTCTGTTACTATCATTGACCTGTAAAATGTATCCGGATAAATAGCCTTGAAATACGAATCAACTTGTTCCTTTCTGGTCTCACCTTCCAGAGGAGGGGGTATATCTCTAACAAGAACTGCAAATTGTTCCGCCCTTACTTCAGAAGACATGAGAGATGTAGCTCTTATTTCAGAAACATGTTTATATGCTTTCCATAATAGGAAATATGTAACCAAAGAAACCCAGTAGACAGCAATCAAATATGCCCATAGCCTATCACTTTTTTGCTGCAAAGAAAGTCAATTGTTCTTAGAGTCTTGCAATGAGATAGGTATTGATGAAATGCAATAATCAGTTAATAAACTCGATGATAATTTGTAACAATAATGGTGATTAGAATTACTTAGAAATGCAAAACTTACTCCAATGTGTCCCATTGAAAACTTATCGAGCTCATTGAAAGTACCATTGCTTGTGGTGCTATTCAGTCTGACACTGTGATCAGTGATTGAAACAGGCAAAAGAGATGGAAGAAGCACAATACAACAACAACTAAGCCTTATTCCCAAAGTGATTTGGGGTCGGCTAACATGAATCGTCAACTGAAACCGTCACCAAAGGAGATGGCATCGCCAAGAGTGATAAAAAGGTTTTTTTTTTTTTTTTTTTTTTAAAGCAAGGTTTACACCAACAAGTTTTAAAAGAGGTTTTCAACAAAAGGTTTTAATACCAACACAATTGAGAAAAACAAATAAATGCGAAATCACACCCTTCCTCCACATGGATCTCGCCTCCTCCACTCACTTCATCCAACGTCATGCTCTCCTCAATCCCAAGTAACCTCATATCACTTTCAATTACCTTCATCCAAGTCATCTTAGGTCTTCCCCTACCCCTTACAACTTGGTTACTCCTCCACTCTTCAATTCTTCTCACGGTGCATCACCCGATCTCCTTTTCACATGACCAAACCATCTTAACCGATTCTCCCTCATCTTTTCTTCAATGGATGCAACTCCAACTTTTCCCGGATCACTTCATTTCTTAATCGGTCTTTCCTTGTGTGGCCACACATCCACCGCAACATACGCATCTCCGCCACGTTCATCTTATGGACGTGGCATTGTTTCACCGCCCAACATTCGGTGCCATATAACAAAGCAGCCTAATTGCAAGTACGGTAGAACTTTCCCTTCAAGCTTTGGGGAATACCGGAATCACAAAGGAATCCGGTGGCGCTTTTCCACTTTAACCAACCCGCGTTAATTCTATGAGCCACGTCTCCATCCAGGTTCTCCATCCTTTTGGAGAATGGATCCTAGGTAACGGAAGACGTTCGATCCTTGAACCACTTTGCTATCCAAAGTGACCGCCTCGCCGCCGCTTGTAACCCCACCGAACTTGCACTCCATATACTCCGTCTTACTTACGCTCGATCTAAAACCCGGGCTTCTAATGTATGTCTCCACAATTCCAACTTTCTCTCAATACCTTCCTTTGTTTCATCAATCAACACAATATCATCCGCAAACATCATACACCATGGTATATCATCTTGAATTGACCTCGTTAGTTCGTCCATGACTAGAGCGAAGAGAAAGGGACTAAGTGCGGAACCTTGATGCACTCCGATCGTAATAGGAAACTCTTCGTCCTCCCCACCGTAGTCCGCACACTCGTAGTTGCCCCCTCATACATATCCTTGATGATATCTATATATTTTTTGTGGAACACCTTTCCTCGCTAACGCCCACCAAAGTATTTCTCTTGGTACTCTATCATATGCCTTCTCCAAATCAATGAAAACCATATGTAGATCCTTCTTCCTATCACGGTAATGTTCCATTGTTTGTCTTAAGAGGTGGATGGCCTCTATAGTCGATCTTCCGAGGCATAAATCCAAATTGGTTCTCCGATATCTTCACATGTTTCCTAAGTCTTTGCTCAATCACCCTTTCCGAGTTTCATCGTATGACTCATTAGTTTGATTCCCTGGTAGTTGGTACAATCTTGTACATCGCCTTTGTTCTTATACAAAGGAATCAAAGTACTCTTCCTCCATTCTAATGGCATTTTGTTGTGTCTCCAAATCATGTTGAAGAATGTTGTCGGCCATTCGATTCCTCTCCCCCTAAACACCTCCAAACTTCGATAGGTATGCCATCGCCCCGTAGCTTTCTTCAATCCCATCTTTTTTAATGCTGCAACGACTTCTCCCTTTTGAATCCTCCTCATAAACTCTCGATTTAACATACTTGGCGGAATGTGTACATCCCCGATGTCTTGTGCTTTATCACCGTTGAACAAGGTATCAAAGTACGACCTCCACCTATCCTTTATCTCTTCATCCTCCAAAGCACTCTTTGGTCCACACCTCGACACATTTTACCTTTCTTATGTCTCTTTGTCTTCTTGTCCCTCATACGCGCAATTCTATAAATGTCTTTTTCACCTTCGTCAGTATCCAATCTTGCATAAAGCTCTTTGTTTACCCGTGCTTTAGCTTCCACGTCTTGCCTTCTTGGCTTCTTTTTCTCGCCTCTTTGTACTTCTCATAGTTCACATCGTTGCTTATCTTTTCCCCAAAAGTTTATAACTTTCTCGTTTGTTTTTATCGCTTGTCTCACCTCCTCGTTCCACCAAGATGTGTCCTTACTTGATAGTACAGTTCCTTTAGATTCTCCAAGGGCCTCTTTCGCCACTTCCTTTATACCAAGTTCTATCTTTGTCCAAATCGAATCTACATCCATTTCCGTGTTACAAGCCCAAATATCTTTATTAGTCATCTTAGCTAAGAAGTTCTCTTTGTGCTCCCCTTGGAGCTTCCACCACTGATTCGCGGCTCCACATTGGGTTTTCGCTTTCTTAAAGACTCCCTACCCTGAAATCAAGCACGACTAGTCATGTTGGGTGGTCGCGCTCACCGGTATCACCTTGCCAGTTGTATAACTCTTCCGCCAACCATTCCTTACTAAAAAGAGGTCGATCGACTGGCGTTACTTCCACTCCTATACGTCACAAGGTGAGATTCTCTTTTCTCAAACCAAGTGTTCATAATACTAAGACCATAGGCTAATGCGAAATCCAAGATATCACTTCGACTTCATTTCTCTCCCCATACCCAAAACCTCCATGAATGCTCTCAAAGCCAACTCGACTAGTGCCCACATGTCCGTTAAGATCCCCACCAATGATCAATTTTTCATTAATAGGCACTCGTTGCACAACCTCCTCCAAATCCTCCCAAAATTGTTGTTTAATAAATGCTTCCAATCCTACTTGCAGGCGCATATGCGCTTATGATAGTCACCGCATTACTCCCTAATACTAGCCTCGATACTCATAATGCGGTCACTCTTCCTCGAAACTTCCACCACATCATCAATATATTCCTTATCAATAATGATGCCTACTCCATTCCTACACTTATCCTTTCCGGAGTACCAAAAGCTTATAACCCCACGGGCTAGTTCTCTTGCTTTTCCACCAACCCACTTAGTCTCTTGAAGGCACATTATGTGAATCTTTCGCCTCCTCATAACCTCCACCACCTCCGCCGATCTTCCCGTCAAAGAGCCAATGTTCCATGTTCCAAAGCGCAACCTACTACCCCTACCACTACCACTACCCTGGACTAACTTCTTTACCCGCACTCGTCCCCGATGCGGGAACCCTTGCATATTGACACCACCCCGGGCGCGGGATGGCGCGCGCTTCCGGGCGACGACCTAGCAACCCTTGCATACTTATCACTACACCTTGTCTATGAAGTGCAGCGTCTGCCGAGTAGGGGACGCCCCCACGTTTTTCATTTGTCGATTCATGTCATGATATGGGACTATGTTTTATGCTGGCCGCCCCAAACCTACCGCAACTCTCCTCCTTTATCCGGGCTTGAGACCGGCAGTGAATGTCACACAGACACTCACAGGCACAATGCCAGCCAAAAATAACATCGCCAAAGCTGGGAAAGCAAGCATCAATATCAGTAGCATCTTAATTTATAATATAATGTTATAAATGGAACATAACACTAACGCATTCGAATCCAGTACAAGCAAATTTGTTGTCAGAGATGCTTAGAATTCTGAACTTTCATAAGAGCATATGAGCTTGTCAAAAGACATCCAAAGTCCATTATATATCCATTGTGTTCACCTAATATGATAATCTACACCATATTGATCATTTTATGGATTCTTCACCTATGCCTATCTGTATGTCCCAGAGTCAGTATTAATGGTAGGAATACCCTTGAATGAGGTAATTAATGTTAAGAATATGTCCCAAATTATACCACTAAACCAAAGATATTTTTTGATTGGTAAGGAGAAATACCCTACTAGACCGGAATCTCTAACAGGTTATTCCGGCCTAGCTAAGCAGGCAAGGTCTCTTGGGAGAGTGTCCAAGGTGCCTCTAGTGGAGGTTGATCAAGGTTGTGAGAAACAAACTCCACCATTAGACCAAATACTACTTGGTGCTTTTTTATTATAACTAGCAATCTAATAAGTAATTGCTCCATCTTTTATACTTCCTCCGTTTCTTTTTAAATGCAACAATTGGACTTTTCCATTATTCGCACTTATCACTTTGACTAAGATTTGTGATTTGTACATGATGAAAAACATAGTCAAGTGGGATCTTGTTAGATTCGTCTGTAACCCACTTTTATAATATGTAATTTTTATAATTTTTACCTATATGTAATTATAGGTATTTATGGTCAAAGTAATGTCTTGTTGTGCATAAAAGTGAGTTTGTTGCATTTAAAAAGAGGATTCTTCGCCAATTGCAGCCTTTTATAATAACGATTTTGTTAATTGCAGCCTATTCAATTCAAACTCTCTAATTGCAGCCTTATAAAATCAAGGTACCTTTAAGTTGCAGCCCAATTTCATTTTCAGGTCAAATTAACCTGAATATGACGTCATACTTAACCAAAGTCTCAACCCTTTTCCACTTCCCTCCAAAACCCTCGACTTCTCTCTCTCCTCTGATCTCCATTTTCTCTCTCCTCTCTCTCCTCTAACCTCCATTTTCTCTCTCCTCTCTCTCCAGGACCACCATTTTCTCTCTCCTCTCTCCCTCTCCTCTCTCTCTCTCCTCTCTCCTCTCTCTCTCTCTCTCTCCTCTCTGTCTTGGCATTTCCGAAAATAGGTGTCTTGTTACCCTTAAGCTATTATTTTGTTTAAACACGGCATTTCCTCCTTGGGATCACCCCTTTACGTAGAACTAATTTCCTCCTCATCATCCCAAACTAGCTTCTTTTTCCCACGTGGCCGATTCGGACTCACATTCTTACCCCCTTAACCTCGACCTCGACCTCCAAGCTCCCAGTTCCTCCTCCGAGTCGGCCAGAACTCGAAGGGAGTCTCATCCTTCACTAACTTTCTCCCCAACTTTCCAACTTTCCTCCTCTTCCTCGGGGGGCGGCGATGAATCAAGAATCACCGGCACCCTCCTCGCCCTCGAGATTCGACGAACCTTAATGTCATCTCCCAAATGTCCTCCTCCACTAGTACCCTCATTCGACACCTACGATTCCGAGTATATTCACCCTCACAAATTGCATCAAGTTTTTGTGCTTATTTCAGTAGTTCTTACACCCAACCGGGATTCCATTCCCGCCCTTATTAGGCGAAATGGACGCCGAATTGAGATTTTCGCATGACAAAATACTTATAAAACGGAAAGCAAAGACACCTATTTTCGGAAATGCAAGACACCGAGGAGAGAGGAGAGAGGAGATAGGAGAGAAGAGAGAAGAGAGAAGAGAGAGAAAATGGTGGTCCTGGAGAGAGAGGAGAGAGAAAATGGAGGTCAGAGGAGAGAGAGCAAATGGAGGTCAGAGGAGAGAGAGAGATAAGTCGAGGGTTTTGGCCTGAAAATGAACGTTGGACCTTAACTATGGTTATACATGACGTCATTTTTGGCTGCAAATGAAATTGCCGTGACTTAAAGGATTTTAATTTTATAAGGCCACATGATAGAGTTTGAAATGACAGGGCTGAATTAATAAAACTCGCTTATTATTATAAAGCGACATGATTGGCGAAAAATCCTTAAAAAGAAAATAGGAAGTATTTGTTTTGGAGATGACACATGAATCAAGGAGTAGGAGAGAGAACATGACTTTTTAAAAAAGGAGAAACCTTAACAAGTTGGGTTGAATAAAAGCAATCCTAACTTGCCAAAAATGAGAATCAATCTAGAGTTTTTCTGAAAGCAGAATAGATGCTTTACCTATTGATCTGTAGATGCTTCACATAGAGTGCAAATGACCCATGTACTTGGTTAATAAAATAAGACTTTCTTTGTAATTCACCAACAAGAGAAATGTTGCAAGTATTGAAAAATATCCCAGAAAAAGATGTTGAAAGTATTGAACAAGGGACAAAATATAAACTAAAGCTTATCTGTATCATTCTGTGTTTCAACCTCCCTAAATGCTTGAAAACCCAATTTATTGTGTTAAATTAATCATGAACTACCTCTCTTTCTTAATACTAGTAACATATTGCTTAACAATACTTGTAACGTTTCTCTTTCAGATAAATTACAATGCAAAGAAAGTTTTCATTACTTAGCTCATGTGTCATTTGCAACTTGCAAGTTCAGAGATTCAGAGGTATAGACTTATAAGAGTAATTTCAATCTTGGAAACAGCAAAAACAAGCACAAAAAGTAAACATAAAAAAAGAGCATAAATATAAAAATGATACCAGTGGCAAGAAAGACAAAATAGACGGCAGTATCAACACCGGAAATAGAAATGATATCATCCTCAGAAGACGAAATTGCCTCTATGATCCAGGAAGTTGGGTTACGTGTCCTGGAACTAGAATCCAACCCCTTAACAATTAGATTAGGATTGTAAACGACGTCGTTTCCAGGCTTCCTTGAAAGCCAAGTGAAAATCAGCATCAACACCACAAATATGAGGAACGAAGTACCTAAAGATGTTATAAATGAACTGAAATCCATCTTTTTCCTTTTTTTTTTCCTACTCACAGTCTCTTAACTCTAACTCTCTAAGTGTGTGGTTTTTTTATTCTTTGATGTTCTTTGATGAAAAGTCAATGTGTTGTTTTCTTTTAGAAAAGCTAACTAGACTATGACTGAAGAGAGAGAATATGAAGTGAAAGAAAAGCAACCGTTGGATTTATTTTATCCACCAAAAAAAAAAGGAACCGTTGGATCATTGTCGACACACCACAAAATTCTAACATGGTCATTGCCGACATACCATGCATTATTATTATTTGTTTGTTTTCCTTCTTTATTTGTGAAGTGTGACTTGTGAGCTTAGAGCTTAGAGCTTAGAGCTTAGAGCTTAGAGCTTAGAGCTTAGAAATATCATAGAGAATCAACTGTTTTTTTCAATTCGTATTCGGGCCATATCTTGCGTTATTTTATTATTTTTTTGGCAACAAGAACGCAGACTTAACTAACTAATTAGGCCCTCCCTTGCTAAAACAACAAGTTCATGAGCCCGTTGTACATCCTTTCTATCTACTTTATTTATATCACACATTTGGAAACTCGGAACCAACTCATATACATCTATAAGTATACTATGCTGTTTCAGTCTCTTGTTAAAGACTTGGACACGCTAAGCTGAATCTGAAAGCATTCTTATTCTGCTGATGCACCTCTCCTTTGCTTCCAGAAGGCCTGGGAGCAGTGCATATCCTTCTGCATGGAGTGCTGATGTGGCATCAACTCCTTCGTTCCCCTGAAAAACTACCTTATTCCTGATCGTTCCATACCAACCTATACCCGCTAGGGGTGTGCACAAACCGGTCCGGACCGGAATTTGGACCGGACCAGACCGTAATTTGGACCGGAGATTGCGGTCCGGTCCCCGGTCCGCCGAAAATCAGGATTCCGGTCCACCGGTCCGGTCCGGACCGGTTGGACCGGAATTTCTATTATTTTAGTAAAAAAAAAAGTTTATATGTTAAAAAAAAATTAAAAGGTAGAAAGTTAGAAACTTAAAAACCTACTATTTATTCTTTTAGGATTATTGACATTAAAATTATTAATTTTTAATGTATATAATTTATAAATATATTGAAATAAAATAAAAAAGATTTTTTTTTTTGAAAAAAAAAATTTCGGTCCAACAGGTCCAGGACCGGACCGGAAAATTTCTGGTCCCGGTCCAAGAAAAACCCGGATTCCGATCCACCGGTCCAGCCGGTTCCGGTCCGGTCCTGGACCGGTGAACACCCCTAAATTACCCGCTACTGTAGCTCCCTTATCCTTCTGCTTCCAGGCTCCATCTATTTGAATGATACAACAATCCTTGTCCATCTCACTGAACTCAAGATGTTTCCTAGTCTTTTCTTTTACTTTCCTCATTGATGTGCTGATGTTCCATTCCCTGATGGTTTCCTCGCAAACGCAACTCCTGAAGCAGCCTAGATACTTCTTGAAGTACCATACTTGGATGTTGATCCCGTTTCTTAAACACTCGACGGTTCCTGTATATCCAGATGGACCAGAGAATAGCAATAAATACATTGCTTACCTGATCTTCCTTATCGTCCTGCTTCCATACCAAACTATTACATTTTATTATATCAAGATAGATAATACTTTCTCCGTTTCAAAATAGTTGCACCGTTTGCTTTTTCACGTTTGCCAATAAGCTTTTTTAAACGTGAATATCTTTAATTGTGTATAAGTAAAAATTATAAAAAGTTGATATTTGAAATCCTCGTATTGAGACGAATTTAACAAGATCCCACTTGACTATGTTTTTTCTTATATAATGGTGAGAGAAAGCTTGTTAAAGTTGGTTGATAAATAGTGACCAAATGCCAAATGGTACAACTATTTTGAGACGGAGGAAGTATAATTTTACTTTCGTGTGACTTGTCATTGCGTCTAAAGAATGTTAGTTTGTTTGGTTGTTTATATGTACATGATGTTGGGGTCATATAAGGTGGGGATTATACTCACAATTTGTCACATTACTCCACTCAGTCTTGCCACATGTAATTTGGGGTCCTTTTTTTTTTGGGTAACAAGTACATACAAGCAACACAAAACCTACTACTCATGACTTAAGGCCATTTCGTGGGTTACAAGACTCAACGCACAACCACTATTACAAAGTAAAACATTATTAGAGACACCATTATTAGCCTTAGTACTACAAATATGACAACCAATACTTAAGTAAAGCTTTTTCCTTGGAGAAGAGAATAAACATGATGGAGGGATCAACTCCTTTCTTTTCTTGTCCGCGACCAACCTGCATCCAAAAGCACATAGATGATGAACCAACATTGGTCTTATTGTTAGACCTACTCCTTCTACAACCATTCTTCACATGTGGACGGGGCGTGTCTTCATTCTCCTTGCTGAAATAGAAAGCCGTGAACATTGCTTCCCTCTCGAACCTCGAGCACACCAGGATAAGGTTCTGATAGTCTTCTTAACCTTAATATCATGACAACGGCTATCTGTAACACTACTACTTACTCCGGTAGCCATATCTCCATTCATGGACTCACTCATAGCCTCCATTGTAGAGTTCTTTGTAGTTGGATCTTTCAACTCCATATTGAAATCGTTTACCTCTTTATTTTGATTTAAATTATCAAACCCATTTGTAATAACCACTGTCTTTTTCTTACATGCCTCCTTGCTCTTAATTCCACCATCTGAACTCATGACTACCCTTACAGTCATCATAGAACCCGCCCTAGAATTGAAACACTGAATAGACTTTCCTTCCATTAACACTTGGTAATCTTTCCTTGAAATGGACATAAGAGAGCCCGACCTCCTTCGACTAGCAAACCGACACTTAGGCTCAGCCATATTAGAATTTTCAAATTTATGAATGTTCTCAACATCCTTCATCCTCTCTTCCCTCACCTCTTCTCTGAGTTCAGTTGAAAGTTTTTCCCAATTCTCACATGAACACTTTTGTGCTCCCAAGTCTTCTAAAACAGATAAATCATAAGCTCCCTTATTATCATTCAAACTCAAACACGAGTCATTCCCTTGCACATTAACCTGCTCAAAACTATCATTCTGCTCGAGATACGTTTTAACCTTTTTGTTTGGTAAAGAAACTCCTAATCCTAGACCTGTTGGGACGTCATCCTGCAGATGCATTTCTCCATTCCCTTGAAAAGAGAGCTCTTGCGATTAACTGGACAATGCCTGATGTGCTCTTGCGATTAACCAAGTCTCTAGCATAATCCACATCCGAATAACTTACTAGGTCAAAAACATCACTTCAAGGATAGAACAAACATAAGTCATCGCTTCCTTTCAAATACCTTAGAATTCTCTTAACTGCCGTTAAGTGAGATTCTTTGGGATTTGATTGGAATCGAGCACATAAACCAACACTAAAAGAAATATCGGGTCTACTTGCTGTTAAGTAAAGTAGTAAACCAATCATACATCGATATTGCTTCTCGTTTACACACTTACCATTTGAATCTTCATCTAACCTTGTTCCTGTTCCTATAGGAGTGTGGTTGGTTTTTGATTGTTCCAGTCCATATTTCTTTAGCAGTTCCTTGACATATTTTTGTTGATGGATCATTGTTCCTCTTTTAGTTTGCTTGATTTGCAAACCCAAAAAGAAGTTCAACTCTCCCATCATACTCATTTCGAACTCACTACTCATAAGATCATCAAACTCCTTACAAAGAAGATCATTAGTAGCACCGAATATTATATCATCAACGTAAATCTGGACTACTAATATGTATGTTCCTTTTAATCGAAGGAACAAGGTTCTATCAACTTTACCTCTTATGAAATCATGCGAGAGCAGGAATTTTGACAACCTTTCATACCAAGATCTAGGAGCTTATTTCAACCCATAAAGAGCTTTATCAAGCTAATATACTTGATTTGGGAGTTCTGGATTTTCGAATCCAGGAGGTTGTTCCACATAGACATCTTCAAGTAAAAAACCATTGAGAAATGCACATTTGACGTCCATTTGGTACAACTTAAATCCCATAAAGGCAGTAAAGGCAATCAAAATTCTAATTTGTTATTATAGTATGAACACTAGACCAACTACAAGAGGGGGGGTGAATTGTAGTTGAGGAGAAATTTTCGATTTGTAATGCGGAATTAAAACAAACTTGAAAGTAGAAAGAGACAAGCACACGAGATTTTTCCAAGGAAAACTTTCTAGGCCCAATAGGAAGAAAAACCTTAACCACGAGGGATTTTGACTCAAACTCTCTTTACTATAATAGGCCAAAAGACTCTATATGTTACAACCTATTAATGGACCTTCTCTGTTCCTCTAGGAACTTGTTCCCCAGTCACTCAATTCCCCTTGAACTGATGACACTCACTCTTGACTTCACTCGAAGTCTTCTCTTTTCTCTCTTTCTTTCTCTCTCTTGAATACAAGAATATTCTCTGAATTTTCTCTCACCCACACACTATGAATATTACAATAATAAGTATGTTGAATTGAAGAGGAAATTACATGAAAACTTTCTAAGTAGATAATTAAATGTCGCTCAAGAAAGTCATATCTTTTCAACAAGTAATTTCTTCCTTATATAGCTGCTGCAATTTTTCTTCTTCTGTACACGTTGTGCTCCATGTTCTCCTCAAACAGCACGAGTGGAGTTATGGGGATCATGCCTGATTTTCGCTACACTTTTTGCAACGGAACTAAACTACCCTTTACTATCCGTTAGTGGGCTAGCTTCTAGCAAGTTTGTTGGAGTTTGTTGGGGAGTTTTCAGCAGTTAGTTCCACAAAATTTGCCACGCAATTTCCAACTGATTTGCAAGCATAACAACAGCAACAAAAATATCTACTAACACTAAGAATCTTTTATTCAAAGATTCCAAGGTAATAGATTATTAAACATACCTTATAATAAAAATTCAAAGTGTATAAAATAATATCTTGACGTAGATTAAATACATAATCTTTCTCCACAAGATATAAATGCAAAATTAAACATTACATTATTTTTGGTATTTTATATTTTTCGCAAAATAAAAACTATATAGTAAAATTAACCTAAGTATTTGGCATCATCAAAACATGGAATACAATAATATTCCCCCTTTTTGATGATGGCAAATATAAGGCATATAAAAACTAAATAAGAAAAATAAACTAACTAGAGCAAAAGAATTAAGAGCTAATGACTTTAAAAAGTAAAACTAACAAAACTAACAAAAGACTAAGAAGATAAATCTAGCCCTAAACTAACAGAGAAAAACTAATACTAAACTAACATAAATCAGTCTTGAATATAAGGCAAAGAAAAATCCAAAAATCATCACCTAGAAACTAAGAAGACTAGAATTTGAATTTTTTATGTGCCACTCGACTTCTTCCCCCTTTTGTCATCATCAAAAACAATAAGTACCCAGCAATACTCTAAGAGTGCATCATATACAACAATGTCAATGTGGAGTAGCTCAAATACTCATCTAATAATACTAGCCATCCAAACATTATAATGAGCATATGAAGATGAGATCGATGCACAATTTCATGAAAAATGCACAAACTGAGTTCAAGATGAATAGAAGAGAAAGAGAAGAAAGCAAAAAGAAATAGAAGTAAGAAAAGAAAAGATATAAACCAAAACATTTTATCACCAAAAAGGGATGGGTGATAAAAGATAGTAGCAAGTCACCATTGTTTTAATACAAACCAACCAAAAAAATATTATTGTTTCATCAGATTAAGTAGAAGGGAAGGGGATTAGGGATTGGAGGGCTTGGAGGGCTTGGGGTGAACAAGGAAAGAAGCGACCACAACATCAATCTTCTCTCGAACAGCTGATTCTCCTCTCTGCACTCTTGCTAGGATCTGCTCCTGCTGAAGATCAACACGAGCAACCCTTGCTTCAAGACCCTGGACTCTAGTGTGCAGGAGAGATAGAGACTCCTGAATTGTATGAAGTATTCCATGAAGACCAGTGGTGGAGAGAAGAGGAAAATCAACAGTCCTTGACCCTGACGGAGCTTGATCCTCCTCAAGATCAATATGAACCGCACCCATACCCTGTTCCTTGGGAGCCTTGGTCTCAGCAATTCGCTGACTCTTACGCACAGACCTAGGTCCTTCAGCACTGACCTCCTCCTCTAACTTCCTCTTAATCCCAGTTTCAACCTTCCCCTTAGTTTCTGCTACCTCAAAGTCTAACATCCCACCCTGTACCCTGAGAGACAGCCTGGATAGGGTCTCTTTGGTCAAATAGTTATCAGGCTCTAGATTAAAAGAGGTACTAGAAGGGAGTTTAATTTGATTCTTCTTGAGGATAACAGAAATCAGATTAGCATACCCCACTTTGGTGTTGTGGGAAATGCAGTAGGAAAAGTGAGAAATCATTAAAGCAGGGAAGTTTATTTTTATGTTCTTAGCGAGGCAAAACATCAAGGAAAGATCCATGAGGCTCGCTTGAGTCCTCTTGGAAGTCCTTGGCAGAATAAAGCGCCAAACTAAGTGAAACAGAAATTTGTGAAAAGGAGAGAGATCTTTCTGATCTAGGGACTGGTTAGACTCCTTACCCCCAAAGAAACTCAAAACAGTAGAGTTGGAAGCTCCATTAACATTCAATTTTGCCCTACCCTTTACATATTCCTTGTACCCCTCAGTAGGTACATCAAACCATTCCCCTAAGTTCTTTTCAGTGAACTTAACTAGTTTTCCATTGACAACACTTATGCATAAACCCTCGTTATTTTCAAACTTAGCAACGAACTCACTCATCTCACTCTCATAAAGACCCTCATCAAAACTCAACACTTTAACCCATTTTTGAAACTTAACAAGATCAAGAAATTGACCACACTTGATTTTCTTGCACCAGGTGAAATCAACGCAAAACCCAATTATATACTTGGAAGACTTAGATTTCTTACCCCTTTTAGTAGGTACCAAGATTTCCTTTTCTTGCTCTGTTTCAGCATCATCCAAATCGTCTTCTTTCTTTGGAGAGAGCACTTCATTTTCCGCCGAATTTGCTTGAGAACCCAGAGAATCCTCATTTGAGTTTGAAGATTCATTATCGCTTTCATTATAATCCACCAGAGGTGAAGATTTTTCAGCCGGAAATTTTTTGGTATCATTGGAGGTTTTTCTTTTGGGAGCCATTTAGGGTTTTAGGTGAAGAAGATGAAGATGAAGATGGCAGATTTGTGTAGAGAGAGAGAGAGAAATGCGGTTTTGCAGAGGTAATGGTTTTGGGGTAAATGGGATTAATTGCCGTGTAAATTTTGGTTTGATTTGATGGGTTTTTATTTATGGGGTATTGTGAAGAGGAATTAAATGTGACTTTTCCCTTCCTTCCTTAAATCCGGTGAATGATTTTAGTTTTAGGTTTGTACATGAACGCTGGTGAAGCGTTGCCATTAAAAAATTTGTGGGGGATGAATGAAAGAGGATAATAAATGGAAAAAGAGGGAATAAAATAAAATAAAGATAATATTTACGTGGAGAGAAAGAAAAGAGTAGAAAGTGTGAACTCATGCATGTAACATGTTCAATCTATATGTACAACAACCTTTCTATTATTACTCAAGTATATGCATGGACAATAAGGGGAGTATTATGAAGACTAATGTGAGTCCTTTACAATGACTGTGTAATGAGTGATTAAATTCACAAAATGTTACTGGCCACTTAGTGTAATCTTCTAACTAAGGGTTTTATTTGAAGTAGCACACTCAATGAATTCTAATCATCCCTAGCTCTAAGCGAATTTTCTCAAATTTTTCTCTAGGAAGTGGTTTAGTCAAAATGTCTGCTATTTGATTTTCAGTTGGACAAAATTCGACTTTAACAAGACCTTTTTCTACATTATCCTTAAGGAAATGAAGTCTAATGTGAATATGCTTGACCCTTGAATGATGAACTGGATCCTTAGAGATACAAATAGCACTAGTATTATCACAATAGATAGGAACACACTTAAACTTAATGCCAAAGTCTCTTACTTGTTGCTTGATCCAAAGGACACGGGAACAACATGCGGCCCTGACCACATATTACGCCTCTGCGTGGATAAGGCAAATGATATTTTGCTTCTTAGAGCTCCATGACACCAAGCTTGTTCCTAGGTACTGGACAATGCCTGATGTGCTTTTGCGGTTAACCAAGTCTCCAGCATAATCCGCATCCGAATAGCTTACTAGGTCAAAAACATTACTTCGAGGATAAAACAAACATAAGTCATCGCTTCCTTTCAAATACCTTAGAATTCTCTTAACTGCTGTTAAGTGAGATTCTTTGGGATTTGATTGGAACCGAGCACTTAAACCAACACTAAAAGAAATATCGGGTCTACTCATTGTTAAGTAAAGTAATGAACCAATCATACCTCGATATTGCTTCTCGTTTACACACTTACCATTTGAATCTTCATCTAACCTTGTTCGTGTTCCTATGGGAGTGTGGTTGGTTTTTGAATGTTCCAGTCCATATTTCTTAAGCAGTTCCTTGACATATTTTGTTGATGGATCATTGTTCCTCTTTCAGGTTGCTTGATTTGCAATCCCAAAAAGAAGTTCAACTCTCCCATCATACTCATTTCGAATTCACTTACTCATAAGATCGGACAAACTCCTTACAAAGAAGATCATTAGTAGCACTGAAAATTATATCATCAACATAAATCTGGACTACTAATATGTCTGTTCCTTTTGATCGAAGGAACAAGGTTCTATCAACTTTACCTCTTATGAAATCATGTGAAAGCAGGAATTTTGACAACCTTTCATACCAAGATCTAGGAGCTTGTTTCAACCCATAAAGAGCTTTATCAAGCTTATAAACGTGATTTGGAAGTTTCGGATTTTCAAATCCAGGAGGTTGTTCCACATAGACGTCTTCAATTAAAAAACCATTTAGAAATGCACACTTGACGTCCATTTGGTAGAACTTAAATCCCATAAAGGCAGCAAAGGCAATCAAAATTCTAATTGCTTCTATTCTAGCAACAGGAGCAAAGGTTTCATCAAAATCAATACCTTCTTGTTGATTATAACCTTTGGCAACAAGTCTGGCCTTGTTCCTTACCACAGTTCCATGCTCATCAAGCTTGTTCCTGAAGACCCATTTTAGTCCTATAACTTTCTGGTTCTTTGGTTTGGTCTCCGAGTGCCATACCTTGTTCCTTTGGAACTCATTTAGCTCCTCTTGCATAGCGTTGATCCAATCGGCCTCCTTGAGTGCTTCCATATGGTCCTTAGGTTCTGTCATAGATAAGAAGGCGTGAAAAGCACAAAAATTCTTCAATTGGGATCTCGTTTGAGTTCCCTTTTCAATGTCACTTATTATCAATTCTAAAGGATGAGAATTTTGGTGTTTCCAAGGCTTTGGATCAATTCTCCTAGTTGCTTCTTGAGTTTCTTGACGTGATTGATTCACTTGATCTTCTTCTTGATCAGGAGATCCTTGATCCTCCTGAGTTCCTCCTGTAGCTTGTTCCTCAGGGGATCGAGGCACGGGGTTATCAGGATCAGGAACTTGCTTCTTTTCTTTTCCTGCAGGGGTTAGTTCCTCATCATTTTGATTAAACTCATCAGGGCGAGTCAAACCAATTTCAAAGTCATCATTGTGACTTTGTTCCTGCAGAGAGTTAGTCTCATCAAAAATAACATGGACACTTTCCTCGACACACATTGTTCGCTTATTGTAGACACGATAAGCCTTACTACTTAAGGCATATCCTAGAAAAATAGCCTCATCACTTCTAGCATCAAACTTTCCTAAGTTGTCCTTTCCATTGTTATGTACAAAACATTTACATCCAAAAACACGAAGATAAGAAATATTGGGTTTTCTTCCTCTAAGGAGCTCATAAGGTGTCTTCAAGATGATTGGTCTTAGCATGACACGATTGATGATGTAGCATGCCGTGTTCTACGCCCGACCCAAAAATTCTTTGGAAGACCGTTTGCAATAATCATTGTTCTTGCCATATCCTCAAGAGTCCGGTTCTTCCTTTCGACTACACCATTCTGTTGTGGTGTTCTTGGAGCTGAAAAGTTATGATCTAAACCTTCATTGCTACAAAATTCATCAAACTTAGAGTTTTCAAACTCCGTACCATGGTCAGATCTTAAATGCTTTAATTTAAAACCACTTGTTCTTTGAATCTTTTTAGCAAAGGTTAGAAATTCATCAAACGTTTTATCCTTACTATGAAGAAAAATAACCCATATGTATCTCGAAAAATCATCTACTATGACTAATACATACTTCTTACCAGATCGACTTTGGATGCGTACAGGGCCACATAAGTCCATGTGAAGAAGTTCTAATGGACTTAGTGTGCTTACCATTTTCTTGGATTTGAATGAGGATCTCACTTGCTTGCCTTTAACACATGAATCGCAAACATCGTGGTTTAGTGACTTAATTGTTGGTAGACCAACCACCAAGTCCTTCCCACTTAGTTTTTGCAGAAGGGACAGGCTTGCATGACCACATCGTTTGTGCCACAGAAATGGCTCAGCTTCTCGATCACACTTAAGCATGTGAGATTATTCCTAGGAACAAGGTTCAGGTCAACCATATAGGTGTTCCCTTTCCTCGTTCCCTCAAGGATCTTGGTTCCTGTACTTTCATTGCTGACTACACAAGACTCATTAGTAAATTTCACTGTATTTCCCTTATCACAAAACTGAGATATACTAAGTAAACTATGCTTTAAACCCTCGACTAAAAATACATTATCTATGGAATGTGACTGAGATTTACGAATCTTACCAACTGCTACAATGTTTCCTTTAAGATTGTCTCCAAAGGTCACAATTCCTCCATTGAAGACTGAAAGTGAGAGAAATTTTGATCTATCTCCTGTCATGTGCTTAGAACAACCGCTATCGAGGTACCACAAGTTGTTCCCCCTCACTTCAGCCTGTACCATAGCAAACTAGTTAGTGGTAGGAACCCAGTCTAGCTTGGGTTCCATTGTTGGACTTGAGCCTTTCTTAATTTTCCAAACCTGTTTCACTAGGTACGTGTTCCTCTCAATACGTTCTTCTCTGGTGGAACAGTCAGACACAATGTGACCACTGTTCCCACTGTAAGAACATATTTTACTACTTGGCAGATCAACATATTTTTTCTTTTTGTTCCTCTTCTTGTGATTGAAACCTAGACCTTCTCTTCCTTTGTTTTGATACTTTTGTATCCATGTGACTGAGTCAGGAAGATTGTTCCTTGAGGGTTTCAGTTTCTTCTTTAATACCAGATTCTCTTCAATGATATTGTCATAATCATTTTTCAAATTTTCAGCAATATTTTTGGTATTAGATGAAGAGACTGTTCCTTCAGGAACAAACAGTTTCAATTCTGCCAGTTCTAAATTCAAAAGATAATTTTCATTTTTGACCTTTCCAAATGCATCTTGATAAGCTCTACTCTTGTCAAAAAGTTCAAAGAATCTTTTTTCAGTATCACATTTTAGTGAGTTAAGCCAATTTGAATGGTTCTTAGTGATTTTCAAGGCATTAATTAATTGATCTCTTTTTGAGCATACATCCTTGTAATCATCTAAGGAATCTAGTAAGAGTTTTATTAATTGGCTTTTATTCAATTCTGTAAGATCCTCTTCAATGGCATTGAGACTTACCTTGGGGTTTGATGATTCCTCTTTGTTCTCGATATTTGCCATGAGACATAGATGGGCAGTTTCTTCCTTAGTTTGTTCCTGCTCCTCCTCTGAGTCAGACTCTCCCCATGCTGCCACGATGGCTCTCTTCATATCATTTTTTGAAAATGATCTTTGTTGTTCCTTGCCCTTCTCTTTGTATCTTCCTTTTGCTTTCTCGTTTTCCCATTGAGGACATTCCTTGATGAAATGATGAAGACCTCCACATTTGTGACAACTTAGCTTCGTTGGTTTCTTGGTAACCTTTCCTTTGTAGTCCTTGTTGAAGAACTTCTTGAATCTTCTAACAATCATTGCAGCTTCTTCATCATCAGTTTCTGAGTCTTCTTGTTCCTCAGACCTGAGGGCCAGAGCCTTAGGCTTTAATGATTCAGTTTCATGAGTTTCGAGTTGTAACTCATGGGTCATCAAGGAACCAGCAAGTTGTTCAATGTTGAACGTTGTGAAGTCCTTGGTTTCCAGCGATCTTAGTTGTCTTGGCCATCCATTTTTCATCTTGTGGTTAACTCCTTAGTACCTTACGGACCTGTTCCTCTGGAGAGATTTTCTTTCCCAGAGATTCAAGTTCGTTTATAATGTTTGAGAAGCGAGTGAGCATATCTTGAATAAGCTCCTTTTGTTTCATGTGAAACAATTCGTACTTATGCATGAGCATATCGATCTTTGATCGTTTCACTTCGCTTGTTCCTTCATGAGTAATTTGAAGGAGTTCCCACATTTGCTTTGCAGTCTTGCATCCCATGACTCGATTGTGTTCATGGGGACCAAGACCGCAATGGAGTAGCTTCTTGGCCATGTTGTTCATCTCCATTTTATCGAAGTCCTCTTTGTCAAATTCGGCAAGGGGTTTAGGAACCAGCTCCCCTTTCTCATTCTTCTTTGTGACTTCAAAGTCACCGATTTCAATTACCTTCCATACTTGGTAATTTTCAGCTTTAATAAATATCTCCATACGGTTCTTCCAGTATGGATAATGTTTGCCATTGAACATAGGTGGGCGTTAAGTTGAATACCCTTCATCCAGCTTTTCTCCCGTCGTGTTCATTGTTCCAGGTACAATCTCCTCAGTGTTAGCATATTCTGGAGGTACTAGGCTCTGATACCAATTGTTATTCTAGTATGAACACTAGACCAACTACAAGAGGGGAGATGAATTGTAGTTGAGGAGAAATTTTCGATTTGTAATTCGGAATTAAAACAAACTTGAAAGTAGAAAGAGACAAGCACAAGAGATTTTTACAAGGAAAACTTCCAAGGCCCAATAAGAAGAAAAACCTTGACCACGAGGGATTTTGACTCAAACTCTCTTTACTATAATAGGCCAAAAGACTCTATCTTTTACAACCTATTAATGGACCTTCTCTGTTCCTCTAGGAACTTGTTACCCAGTCACTTAGTTCCCCCTGAACTGATGACACTCACTCTTGACTTCACTCGAAGTCTTCTTTTTTCTCTCTCTTGAATACAAGAATATTCTCTGAATTTTCTCTCACCCACACACTATGAATATTACAATAATAAGTATGTTGAATTGAAGAGGAAATTACATAAAAACTTTCTAAGTAGATAATTAAATGTCGCTCAAGAAAGTCATATCTTTTCAACAAGTAATTTCTTCCTTATATAGCTGCTGCAATTTTTCTTCTTCTGTACACGTTGTGCTCCATGTTCTCCTCAAACAGTACGAGTGGAGTTATGGGGATCATGCCTGATTTTCGCTGCACTTTCTCCACACTTTTTGCAACAGAACTAAACTACCCTTTATTATCCGTTAGTGGGCTAGCTTCCAGCAAGTTTGTTGGAGAGTTTTCAGCAGTTAGTTCCACAAAATTTGCCACGCAATTTCCAACTGATTTGCAAGCATAACAACAGCAACAAAACTATCTACTAACACTGAGAATCTTTTATTCAAAGATTCCAAGGTAATAGATTATTAAACATACCTTATAATAAAAATTCAAAGTGTATAAAATAATATCTTGACTTAGATTAAATACATAATCTTTCTCCACAAGATATAAATGCAAAATTAAACATTACATTATTTTTGGTATTTTATATTTTTCGCAAAATAAAAACTATATAGTAAAATTAACCTAAGTATTTGGCATCATCAAAACATGGAATACAACATAATTGCTTCTATCCTAGCAACAGGAGTAAAGGTTTCATCGAAATTAATACCTTCTTGTTGATTATAACCTTTGGCTACAAGTCTGGCCTTGTTCCTTACCACTGTTCCATGCTCATCGAGCTTATTCCTGAAGACCCATTTAAGTCCGATAACTTTCTGGTTCTTTAGTTTAGTCTCCAGGTGCCATACCTTGTTCCTTTGGAACTCATTTAGCTCCTCTTGCATAGCATTGATCCAATCAGCCTCTTTGAGCGCTTCCATATGGTCCTTAGGTTCTGTCATAGATAAGAAAGAGTGAAAAGCACAAAAATTCTTCATTTGGGATCTCGTTTGAATTCCCTTTTCAATGTCACTTATTATCAATTCTAAGAGATGAGAATTTAGGTGTTTCCAAGGCTTTGGATCAAATCTCCTAGTTGCATCTTGAGTTTCTTGAGGTGATTGATTCACTTGATCTTCTTCAGATTCTGGAGCTCCTTCAACTTCCTGAGTTCCTCCTGTTGCTTGTTCCTCGTGAGGACCAGGCACAGGGTTCTCTGGATTAGGAGCTTGTTTCTTCTCTTTTCCTGCAGAAGTTAGTTCCTCATCACAATGATTAAACTCATCAGGATGAGTCCAACCAATTTCAAAGTTATCATTATAACTCTGTTCCTGCAAGGAGTTAGTCTCATCAAATATAACATGGACACTTTCCTCAACACACATTGTTCGCTTATTGTAAACACGATAAGCCTTACTACTTAAGGTATATCCTAGAAAAATAGCCTCATCACTAGCATCGAATTTTCCTAAGTTGTCCTTTCTATTATTATGTACAAAGCATTTACATCCAAAAACACGAAAGTAAGCGATATTGGGTTTTCTTCCTCTAAGGAGCTCATAAGGTGTCTTCAAAGTGATTGGTCTTAGCATGACACGATTGATGATGTAGCATGCCGTATTCACTGCTTCAGCCTAAAAATTCTTCGGAAGACCGCTTGCAATTATCATCGTCCTTGCCATGTCCTCAAGGGTCCTGTTCTTCCTTTCGACTACACCATTTTGTTGTGGTATCCTTGGAGCTGAGAAGTTGTGATCTAACCCTTCATTGCTACAAAATTCATCAAACTCGGAGTTTTCAAACTCCTTACCATGGTCAGATCTTAAATGTTTTAATTTAAAACCACTTGTTCTTTGAATCTTTTTAGCAAAGGTTAGAAATTCATCAAACGTCTCATCCGTACTATGAAGAAAAATAACCCATGTGTATCTTGAAAAATCATATACTATGACTAATACATATCTCTTACCAGATCGACTTTGGATGCGTATAGGGCCACATAAGTCCATGTGAAGAAGTTCCAATGGACTTTGTGTGCTTACCATTTTCTTGGATTTGAATGAGGATCTCACTTGCTTGCCTTTAACACATGAATCAAAAACACCGTGGTTCAAAGACTTAATTGTTGGTAAACCAACTACCAAGTCTTTCCCACTTAGTTTATGCAGTAGAGACAGGCTTGCATGACCGCAACGTTTGTGCCATAGTAGAGGATCAGCTTTGATCACACTTAGGCATGTGAGATTATTCCTAGGAACAAGGTTTAGGTCGACCATGTAGGTGTTCCCTTTCCTCGTTCCCTCAAGGATCTTGGTTCCTGTACTTTTATTGCTGACTACACAAGACTCATTAGTAAACTTCACAGAATTTCCCTTATCGCAAAACTGAGATATACTAAGTAAACTATGCTTTAAACCCTCGACCAATTATACATTATCTATGGAATGTGACTGAGATTTACCAATCTTACCAACTACTACTATATTACCTGTAAGATTGTCTCCAAAGGTCATAATTCCTCCATTGAAGACTGGGAGTGAGAGAAATTTGGATCTATCTCCTGTCATGTGCTTAGAACAACCGCTATCGAGGTACCACAGGTTGTTCCCCCTCACTTCAGCCTGTACCATAGCAAACTAGTTAGTGGTAGGAACCCAGTCTAGCTTGGGTTCCTTTGTTGGACTTGAGTCTTTCTTAATTTTCCAAACCTGTTTCACTAGGTACGTGTTCCTCTCAATACGTTCTTCTCTGGTGGAACAGTCAGACACAATGTGACCACTGTTCCCACAGTAAGAACATATTTTGCTGCTTGGCAGATCAACAATTTTTTCTTTTTGTTCTTCTTCTTGTGATTGAAACCGAGACCATCTCTTCCTTTGTTTTGATATTTTTATATCCAAGTAACTGGATCAGGAAGCGTGTTCCTTGAGGGTTCCAGTTTCTTCCTTAATACCAGATTTTCTTGTAAAACATTTTCATAATCATTTTTCAAATTTTCAACATTGATTCTGGTATTAGTTGAAGAGCTTGTTCCTTCAGGAATAAACAGTTTCAATTCTGCCAATTCCAAATTTATAAGATAATTTTCGTTTTTGACTTTTTCAAATGCTTCTTGATAAACTCTACTCTTGTCAAAAAGTTCAAAGAATCTTTTTTCAGTATCACATTTTAATGTGTTAAGCCAATTATAATGATTCTTAGTGACTTTCAAGGCATTAGTTAATTGATCTCTTTTAGTGCAAACTTCCTTGTAGTCATCTAAGGTTTCTAATAGAAGTTTTAGTAATTGGTTTTTATTAAGTTCTGTAAGTTCCTCTTCAATGGCATTAAAACTTACCTTGGGGTTTGATGATTCCACTTTGTCTTCGATATTTGCCATGAGACATAGATGGGCAGTTTCTTCCTCAATCTGTTCCTACTCCTCCTATGAGTCAGACTCTCCCCATGCTGCAACCATGGCTCTCTTCATATCATTTCTTGAAAAAGACTTTTGTTGTTCCTTGCCCTTCTCTTTGTATTTCCCTTTTGCCTTTTCGTTATCCCATTGAGGACACTCCTTGATGAAATAATCAAGGCCTCCACACTTATGGCAACTTAGCTTCGTTGGTTTCTTTATGACCTTTCCTTTGTAATTCTTGTTGAAGAATTTCTTGAATCTTCTTACAATCATCGCAGCTTCTTCATCATCAGTTTCTGAATCTTCTTGTTCCTCTGACCTGAGAGCCAGAGCCTTAGGCTTTGATGATTCAGTTTCATGAGTTTCTAGATGTAACTCATGGGTCATCAAGGAACCAGCAAGTTGTTCAATGTTGAACGTTATGAAGTCCTTGGTTTTCAACAATGCCGTTGTCTTGGCCATCCATTTCTCATCTTGTGGTAGACTCCTTAGTACCTTACGAACCTGTTCCTATGGAGAGATTATATATCCCAGAGATATAAGTTCGTTTATGATGTTTGAGAAGCGAGTAAGCATGTCTTGAATAGGCTCCTTTTGTTTCATGTGAAACAATTCGTACTTATGCATGAGCATATCAATCTTTGATCGTTTCACTTCGCTTGTTCCTTCATGAGTGATTTGAAGGAGTTCCCACATTTGCTTAGCAGTCTTGCATCCCATGAATCGATTGTGTTCATGGGGACCAAGACCACAATGGAGTAGCTTCTTGGCCATGTTGTTCATTTTCATTTTGTCGGAGTCTTCTTTGTCAAACTCGGCAAGGGGTTTAGGAACCAGCTCCCCTTTCTCGTTCTTCTTTGTGACTTCAAAGTCACCAATTTCAGTTACCTTCCATACTTGGTAATTCTCTGCTTTGATAAATATTTCCATACGATTCTTCCAGTATGGATAATGTTTGCCATTGAACATAGGTGGGCGTTAAGTTGAATACCCTTCATCCAGCTTTTCTCCCGTCGTGTTCATTGTTCCAGGCACAACCTCCTCAGTGTTAGCTGATTCTAGAGGTACTAGGCTCTGGTACCAATTGTTATTCTAGTATGAACACTAGGCCAACTACAAGAGGGGGGGTGAATTGTAGTTGAGGGAAAATTTTCAAATTTTATTGCGGAATTAAAACAAACTAAAAATAGAAAGAGACAAACACACGAGATTTTTATAAGGAAAACTTCCTAGGTCCAATAGGAAGAAAAACCTTGACCACGAGGGATTTTGACTCAAACTCTCTTTACTATAATAGGCTAAAAGACTCGATCTTTTTACAACCTATTAATGGACCTACGCTGTTCCTCTAGGAACTTGTTCCCAGTCTCTCAGTTCCCCCTGAACTGATGACACTCACTTTGACTTCACTCGAAGTCTTCTATTTTCTCTCTTTCTTTCTCTCTCTTTATTACAAGAATATTCTCTGAATTTTCTCTCACCCAAACACTATGAATATTACAAAGTATGCTTGTTTAATAAGAGATGAAATTACAAGAAATCTTTCTATGTAATTCTCAATTTTTTTGCTCAAGAAAGTTGTAAGTTTTCTTCGGTTAATTTTCCTCTTATATAGCTGCTGTAATTCTGTCTTCTTCTGGAAATAAAATGATCCACGTTCTCTAGTTATGCGCTTGTAGGATTAAGGAGATCATGGCTCAAAAGGCGCTGCATTATCTCCACATTTCTTGCAACGGTAATCAACAGATTCCACTATCCGTTAGTGGGAGAATTTCCAGCGAGTGATAAGCGAGTTAGTTGAGTTTGTTAGGGAGCTTCAAGCAAGTTAGCTCCACAATATATGCCACACATTTGTCAACCTATTTTCAAGCAAAGCAACAGTAACAAACAATCTATAAACTGCAGAATCTTTTATTCAAAGATTCTAAGTTTATAGATATGTCAAACATACCAGATGATAAAATTCAAAAGTGCATAAAAATAATATCTTGACTTAGATTAAATAAATAATCTTTCTCCACAAGATATAAATGTAAAGTTAAACATTACATTATTTTTGGTATTTTATATTTTTCACAAAATAAAAACTATATAATAACCTAAGTATTTGGCATCATCAAAACATGGAATACAACAGCCTAGATGTAGAGCACTTCGGAAGCCAATGAGCAGATTGCGAAGATTGCAACACATCTCGATCCTCCTTTTCCTTTTCTAGATTTTTCATATTTTCTCTCTCTAGTAAATAAGTGAGTAAAATCATAAGTTTTAATGGAAATTTTGGATGTTGAGAAATAGATGATGCAGAGCAAAAGGGACAATCTATTTAGGTGCCAATGTTGGGCCAAGCCCTTTTCAAGTTGATGAAGATCAATCTATGTTTTTGGTGGTTTGTGTTGGATTGAGTAATTAATTAGTGGAGTAGTACTTTTGCTGCATATCTCACATCCATAAATACGTAATTTAAGTTGTTAATGGATAATCTATATAGTTTCTTATCTTCACTTCTAATTTTCCCAGAGGTGGGCATGGGCTGGGCTAGCACGCGGCCTGGCATGGTTTGGGCCTGGCCCAATCCGGGCCCGCTCGAGGACCGACCGGCCCGTTTTCTGCTACGTGGGTCGTGCCTACCACGGTCTAGAAATTTTATTTCAGGCAGGCCCGGCAAAAGCCCGCCTATATGGCCCATGGGCTGAACGTCCCCTCTCTTCGTTTTTTAGTCTAAAACTGCCAAGAATCCAAAAAAAACAACATAAAACACGGGCCAGGTCGTGGGCCTAGGCAGGGCCGTAGACACAATCTGAAAATTTTGGGCTAGGCACGGCACGGCTTGGCCCGGCCCGCCAGTGCCCCAAGCCCGCGGGCCGAGCCCGTGAACAGGCCCGGCCTGGTCCATGCCCAGGTCTAAATTTTTCTTTGTTTTTGACACCAACGAATTAGTAATTCAATTCTTACTTTCGTGAATGAAGAAGGGAGTTTGTGTACTTGAACTCTATTTGATAAGCTTGATCTCTAAACTTGCTCATGACATAATGTTGATGGTAGTAGCTAATGAGTAATGACGGTAGACAACAACAATGTCAATAATATGACAGCTTTAAACTGGGTACTCTATTACTCGACCTGGAAAAATCGGGTACCCGATGTCCGGGTACCGTGATTTTCCAGGCCGGGTCACTGGCCGCTTTTTTTACTATCCGCAAATGCAGGTATTCGGAAAACCGGGTACCCGCGGACACTCCTACCCAACTTGGTTGTAGTCATAGAACTCATTAGGATACACAACTTGTAAAGGCACAAGAGAAAGCACTATATCATTTCTAGGTGGAGCATGATTGCCAGCACCACCATCTCTCTCATTAAAGGGAACAACTATCATGCCAACTCCTCAAATGGAGCAAGAGGGAGGCAAATAGGAGATACAGGCCTCTCACTAGCATCATCATCAGAATCAATATCATAATAGTATCCAGGAACTGAGGTTTTTAGTACAACCTTAATTTTTCCTCTACCACCAGCTGGGGGTAAAGACTGATTACCAACATACCAATTACTTTGAACCGGATTCTTGAAAACAATTCCACCAACCTTTTTCTTATTTGCACCCACATTACTTTTACCACAAGAGGATGATTTAGCATGAAACTAAGGCTTAGCAGCAAAGGAAAGAGAGTTTCTCACATATGGCTTAGGCTTAGCTTGCACCACATTGGCTTGCACAGCCTTGGTGCCAAGCACTTCTTGCCTAGAGGCCAAAGCATGTTGCTCAGCCAAGATTTTCTGCATGGGACTCTTCATAAGATAAATTTTGACCTACTTTCCAGGAGCAGTCAACAAGGGACACATCTCAACAACATGCTCTTTAGACCCACAAAAGGAACAACGAGAAGAAAAATCCTCATACCAAATATTATACCCACACACTTTTCCCCCAGCTCTTTTAACCTCAGCAAACTCTAACAAAGGCTCGGGATTATCAATCCTAACACAAGCTATAGCAAACCGGATTTTATTCCTAAGTAAGGAACGAGAATCAAGTTTAATCAAAGACCTCACATTATTGGTAGCAATCAAGTTAGCAATAGACTCAAAATTAAGAAGCTCAACAGGGAATTTGGGAATACGAACCCAGAGATCAACCCACTTTATCTCTTCTAGATAAGGGTCAAAATCAGGCTTCCAAGGTTGAATAACAAATAACTCACCCTAGACATGCTAAGGGCGTTCAGACCATACAAGAAACAAGTCATTAGGATTGGCAAAACGCAATAAAATCCTGTGATTACCCATCTCTGAATATTCAATATCACCTTTGACCAACTTCCAATTTGCCTTAGTTCTTGCAATGATGGTACGAAGATCAAGGGCATCACCCAGAATCTTACCAAGAAGATAACATTTAGAAAGCTCATCAATATCCTTCTGCACCTGGACCAGCTCATCCAAGATCACATTAATGTCTCCTTGTAACACTCCGTCCTTATACCGAAAAGAAATAGACAACCAAAAATAATAATTAGATGATGGCGGAAAAATCGTTGAGACAGAAATGTTACTCTAAAGGTTCATATTTGCCACTATTATTATAAAAGTACAATCTCTTGATCAACATAGTCATAGTCAACCAAAGAGGCGAAAAGACCTCAAGTCCGAAAACATAGTGAGTATCCAAAACACTAAGTGGTGGAACAACCACAATATCAAAATTAAAGTTACATAATACCTAAGAGGCTAAAAGACCTCCTAAAACCATCATAAATGTCATCAACAAGAACCAAAACAAGAAACTTAGATGCATTTCCAGACCTCACTTCCCAAGCCCAAGCCGTAATCAATCTAGCTTTTAACTCCATCAGATTGTATATAGAAAAAATAAATGATCCACAATTAGTGGTGAGTAACTAGTCGTTCTCCCAGAACAGTTAGAATCAAGATAGCATTAGAAATAAGACTTAACAGCCAAGAAGATCAACGAAACATCTCACATAAAACAAGTATACTATAGACAGTGACAACCTCTTCCACAAATAAATAGATCAAAGAATTCCTTGAAGATGCATAATCATCAAAAATTAACCTTTCTAAATAAAGAACACTTAACCAACACTACCAAAATAATTAATTTGAAAATCATCTAAAAACCAATAATGAAAAGTGTTTGAGAAAGAACAGAACGTCAGTGGATCGCAACCCACATCCTATGGTTTGTCAGATTACAACCTTCAGACAGCCTATGGGCTTACGATCCCTACTATTGTCTGAGTTTGGGTACAAGGTTAATTACAACGTTAGTTATAATACCCCTTGTAGACACCAAGTTTTGAACCCCGGTTGTAGATAAAATTTTAAAATAAAGATTTCTGAAAAGAAATAAAAATAACGAAGCTGTCATGTATCGTGGAGCGCGCGCCCTGCTAAAGGCACGTTCCTCCTTGGAGTGCGAGTTTCATTCCGTCATATGATTTTCCGTTTTGCGCTTTGATCATACGATTTCATTTTAAAACGTAATTTTTCGTAAGTCGTAGTCAATAACTACAGCCACCGGCTTTAATAAAATGATTTGTTATAGAATTATGCTCGTCTTTATTAACTTCACGAGTTTTTATTATTTATTTTATGTTAGTTTTTCGAAAAACGGAAAAATGATTCGCGATTAGGCGCTGGAATTTTACTCGTCTCTCAAAACTGGTAGGAATCAGTTTTCTTGGTGATCAAGTCATTACCCACTAGTCACTTTTATCCATTGGATAAAGAATAAGAATATATTATTTAACCACCAATCACATCCTTTTATCCATTGGTTAAGGAATAACAATCATGAAAAGGAATAAGAATCGGAATCAAATCCAAGGTGTCAGAGCCAAAAGATTCGATTTTTTTGGGCAAACGCATGACCGTGCGCCGAACTCACGACCGTGCTCCGAACGCATGCCCGTGCGTCCAGGGAAGGCTACTGCGTCCGGCGCAGTAGCCCAGTCAGCTTTACTTTCACATTTTTCGATGCACTTTCATGTTTTTCGAGGTATTTAGGAAGAAATTATTGACTGAAAATATGATTTTGCTTCATTAGTTTAAAAATCAAAATGAAATCTAAAAGAATAAGAATCATTGGATTTCTAATAAATTTGATGATGTAGGAAGATTTGATAATGTAATTAGGATGATGGAGGATGGTAAAAATCACATTTTTTGGGTGAAAAATATGAGTTTCTACCTCCTTCAAACCCTAGTTCCCCACTTTCTTTTCCTATAAATACCCCCCTTTATTTTCATTTCAAATCACAATTTAAAACACACAACTTCAATACTACTCTCATTCTCCATACTTCCTTCCACTAAAAACCTCATTCAAGAAAAAAAAAGCAAAAGTTAAAATTAGAGAAGTACTTAGTAAGTAAGAAGTTCATCAAACAAAAAAAAGGTTTAGTTAGTAATTAAGTGAATTTAGAAACTCACTTAGAAATTAAGAAAAAAAATCAAAAAAGTAGAAGCCTTTGCAAAGGAAGTGCATCATTCAATAAAAAAAGGTCTTAAAAATGTCCAATTCCAGTGAAAATTTCCATTCTAGGCCTTCAAAGTGTTTAGAATACTCATACCAAAATTCACATTAAATCAGTTTGTTAAGTTGAAATTCAAAGAACAAATTGGCTAAAGGTCCTGTTTTCACCGGTTTTAGTATAAAATTCACCATAATTCAATTTGGCAATAAAAGCATGTAAATTTAAACAAAACATAAAGAACTCACAGACCTATCCATAGGCATATCACATGCGCAATTTCACACTTTATACAGAAAGTTATGAATTTTGGAAGTCAGTAAAAGAACAAAAGTGTAATCTGAAAAGTGAAAATAAAGTGATTAACTCAATTTTCATAAAAATATTTTCTATTATGTAAATAAAAATCATTTTTAAAATTTTAATCTTCTTAAAATGACTCATTTTTAATTATGTAAATAAAAATCATCATTAAAAAATCAAATTAAAGACGTCAATTAATCTCGAATTGTCACAAGTTTTCAAATTAACATGAATTCCAAAGCCCATTCAAGAAGATGAAGATCAAGGAGCATCATGGTGAAGATCAAGATTGAATACTTGTATAGATCATAGACTTTGTACATTTTTGTTGTAATAATAGTTTCTTTGTAAATAGTTATTACATCACTCAGTTAATGAAAAAATATGGAGATGTTTATGCATAATTTTCATAAATAATTCCAACACTTCTTTTTGAATAAAATGAGCAACCAATATTATAAATATTGCATGTTGGGCCCAATATATCATAGTATATGAATTAAATGACCCAATCTCAATTAAGAGGAAAAATTGCAAATCTAACTAAGTTAAATTGTATAATGATCCATCTTACATTTTAAAATTGTTATTTATCTTCAAATGGATCAATCATATAATTTGACATAATTAGATACGTAATTATGATCTCCTAATTGATTTTAGGCAGTTTCATGTGTCTCACTTTAAATGACCAAATTTCGTTTAGCCAAACACAATCTCCAAATTCCATCTCAAATTGAGCTCTTTGCTAAACAGGACTTAATAATCTTGAAATAAGATTATTTCTCATCCATCCAAAAGCGTTCAATTAGGAACAAATCTTTCTTTTAAGACCTATTGAAAAATCATAAATGTGATCTCTAATTAGGGTGATTACTTTAATCATTGGTTAATCACTAATTAAGGTGATTAACTTAACCTTTTCATTAATCACTAATTGAGGTAATTAGTCTTTTTCTATTTAATCACAAATTAGGGTGATTATCTTAAACCTTGGTTAATCACTAATTAGGGTGATTACCTTAACCTTTCCTATTTAATCACTAATTAAGGTGATTGTAACACCCCAATAATTATCTCTTTTCTAAAATACCTTTTTAAATATAAATAGTAGAGAATTATCAAAGCATTATCGCCCGTGTGATAACGTATCGGCTTATTCAGAATTTTGCAGTGGAAAACAAACATAATTAAACTTCATACTTTATATATAATAAATTACAAAGTACTTAAAACCAACACTCGAAAAATTGTTTACTCCAAAACCAAACTTAACATAATATATACCTACTAAAGCAACAAACAAAATAATTTGTTACACAAGCTCTCCATTCCTAGATTCCCAATTATCAACATATAAGAAAAAAAATATCCAATTATCTCAAAGCACTGCTCAATTACATCACATAACAGTTACAAACTTGTTCTTATAGCAACTGCTTCCAAAACATAATCAAGGTTCCTTAGTCTACTATTTCTTATTTATACAACTATATATATATATATATATATATATATATATATATATATATATATATATATATATATATATGTCATCACCTAATTTACAATACTAAGAGTCTATTACAAAAGTAAACCCTTTCATCATATGTCCTCGTCCCAACCTGCAATAAAGTTTGACTCTGCCACCCACTAAGTGATAGGCCACAACAATGACAACACTATCAGCAAAGTTGAGTACACACTGTGTAATAGAAAATACAAGCTTAGGTGTATTTTGAAAACTAATTGATAACACATAGTCATAATAGCAAGTAGTCATAATCAGCTCAATTACTTAGAGATTTCATAAGATCATTCTTTTGATATGAACGCGAGTGTAGCAAACTGTTGAGGGTCGTCACCCCACCTTTTTCTCTTCTGCTGGCAAGACTTAACCCGGACATGTCCTACTCCGCCAGGATTTTCCCCTCCTGGTTGGGTAACAGTTAGGGACTACCCGCCCTAACCCGGGTGTATGCTCACGCCCCGCTTCCGTAATTAAAAGTCCAAGGCATTTAGTTTCATTATCGTATAATTCCCTATACTTAACAAATTCCATTTAAAAGCATAAACATGACAATTTAGTGTTTAAGCCTAGCTTAGGATAAGTAAAACATCTCAAGTGAACCATAGCATGCCAAATCCATGTTATATACTCAAAGCACACATACTAATATACATATCAGAATAAATTTTATTTCATAATCATGCTTCATAATAGAAAGAAACAATCATCTAACCATAGGTAGGAAAATCTCTAGGTTATAATCCAAACTAAGTGTGTACCTTCACTTAGGCTGCTCAATGCAACTTAAACTTCTTAGTCCAAGTGGTTTATCCTTCCTACATCTTCCCCTGAGTATGTAAAGTGCTAAGGATTAGTTTACACAAGTTTTAGAGCATGAATAACTAATCTAAGTACAAGAGAGATGCAAAGTTGTACTTACAGTAGTTTGCTTGATGTTTCTATGGAGTTTTCTACAACTTTTCAAGGCTTAAAAACTAAACCAAAAGTTTGAAACACTGTGGAATTATGTCTAGAAGAGTTGTATGTAAAGAGAAGTAGGTGTTGAAGAAGAAGATTTAGGAGAAAAGGACGAAAAACCAAGACACCCTTTTATAGGGCCAGTCTGGCGGTACCCTAAGGGGAGGGAAAACTATTATGGGTAAGGTCGGTTTCTTTGAATTTATGGGTGATTCTTACTTGAGGTGTTAGCTAATGGTGTTGGCTTTCATGTATGCAAAGATATTTAAGAGATCGACACTCAAGCAACTGCTAAGGTGGTTGCTTTCAGGATAGGTCTGAACTGTTTTTTCAGCTGGCCAGATTTTACTAAGTAAAATATTTACCCTATTAAGCCACGTAACTTTTGGGTATGAATGACCATTTTAACCTTAAGACATCCCAAATATTAGTTATATCAAATTTGGATAGATTTTGAGCATGTATTCAATCTCAAAAGGCCTTTCAACTGGAAGTTCGGTGTTACGCGATAAAACGGTCTCTATGCGATTTTCATAATCTTAAGGAATAAGGCTCTGAAAGGCTTTGTAACTTATCTATTGGTTCTCAAGGCTTTCTTAACCACCAAGAATGATAGTTCTTAGCTACTTTTGTATTATCTATAACAATAACTCATGTAACACATAAATTAACTAATTAAACACAGTATAAGAGAAAACACTTAGTTGAACTTGCACCCTGCTTACTTGCGAATATGATCCCATAGTTTAACACGTGACTAGGATTTTAGGTTTAGGAATTTATTAGGGCTATTACATTCTACCCCTCTTAAAAGAATTTTCGTCCTCGAAACTTAAAATATTTACCTTATTGGAATAGTTGTGGATATTGATCTCGCATATCTGCTTCTTTTTCCCAAGTAGCTTCTTCTATTCCATGATTAGACCATAGCACCTTTACGAGCGGAATCGTTTTGTGTCTTAATACTTTTTCTCGACGATCAAATATCTGTAATGGTTTTTCTCCATAAGTTAACGCCTCATCTAACTTCAATGGTTCATAGGATAGCACATGGGATGAGTCATGAACATGTTTTCTCAGTTGAGACACATGGAACACATTATGTACTTTGGCTAGTTCTACTGGTAAGGCAATTAAGTTCGTATGCTACTTCTCCAACTCTATTCAATATCTCATACGGACCGAGATACTTAGGGTTGAGTTTGCCTTTAACTCCAAATCTCTTTACTCCCTGTGTAGGTGAGATTTTGAGAAACACCTTGTCTCCAACTTTAAATTCCAACTTCCTTCTCCTTAAGTCAGCGTACTTCTTCTGACAATCCTGTGCCGGTCTCATCTTTTCCTGAATCATCCCAATTTGTTCCATTGTTTCTTGGATTAGTTCAGGTCCAGTTGGAACTTGATGATTCAAGTCATCCCAACAAATCGACATACGACACTTACGGCCATATAATGCTTCATAAGGAGCCATTCCAATGCTAGAATGATAACTGTTATTATATGAAAATTCAGTAAGCGCTAAATGATCCTCCCATGATCCTTGAAACTCCATCACACAAGCTCGTAACATGTCTTCTAATGTCTGAATCGTTCTTTTTGTATGTCCAGCAGTATATGGATGAAAAGTTGTGCTCATATTTAGTCGTGTCCCAAATGCTTCTTGTAACTTTCCCCGAAAATTGGATAGAAACCGAGTATCCCTATCAGAGATGATAGTTCGTGGGGTACCATGCAATCGTATAATCTCTCGAATATATGCATCTGCCATCTGTTTCATCGTCCAAGTAGTCTTTATGGCAATAAGTCTACCTGTTTTTGTTAGTCGGTCCACAATCACCCATATAGAGTCCTTCGACTTTCTTGAGCGAGGCAATCCTACAATGAAATCTATAGATACAGAGTCCCACTTCCAATCAGGTATTGGTAATGGTTGTAGCATCTCTGACATCTTCCCTCGATCGAATTTGATCTTTTGATATGTCAAACATCTTGCGACAAACTTGAGGCATCCCTTTTAAGTCTTTTCCACCAAAAAGTCTTCTTGAGGTCCTTTACCAGTTTATCTCTTCCTGGGTGGATGGACTAAGAGCTATTGTGAGCTTCCCCCAAGATTTTATCCTTTAACTCACGGTTATCTGGAACACACCATCGATTATGAATCATAATACTCAAATTCTTATGAAGGCGAAAATCAGTAGGTTCCCCTTTTTCTATCTTACATTTTATTTTGCTAAAAAATGGGTCATGTTGTTGTTTCTGTATAATTTCATCGAACAAGGTTGGTTGAATAGTCATAACATTAAGGATACCTTGGATCTCTCCTTTTTTGTACGATGGCTAAATTCAATCTCCTCATGTCTTCATAAATTTCTTGTGGCACAGAAATAAGTTCATTCACCATTCTTCGAGGCATTCTACTTAAAGCATCCGCCACTCGATTGGCCTTTCCTGGATGATATTGGATATCTATCTCATAAGCCTTGATCAATTCCAACCACCTTCGCTGTCGCATATTCAGATCCCTCTGTGTGAAGATGTACTTTAAACTTTTATGATCGGTAAAGATTTTACATGGAACGCCATACAGATAATGTCTCCACAATTTTAATGCAAACAAAACTGCAGCTAACTCTAGGTCGTGTACAGGGTAGTTTCCCTCATGAGGTCTCAATTGTCTAGAGGCATAAGCTATAACCTTCCCATTCTGCATCAATACACAACCCAAACCTTCTTTTGACGCATCACTATATATCTCGTACTCCTCCTTATCAGTCGGTAAGGCTAACACTGGAGCACTAGTTAACTTCCGCTTCAACTCCTGAAAAGCCTTCTCACATTTTTCAGTCCATTAAAATTTCACATTTTTCCGCATCAACGTAGTAATGGGCAGGGAAATCTTTGAAAAGTTATCCGCAAACCTTCTATAATACCCTGCTAAACCCATAAAACTCCGTACTTCTGAAACATTTGTTGGTGCTGGCCATTTGATAATCGCCTTTATCATTTCAGGGTCAACCATCACTCCCTCTTTTGAAATTACATGCCCCGAGAATAATATTTTAGATAACCAAAAATTACACTTACTTAGCTTAGCATATAATTTCTTTTCTCTCAATATATCCAATACTAACCTTAGATGATTCTCATGGTCTCTCTCATTTTTTGAATACACTAGTATATCTGATGTCTTGTTTATTGCTTTAGTTTTTGATAGTTTTTAGTTTGTATTATAGTTGTTTTTGAGTTAGTTTAGGCTAGTTTGTTAGCTATTTCCTTAATTTGTGCAATTTTCTTTCTTGTATGCTCTTTCTTTGGGCGATTTGTTTCGTTTTAGGACTTAGGAGCATGCTTGGAGGACACTTGCACAACCCCGAATATTAATATCGAAGAGGAAGGTCAAGGAAGCATAACCGAGTTCCGGGGGCTAATATAAGAAGTTTTGGAAGGGTTTGCGCACAAGGGTCAACTTCAAATGGCCATAACTTTCAGTACATAAAACATTTTTGAGCGATTAAAGTTGAAGATGAAAGCTTGGCTCAATATCTTTCCAACGAGTGGTCACAAGCTCAATTCCGATGAAATACGAGTGAGATATGGCCGTTTGAAAATGAACTGACGAAACTGAAAAATGACCCGAGTGCTCGGGTCAACTGACCCGTCCGGGTCAATTTGCGGAAAACTGAAATTTCAGTTCCGATGGTCTGACCCGCCCGGGTCACTCCACCCGCCCGGGTCGCTGGGTTTTTCCGAAAATCTTTCTTTTTAAATCCTCTAGTTTATTTTAGGACTATATAAGGTAAACTCCTCTCATTTTAGAAGAAGCTAATTTACATTATATTTTAATAAAGGGAGATTTGAAATTCTTAGAACCCTAGGAGAGAGAAAATCTCATCTTCTAGAGAGAGAAGTGAGAGAAACTTGTTGAAAGCTTGGAATTTGGAGAATCTAAAAAAGAAACTTGAAGATTTGGAGACTCCTTGCAACTTTAATGAGGATTTCTTACTCTCTCTCATATTTTGTTGCTTTATTTTCTTATTTTCATGTCATTCTCACTCTATTTACTTGTTCATCCTAGATTAGTGTTTTAGTTCATGTTAATAGTTGTTAATGTATTTTAGTTTATAATTTATTATGATTTGTGAGTAGCTATTTCTTTCAGAAGGGTTTGAAGCCATTAATGAGTTCGTGAACCTCTAAATCCAACATTGGGTTTTGACTTGGGATAATTTTGATTAATTGATTTGGCATTTTCATGAATGTTTGTGTGATTGGCCATCATAGGAGCATAATTTAGGTACCCTTAGTGAAGGATCGAGAGATGAAGTTAAGGGGTTGCCTCAAATCGATTATTAGGCTTGAAGGACCATGAGGATAGGGACTACCTAGCCTAGGGGACTTAGTTTGCTTGTTTAAGTTCATCATGTTTATGGATATGCTTGGTTGAATGCCTTAGCCATGAGAATAGGTCTTCGGTAAGAGACTAGACCAATCTAGCTAGTTGGAGAGAGTGGTTAGAGTACCAATGGATGAACAATTCCCCTCAATTGATCCCTATTATTGATTCCCATTGTGATTGCTTGTTTGTGAATGAGTTGATTGGTGGATACCCCTTCCCAAAGTCATTTTTCTTATTGTCTTTTCATCTTTAAATCTTCAAAAACATAGACTTTGTTTAGCTTATCATAAATGGATACTTATTGGTGCTTCCCTTAGTCCTTGTGGATTCGACCCTAAACTTGCCCTATATTGGGTAGTTTAGGTATCTTTGACGTGTTTACAACAAGCGCGTCAATATCATCAATAAAGACCACTACGAACAAATCTAGATAAGCCTTAAAATATCTCTGCATCAAGTCCATAAATGCAGCTGGGGCATTAGTCAGTCCAAAAGGCATTACCACAAACTCATAATGACCGTATCTTATTTGGAACGCCGTTTTAGGAATATCTTCATCAGCAATCGTCGTTTGATGATACCCTGATCTCAAATCTATCTTTGAGAAATCTTCGGCACCTTTTAGCTGATCGAACAAATCATCTATTCTAGGAAGAGGGTACCTATTCTTGACTGTAATTTTATTAATCTCTCTATAATCTATACACAGTCTCATTGTTCCATCTTTCTTTCTAACAAAGAGCACAGGGGCTCCCCATGGCAACACACTTGGCCTGATATATCCTTTATGCAACAACTCCTCTAATTGTCTCTTTAATTCAACCATCTCCGCCGAGGCCATCCGATATGGACTTCTAGAAATAGGCATAGCTGCTGACACTAAATCAATGTGAAAATCTACTATACGTTTAGGGGGTAATCGTTCTTTAGGAAATACATCTGGGAATTCTCTCACTATCGGAATCTCCTCTACCTTTAAGGAACTTACAGTTGTATCAATTACATGGCACAAATAAGCATTACTCCCTCTTCTTACTTCCTTGGCAATCTTCATTATAAACACAACCTTCACTTTCGGTTTCCTTATAACTCCTTGATACACAATTTTATCACCTTGTGGGGTTTTCAACTGGATCGTCTGCGTTTCGCACTTTATCACAACTTCATATTTACCGAGCCAGTCCATTCCCAAAATTACGTCATAATATCCTAAGTCAAATTGTACTAGATCGGCCATTAACTCAACACCAGCCACACTTATACAACATCCTTTATATAAGTTCTCACACTTGACTCGTAAGCCATCAGGAAGATCTATTGCTAAATTTATTTTTCACTGTTTTGGGGTTGGATTCAATCTTTTAAGAAACAAGGGGGATATAAAAGAATTCGATGCTCCAGAATCAAAAAGAACATATGCAGGCACATAATTCACAAGGAAAGTTTCGGAGATTACATCCCTAGCAAGGAAAGAATTCGATGCTCCAGAATCAAAAAGAACCTCCATCCCTAGCAAGTTCAGTCTCCTTATTTCCTCTAGCATTCAAATTATCATTCTCGACAAACTTGGTTTGCACCTCCCCTTCAGTGTCCATGCCATACATTTTCCCAGCTACCTTTCCCGAATTTGCAAACGATCCTCCTTAATTGTTGCGATTAAAAATTGATCCTCCTTGGTGTCCTTTTTCATTACCCACTCCAAATTTGCTAGGTCCAGCTTGTTGTTTCATATCTCCGAACGTTCTTGCATTCTTCTTAGCCAATTCCGGACAGTCCATAGCAAAATGTCAAGGCTTCTTACAGTCATAACATATATTGCTTCCATCACAAGTCTTTTCTAAATGCTCCTTCCCACATTGGTAACATCTTCGATCTTTAGGTTGAGTACGTTGCTGAAAGTTTGGTGCACGTGCAACTGGCTGAGCAAATCGAGGCTTTTTGTTTTTTTCCTCTTCATCGTTTCTGACATTCCTCCTTTTATTCACCTCTCTTTCTTTCTCACTAATTCATTCTTGCTCTAATGATCTATCATATAATTCTTGAAAATTAATACAGTGCCCGACCCTCTTCTAATAAGTAAAATTCAGTCCTTCGAAAAATCGTGTTACCCTAAACTTTTTAGACTTCACCAAATCAGATGCGAATCGGGATAACTCGATAAACTTTGTTGTGAATTCCACTATCGACATCTTACCCTAACGTAGGTTCAGGAATTCACATTCCTTCTTAGTCTGAACCGCCGGTGGATAAAACATCTCACGTAATTTCTCGAGGAACTTATCCCAAGTAAAGTCAGGTTGTTGGGCAATAGTTTTCACGGTCTTCCACCACATGTATGTTGGTCCATCTAAGTAGAATGACGCTAACTTCACTCGTATATTTGCCGGACAATTCACCCCATCCAGGAGTTTCTCCATGTAGGCAATCCAATCCTCGAATTTCACTGGATCAGGTTCTCCATCATAAGTCCTAGGATTGTGTGATGCTAGCCTTTTATAAAACTTCCCTTCGTCATCTGCATCCCTATTTGTATGGTTATTCTCCAAAAGGTTCAACAGTCGGGTATTCATATTCTCTAACTGGTTAATTCTAGCCTCCATTTGGTGAATTAAGTCACCAGGTCCTGATGATGAAGCACGACCTCTAGTTCCTACCATCCTAATTAAAGAGAATGAAATACTATTACCTTCCCACTTGGTACATTAACCACATAACATTAACGTAAAGAACAACACATATGCACACCAAAATTTGCTCTTATATAGAAGCATATAGTTTGAGCTTATACAACCATATTTGAGTAATCAATACTACTAGTTACTAATACATATACACTAATTACATTAGTTAATACTACTATATTCAAACACATATACACGGCTCATAGGCCCAAAAGTTAGTACACCTATATACATCCTAACATTATATACCTAAAAGATGTCACCCTATACTATACCAACTATAGTGTTACCCAAAAAAATTCATCTTCACTTCAAGTTCTCTCCAAATGATCTAATCTAACCGAAAGGGATCTCGTGCATAACCACTATCAACACTACTTCCCGACCCCGCTTCCTCTGGCTCGTAATCTGAATCATAACTTAAGCTATTTCCATAAGAGATACTATTTTCACCTTTGATATCTTCATCTCCTTCTATATCCTGATCTTCTATTTCCTCATTTTCCACCTCGGCCTCTTCTATTTCCATCTCGGGATCCTCCTCTCAATTTCTTCACTGTCAGAACTAATGTTGATATACTCGATCTCCTTATTACATTTCTCAGGCTGATTTACTTCTTCAGAAATACTTTTGGCTATCCTGTTGGGACCTGCTTCATCCTCAACCCTCCTCTTTTTGGGAGGTACTTCCTTGTTTTTGTTACACCCTCCATTTCTGTATTTTCCCGAACCATTCGAGCTTCTAATTCCTTGATTTTCCTAGTTTTATACTCTTCATAAGGTATGATAGTTCCTTCTTCTCTTCCCTTACGATCAACTTCTTGAATTTCCCTATGAACTTCCTCAACTGTGACATTCCACCGAATAAGCTTCTTATCTATTGTGGCATAATCAATTTCTAGCCCCATTAGTTCCCTACCAGGAATATATTAGTCTAATATCTTCCAATACTCGTACATAAGATCTCTCCATGGATATTTTAATGGTAGGGTTTTTACTAATGTATAAGCTTGAATTTCATGACGAGCATATGGGTTTCCTCCTCCTCGGCCCATTACTTGATTATATTCCACAATTGCCTTCATTACTTGCCTTACACAAGCAGATACATCCGTATAGCACAAACTAGCAGAGAATAAAGTATCTGGTTCACGAATCGCTGATATGCTTTCGCCTATGCTTTCAAGACTTTTTGTCCTTGTATCCTCGGAATCGGAAATTTCAATCACTATTGGTTTCCCTTTACTTCCTGGATTCATCTACAAGATCAAAGCATATAGACATCGTTTAACAACTAGTCTCACTCAAATTTCATACACTATTCCTAATCATACTGCATAACAATAGTGGTCACGTCACGATAACATAGAATAATCATACTTATGCATTCTAATATATTAATTTAGCTCGGATACCACTTGTAACAGCCCAAACCCCTACTAACCCGAATCCACAAAGTTTAATCACAACGGAAGCGTATCAAGATAAGATTTGGACTATTACCATGACATTCTCAACATATAAGAAAGAGAATATCGAATTATCTCAAAGCACTGCTCAATTACATCACCTAATAGTTACAAACTTGTTCTTATAGAACCTGC
Source organism: Beta corolliflora (assembly GCA_947648045.1). Lineage (NCBI taxonomy): Eukaryota > Viridiplantae > Streptophyta > Magnoliopsida > Caryophyllales > Amaranthaceae > Beta > Beta corolliflora. The sequence continues at coordinate 51,685 of CANSZD010000780.1, forward strand.
CACCTAAACATAACCAAAGTTCCTTAGTCTACTATTTCTTATTTATACAACTATATATATTTGTCATCACCTAATTTACAGTACTTAGAGTCTATTACAAAAGTAAACCATTTCATCATATGTCCTTGTTCCAACCTGCAACAAAGTTTGACTCTGCCACCCACCAAGTGACAGGCCACAGATTTGACAACACTATCAGCAAAGCTGAGTACACACTTTGTAATAGAAAATACAAGTTTAGATGTATTTTGAAAACTAATTGATAACACATAGTCATAATAGCAAGTAGTCATAATCAGCTCAATTACTTAGAGATTTCATAAGATCATTCTTTTGCTATGACCGCGAGTGTAGCAAACTGTTCAGGGTCGTCACCCCACCTTTTTATGTTCTGCTTGCAAGACTTAACCCGGACATCCTACTCCGCATGGATTTTCCCCTCCTGGTTGGGTAACAGTTAGGGACTACCCGCCCTAACCCGGGTGTATGCTCACGCCTCGCTTCCGTGATTAAAAATCCAAGACATTTAATGTTTCATTATCATACAATTCCCTATACTTAACAAATTCCATTTAAAAGCATAAACATGACAATTTAGTGTTTAAGCCTGGCTTAGAATAAGTAAAACATCTCAAGTGAACCATAGCATGCCAAATCCATGTTATATACTCAAAGCACACGTACTAATATACATATCAAAAGAAATTTCATTTCATAATCATGCTTCATAATAGAAAGAAACAATCATCTAACCATAGGTAGGAAAATCTCTAGGTTATAATCCAAACTAAGTGTGTACCTTCACTTAAGCTGCTCAATGCAACTTAAACTTCTTAGTCCAAGTGGTTTATCCTTCCTACAGCTTCCCCTGAGTATGTAAAGTGCTAAGGATTAGTTTACACAAGTTTTAGAACATAAATAACTAAGCTATGTACAAGAGAGATGCAAAGTTGTACTTACAGCAGTTTGCTTGATGTCTCTATGGAGTTTTCTACAACTTTCCAAGGCTTAAAAAATAAACCAAAAGCTTGAAACACTGTGGAATTATGTCTAGAAGAGTTGTATGTAAAGAGAAGTAGGTGTTGAAGAAGAAGATTAAGGAGAAAAGGACGAAAAACCAAGACACCCTTTTATAGGGCCAGTCTGGCGGTACCCTAAGGGGAGGGAAACCTAATTTGGGTAAGGTCAATTTCTGGGTTATTCTTGCTTGAGGTGTTAGCTGATGGTGTTGGCTTTCATATATGCAAAGATATTTAAGAGATCGACACTCAAGCAGCTGCTAAGGTGGTTGCTTTCAGGATGGGTCTGAACAGTACTTTCAGCTGGCCAGATTTTACTAAGTAAAATATTTACCCTATCAAGCCCCGTAAATTTTGGGTATGAATGACCATTGAAAACAATTGAAAAAACAATTGAAAAAAAAAACACAACATAGAAAATAAGCATGACATTCCTCTCAAACTCTTTTCTTCTTTATGATAGGCATGTCTGAACCATTGTATTGACCAATATCAGCTAAGAATCATCATCAATTGTGGGAAAGGGAGGCTTAGTTAATGCTGATATAGTTCTAGCCCCCTGCCATATAGTAGGCATTCTTTGAATACTACTCATATCAGCCTCATAAGTAGTACATGTTGGAAGTAGGGGTGTAAGCGGACTGCGAAAAGTCCAGAGTCCAATCCAGTCCAGTCCAAACTTGTTCGGATCGGACCGTGAAAAATTTTTCGGACTGGACTCGGACTCAAATTTTCGAGGCCAAATATTTTCGGACTGGACTTGGACTCACCCCTTTGGAGTCCAATAAGTCCAGTCCAGTCCAAAAATATTTTTATATCTAATATATATTTAATATATATATATAATGTATATAAAAAAAATTATTGATACTATTTTTAAAATTTTAGAGTTTTCAACCTTCTCTCTCTAAATATTTCAACTGGCGCTAGAAAATTTCACTTGGCGCCAGACAATTTCACTTGGCTCCATTTGTTAAATAAGTAAATGATACTAGCAGTATTGCAGTAGTAGGCTAGTAGCCGACTAATTCTATCTCACTTCACTCCTCACTACTCATTTCCTCTCACTCTTTCATTTTCTTTCTACCTCGATGTCTCGATTCTCGCATTCTCTATTTCTCTCTCAGATTATATTCTCAGTCTCTCTGCTTCCTCTCAACTTAGATCAAGTTAGGCATCTAATTCAACTTTTTATTCATAGTATTTTACTTTAATTTAAACTTTCAATCTAATTTGTGGACATTGATAATTGAATCAGATGTCAAATGCTCAAGCATCTCAAAAAATGTTGTGAATCATTGAATCTAAATTGGGGGAAAAAAATATAATATTCGGACTGGACTGGACTGGATTCGGACTCAAGAAAAAATTATCGGACCGACTGGATTGGACTCAAAAAAATATTTGGACCGGACTTGGACTCAATTTCTCGAGTCCAAAAAACTTTGGACTGGATTTGGATTTGGCAAAGTCCAATTCAATTCAATCCACTTACACCCCTAGTTGGAAGAGTCTGGAGAGCAGGAATGTGATGTTGCCTCCAACCAATTTGCCTTAGACACCTCCATGGAAGGTAGGAAGTGACTTGGCAAAGCCCTGGTAATTGTACACCTCTACGACCAGAATTGCAGTATACTATTGCACTAATGCCAAGGTGGCTTGTGACCCACTTTATGTCTTGTTGCTGGAAATAACCTTCCCACCCACCATTTTCAATAAGTTGATAGAAGAAGGGATGAAAACCTCTTTCTCGGATATGATTAGTTTTATAAGCAAGACTCCCATGAGGTTTCAGAAGAGAAAATTTTTCCAATAACCATAAGTGAAGGGCTAATGGACATCCCTTAACAAAGCTTTGAGGGTTTCGTTTGAGTTCATCTAGGCCAAAGAACATTTCCCCCAAAATAAGTGGTCCAAGACGACCCCCACTAATAATTTGAGGAATAAGTGAAATATATACACCGAACATGGCATGTATTTAAACACCATTTGGTAAGGGTACTTCCCAGAAACATAAGAATGCAAGCATTATCTCTAGCAATCCTATAGCTGGCATTATTAGAGAATTATCAAGTACCAAATTGGGTTAATAATATATTAAGAAGAAGTACCTCACCATACTATGGGTGCAACTACTTAAGGAGGCTACCTTGACCCCTAAAACTTCTTATGAGATCCACCAACAATCTGGGTCTGTAAGAACGGTGCCATCTATTTCCCCTCATCCTACTACAGGTCCAATATTTCTATTCCTATTCCTATTCATGCTGATAGTTTTCATGAAATTAACAAGGGGAATGGAGCTTTGCCAGAAAATCCATGGAATAATTTATTTGTTGGTAACATGATTGAGGTCAAAGGCATGTCGTTGAAATTTGTAGCTCCAGTGATTAAAGATGGGAAGCCAATGGCTCAATTGGAGCATTCGGAGGTCGACAAACGATATGAGGCTTATGGCTACTACCCTAGTTATTTACATTGTTGGTAAAACTCTATTTATTGGTGGTATGACCAGATATGTTGCTAAGGAATGGAATTTTATCTCTAAACATCAAATCTACCTCCGTGACGATTGTTTTTCCGGTGTTAAATTTGTTTCAGTTGAAGATAGAAATAAGATCTTATATGCTAGACCACACAGTTTCAACAGTCGACCTATGATTATTAATTGGACTCCTATTTTTTATTTTAGTGAAGAAGTGTTAAAGGTAATCTCCATTTGGGTTCGACTGTCAAACATACCATCAAACTGCTGGAGTGCAATCTCATTGAGTAGATATGGTAATTTGTTGGGTGTTCCTCTTTTTACTGATAAATGCACTTCTTAGAAATTGAGGGTATCTTTTGTCAGGTTGTTAATTGAGATAAATGTCACCAAAAAACAACCCTAAAAATTTTATATTTGAAGACCCTAATGGAATTATTGTGAAATAAAAGGTTTTATATGATAGAATACCCCTCTTTTGTTGGTCCAAAGGTGGGGTATGATTGTAATGCCAAAAAGGTTTATAACCAACCTAAGCAACATCCACCTATCAAGATGGTTAAGAAATTAGTTCCTAAGAGGATTGTTCAACCATTGAAAATGAGCCTCTTGTTATAAACATGGAGCAACAAACCCTTTCTTCTCTAGCTCCCCCTATTGAACAATATCTTATTTCTACTATAACACCTTCTCAACCAATCCAACCCTTATTTGGTGAGGGTGAGTGGAAACTGGATACTAGGAAAAACAAGGGGGAAGTAGTTATAATTCTAAGTGATGTCACTTTTGCTCTTGATGAGCATGAGGAGGGACCTGATCACATTGATGGTTCAGGACTCGAAGGGGAATTAGATAAAGTTGGAAACCCTTACTTGTACATGGAATGTAGAGGGTTTAATGACCCTCTTAAAATAAAGAAAATCAGTTTTCTTGTTGCTTCCCGGAATATTTTAGTGGTTGCTCTTTTAGAAACTAGAGTTAAAAGTCATAATAAAAATGGGATCTTGAGAAATTATAACCCCGAAGAAAGAATTTGAATTAGCTGGAAAACATCTTATGTCATCCTATCTACTGTGCATACTACTAAGCAGCTTATCCATTGCTCTGTCACAGATAAGAATAGTTAGTTGCTTATTCATTGTTGCTTATGGCTTACGTACTGTTGAGACCAGAAAGCCTCTTTGGACTTCTCTTCAAACTCTTGCATGGCAAATTTTGAAGGAATGATGAGTTATGGGTGATTTTAGTTCTCTTCTATCTTCCCAGGATTTTGTGGGTCTTCTGGATTCCGTTGATTTAATGGAAGTTATAAGTATTTGTGTAGGATAGAACTATGAGTCACATTGATAGATGCTTATACACTAAATAATGGTTTCAAGGGCATAGCAATATAGTTGTTGATTATCAAAATCCTTCTATTTCAGACCATTGTCCTCTTATTCTCCTGTTCTCTCTCATACAAGGTCTAGAGGGGGGTAGACCTTTTCGTTTCTTTAACATTTTAGCAATCCACTCAGAAGATTGTACCAAGGAGTTGTTGTTAAATATGCGTGAAAGATCATTGTAACAGTCTCCCGTGTTTCTGCCTAGAAACTAGTCAAAAGAGTTGAGTGTGTTTAGAGAGGTTAAAATCCCGAGTTGGAGTATAATCCCGAGTCTTGTCAACCGAGGTCCTGCAAAACAAAGAAACCTAGCCCGGGGGTGTTCCCGAGAAAGCCCCTCCGACGCTCAAGTCAGTTGAGATTGAGGTAGAGAGAGAAAGTGAATAGTTCTAGAGAGAGATGCTCTGGTTTTGTTAGGTGAGAATTCAATACCTGTTCATTGATTGGACTTGCTGCTTTTATAATGTTGGGGATTCCCCAGACAGGAAACCCTATTGGGGAACATCCATGTCTGTAGGAAAGTTGTCCCCCTTTTATGGCAAAGTTGCTTTCTGTCTAAAAAGGCTGATGGGCTCCTTGGGAGCATACAGATCAGATCTTGATGCGTATGAGGAGCATCAAAATTGTGACAATCATAATTCTATTAGGATTCTTATGAAGTTTCCTAGTTCTGATAGGAAACTAAATGTTTTATTTGCTTTATAACTCTTTTAAAGTAGGTGTTTGAGTGATAAAGGGATCCTATTATGTTTAGGAGTCTAATTACCTTTGTCATAGAGTCTTGCTAGGAGTCTTTAAGTTGTAATTCTAGTTGGGTTAGAATTCCAAATCCTTGGATTAGGATTCTAATTGGAGTAGAATTATAGTGGCATTAGGACTTTGTGTTGATTAGAGTTTGATTGGCACAAGGATTCTAATCACATAGCCGTGTGATTAGAGATAGATTAGTTTGTTATTGTTTTTATTTATCTTTTATGCTTTGCTAGTTCTAATAGGTTTAGGTTATTATGTTTTAATAGTTCTACTAGGTTTAGGATAATTTGTTCCTTATAAATAGGCTTTTCGGCCATCAATAATAGAGAGTTGATTTTGAGTTTAAGAAAATTCGAGTGCTTGCTTGGCATTGAATGTTGGTCGTCGAACCACAAACATACAAATCGAGGTTTGTGTGCATCTCCTAGTTGCGGTTAGTGAGAGATCCTCTAGTTCTCGAGGGAACATATAGAGCCTATCCATATAAAGATCCAATCTTTATATACTATCTTGTTACAAAGTTCGAATCTTTCTTAGTTCAAACGTGAGTCTCAATTGTGTTTTACATTATTCGTGTTTTAAGCTTCCGGAAACACATCAAGTGGTATCAGAGCTACTCCGGTAAAACGGAGCGTGAGGGCGCGTTTAAAGTTGGAATTTGGATTTGTTTATTGCGTTGGAAAGCTAACAAGTAGATATATCTTGTGTCAAAATTTCAGCTGATTCCGATCTGTAACGAAGTCACAGTGAACGTAAACATTTGAAGCAGATTTCTGTTCTTCCGGGCAGATTACATACTGTTAGTAAAATAAAAACTGCATTCGATTGGCTTGTTATTTTTTGATGAAATTTTGGTCGAGTGTTTTAAACACATAGGGCTACCTGGGTAAAAAATTTCATAAATTTTCGAGGTGTTTTGATTGCGTTTTGGGGTACATATTACGTTGGATCATGTTCTTTTGCTGGGTTGTTCAACGCATATGGATGATTCCATGGCTTCAAAACTTGAGACAAGTTTTTTCTAAGGAGGAGAGTATGATGCGTATGAGGAGCATCAAAATTGTGACAATCATAATTCTATTAGGATTCTTATGAAGTTTCCTAGTTCTGATAGGAAACTAAATGTTTTATTTGCTTTATAACTCTTTTAAAGTAGGTGTTTGAGTGATAAAGGGATCCTATTATGTTTAGGAGTCTAATTACCTTTGTCATAGAGTCTTGCTAGGAGTCTTTAAGTTGTAATTCTAGTTGGGTTAGAATTCCAAATCCTTGGATTAGGATTCTAATTGGAGTAGAATTATAGTGGCATTAGGACTTTGTGTTGATTAGAGTTTGATTGGCACAAGGATTCTAATCACATAGCCGTGTGATTAGAGATAGATTAGTTTGTTATTGTTTTTATTTATCTTTTATGCTTTGCTAGTTCTAATAGGTTTAGGTTATTATGTTTTAATAGTTCTACTAGGTTTAGGATAATTTGTTCCTTATAAATAGGCTTTTCGGCCATCAATAATAGAGAGTTGATTTTGAGTTTAAGAAAATTCGAGTGCTTGCTTGGCATTGAATGTTGGTCGTCGAACCACAAACATACAAATCGAGGTTTGTGTGCATCTCCTAGTTGCGGTTAGTGAGAGATCCTCTAGTTCTCGAGGGAACATATAGAGCCTATCCATATAAAGATCCAATCTTTATATACTATCTTGTTACAAAGTTCGAATCTTTCTTAGTTCAAACGTGAGTCTCAATTGTGTTTTACATTATTCGTGTTTTAAGCTTCCGGAAACACATCAGATCTTTTAGATGGGCTTTGCATAATACTATTGGACCAGATCAGGGGTCCAAACAATTAGCCCCACGCCAAGTAATCGGAGTGAGATCCTCGATTTTCGGTGCGGTTGATTGGCGGAACCATAATGCTTTTGCCGATATTCTTTGAATGATGCCTTGAGTTAGCTATTGGCGCTAGGATTAACCAAGCACGGGGGTCTCACTGAATTCCTGAACCCCAAGCAAATCCCGAGGTGATGTGGGGGCTGTTAGGCCTGCTTCCAAGTAACCCCGAGGCGATTGCATCGTGTTTGGCACCGAGCGACCCCGAGGGGAGGGCCTACTTCCCCGAGGCGGCGTCAGCCAGGCTTCTTAATGTACCCGACAGTATGGCGTTCCTCTTTACCTGATGACCCCGACTCGGGATGGTATGCGGCCCGCTTCGGGCTGCCCCTCAAGCATACCCCGAGTGCTCTATACTCTATCACCAGGCGGTCCCGACCCGAAGGTTGTAGGCCTTGACTTGGTGCTTAGGCGAACCCCGAGTGCCCTTAGCCTTCTCAAAAGAATCCCGACCCGGGGGGGTATAGATCCCGACTCGATCATGAGCACTATTCGTTAATTGTGAAGTAACCCCCGACCCGGGTAGAGCATACCCCGACTAGTTCAATGCTGTTTTGGTGTCTCATATGGTCCCCGAGGGCGTTCACCTTCCTTCAGACGAGCCCCGACTAATGATCCTTCCTTGGGAACCCCGAGTCCCGAGCGGGTCACAAGTTGCTTAGCCAATCTTTGGCCAAGTGCGTGGCCGAGGTGGGTATGCACCACCGAGGTGGGTGTGCACCAGCTCGGGGGCTAATGAGCCCTCCCTTGGGGACCCCGAGTTGGTAGACTTGGCCATTTTTGGCTAAGTACTGAGCCCCCTGGTATGCGCCAAATCGGGGGCTAAAGAGCTCTCCCACGGGAACCCCGAGTTGGTAGCGGAAGTATTTAGCCATGTTTTAGCCGAGTACTGAGCCCCCTGGCATGGCCGAGGTGGGTGCGCACCAACTCGGGGGCTAATGAGCCCTCCCTTGGGGACCCCGAGTTGGTAGTGGAGGTACTTGGCCATGTTTTGGCCGAGTACTGAGCCCCCTGGCATGGCCGAGGTGGGTGTGCACCAGCTCGGGGGCTAATGAGCCCTCCCTTGGGGACCCCGAGTTGGTAGTGGAGGCACTTGGCCATGTTTTGGCCGAGTACTGAGCCCCCTGGCATGGCCGAGGTGGGTGTGCACCAACTCGGGGGCTAATGAGCCCTCCCTTGGGGACCCCGAGTTGGTAGCGGAAGTATTTAGCCATGTTTTGGCCGAGTACTGAGCCCCCTGGCATGGTCGAGGTGGGTGCGCACCAACTCGGGGGCTAATGAGCCCTCCCTTGGGGACCCCGAGTTGGTAGTGGAGGTACTTGGCCATGTTTTGGCCGAGTACTGAGCCCCCTGGCATGGCCGAGGTGGGTGTGCACCAACTCGGGGGCTAATGAGCCTCCCTTGGGGACCCCGAGTTGGTAGTGGAGGTACTTGGCCATGTTTTGGCCGAGTATGCGAGCCCCTGGCATGGCCGAGGTGGGTGTGCACCAACTCGGGGGCTAATGAGCCCTCCCTTGGGGACCCCGAGTTGGTAGCGGAAGTATTTAGCCATGTTTTGGCCGAGTACTGAGCCCCCTGGCATGGCCGAGGTGGGTGCGCACCAACTCGGGGGCTAATGAGCCCTCCCTTGGGGACCCCGAGTGGGTAGTGGAGGTACTTGGCCATGTTTTGGCCGAGTACTGAGCCCCCTGGCATGGCCGAGGTGGGTGTGCACCAACTCGGGGGCTAATGAGCCCTCCCTTGGGGACCCCGAGTTGGTAGTGGAGGTACTTGGCCATGTTTTGGCCGAGTACTGAGCCCCCTGGCATGGCCGAGGTGGGTGTGCACCCAACTCGGGGGCTAATGAGCCCTCCCTTGGGGACCCCGAGTTGGTAGCGGAAGTATTTAGCCATGTTTTGGCCGAGCTCGAGCCCCCCGGCATGGCCGAGGTGGGTGCGCACCAACTCGGGGGCTAATGAGCCTCCCTTGGGGACCCCGAGTTGGTAGTGGAGGTACTTGGCCATGTTTTGGCCGAGTACTGAGCCCCCTGGCATGGCCGAGGTGGGTGTGCACCAACTCGGGGGCTAATGAGCCCTCCCTTGGGGACCCCGAGTTGGTAGTGGAGGTACTTGGCCATGTTTTGACCGAGTACTGAGTCCCCCTGGCATGGCCGAGGTGGGTGTGCACCAACTCGGGGGCTAATGAGCCCTCCCTTGGGGACCCCGAGTTGGTAGTGGACGTACTTGGCCATGTTTTGGCCGAGTACTGAGCCCCCTGGCATGGCCGAGGTGGGTGTGCACCAACTCGGGGGCTAATGAGCCCTCCCTTGGGGACCCCGAGTTGGTAATGGAGGTACTTGGCCATGTTTTGGCCGAGTACTGAGCCCCCTAGCATGGCCGAGGTGGGTGTGCACCAAGTCGGGGGCTAATGAGCCCTCCCTTGGGAACCCCGAGTTGGTAACGGAGGTACTTAGCCGTTTTTTGGCTAAGTGTTGAGTCCCCCCTGGCGTGGCCGAGGTGGGTATGCACCAACTCGGGGGCTAATGAGCCCTCCCTTGGGAACCCCGAGTTGGTAATGGAGGTACTTAACCGTTTTTTGGCCAAGTGTTGAGCCCCCCTGGCATGGCCGAGGTGGGTACGCACCAACTCGGGGGCTAATGAGCCCTCCCTTGGGAACCCCGAGTTGGTAACGGAGGTACTTAGCCGTCTTTTGGCTAAGTGTTGAGCCCCCCTGGCATGGCCGAGGTGGGTACGCACCAACTCGGGGGCTAATGAGCCCTCCATTGGGAACCCCGAGTTGGTAATGGAGGTACTTAGCCGTTTTTTGGCCAAGTGTTGAGCCCCCCTGGCGTGGCCGAGGTGGGTATGCACCAACTCGGGGGCTAATGAGCCTCCCTTGGGAACCCCGAGTTGGTAATGGAGGTACTTAGCCGTTTTTTGGCTAAGTACTGAGCCCCCCTGGCATGGCCGAGGTGGGTATGCACCAACTCGGGGCTAATGAGCCCTCCCTTGGGAACCCCGAGTTGGTAACGGGCTTAATTTTTGGTCGGTGTTTGAGTAGTTGGTCATAGGATTTGTTGTGATTGTTGACCGTTTGTTTGACTTTATTCCTGTAGAAAGTTGGGCTTTTGGTTTAAAGCCTTACCCATGGGCCTCTCATTATTGGCCCGATCTTTTGAAGCCCATTTAGAGTGGTGCAGAGGTTGTCGTGGCGCGGGCACGGAGATGGATGTATATAGATGGGGAGGAGAGTTGTTTTTCCGTACTTTTAATCACTTGTCAATTTCCTCAATCTCTCTCCTCTCTCTCTCTCTCTCTCTAACTTTCTCCCAAGCTTGATCCAATCCCGAGTTCACGAGTGCTTGTGCCCGTTACATTCCCGAGACCGAGAATTGCCGAGAAGGTACGCTCTTCCTTTGCAGTAACATTTGTATTTCAATTGTTTTGGTAATTAGAGATCCCTAGGATGGATCCCGAGTCCGATCCGAATGTTCCCACTTCCCCTCATAGGCTGTCGGAAGAAATACGCGGGGTCGATGGGTTCCTAGTAAGCACCCGTATCCCCTGTGAGGACCCTTCTTTGGTTCCCGAGGTGATCCCCTTGCCCAGTCCCTCTGACTCGCTTAGTGAAGAAGACGAGGGTGTGGTTCCGGGACCTTTTGACGTTTCCGTGGCCCATAGGCCTTGCAGTGCTAGCTACCTTGACAGACTTCTTTCGGACGGGATAGTTACGGTTTTCGAAGAGGCGGAGGATGAGGTCCCGACTACGTCGGGTCAGGAGTACCCTCCCTTGGACCCCGAAGGTGGTCCTCACACTTATTATCCTGAGCCCACCTTTATGGCCTATATGGAGAGGAATGCTAAGTACGTGGGGACTAAATTTTGGATTCAAGATCCCTACTTCGTAGTTCGAGCGAAGCATATTGAGTCGGTGTTGACTCCTCCACTAGGATGCGTATCAGTCTACCATCAGAGTATGCAAATGGGTCTTAGGTTTCCCTTGCATTCCTTCATCAAGGACCTTTTGAATGCCTATCAGCTAACGCTTACCAACCTTCTTCCTAACAGTTGGCTGACCATAAACGGCTTCATATCAATTTGTGAACTCCTCGGTGTTACCCCGAGTGTGCGCTTGTGGCGCAATGTCTTCACACTGATGCTAGGCCCCGCTGATCTCCATGGCCCTGGGTGGTTCCGTTTTCAGTGTAGAGCGGGCTATAAAGTCGTCCGCGATCCCCCTTCAAACCAAAAAGGGTTTAGACGAATGTTCTACCATATTTACACGAGTGGTGAATGGGGAATCCCCATCCTTCCTCCTGAGGAGGGGCCTCGCTTCGGAGTTGAATCAAACGGTTCCCGAGATGTCTCGGGAGGAAGCGGTAGTGGGAATTTATCTTTCCACGACCCCGAGGACGCGGCCCGGTGCCACGACCTATGTGCCCCGGGAATTGGCTACCCACCCGCCATGAGATGCGGAATGAGATGTTCTTGGCGTCGGCGGGCTTGAGTTGTAGGCCGTGACAAGGGTAATTCCCTTCCATCGGATGTGTGAATTTCACTTTTTGCTAAAGTTTTGACGTTTCTTCGTTTCGGCTCTTGCCCGACACCGACTTGATCCCGCAATGGTGAGAGGTATGTCGACAGGCGTTGCTCTAGCAGCTAAACTCCTGGACGAGCTCGATGCTAAGACAATGTCTATCCCGCCACCTCCAAAGGTAACTTAGACCTGTTGATTGTTTGAGTTCGTCCCCCGACTTGGTACTAACCTCTAATATTTTCAGGATACCGACCCGAAGAGGGCCAAGAAGCCCCGGGTTCGCTCTCGCCGTTTGAAAGGGGACACGGAAAAGGCTCGGGCATTGGAGAAGGCCCATGCACAGGAGAAGGCTGCCTCCAAGACTTCTGATAAGGCGACCTCGGGCGTTTCTTCAGGTAGTAAGAGAAGACCCGAGGTTAAGGACGAAGGCGATCTCCAGGTCTTTGATGATCTTCCCCCGAAGCGACCCCGAATTGATCCAATTGGGTCGGATGTTCCGTTTACTGATATCACAAAATCTCAAAAATTGGCGAGGGTGAAGAACGCTGTAAAAGGCGATCTATACGGACGCCGATGACGAGGCCCTTCTGGCCTTAGGTCATGGGGAAGTTAATGCTCTTTATGAGTCCTGGCTCGAGGTATGTTCCTTTTCGAACTTGTGCTTGTTATTCCACTTAGTCGATTTTTATTGATTTCTGTCTTTGCAGACTTCCATCCGAATGACCTCGGTTATCAACCGCCGAGCCCAGTTTGAGGAGGGCATCAGCGCATTGAACAAGGAGGTGGAGGTTCTGACCAAGAAGGTCTCGGATCAAGAGGCCGAGATTGTTAAGCTCAATACCGAGCTTGATGGGCAAAAAGACACCTTCGAGCAGGCTCTAAAAGCGGTAAACGAGATGACCACGCTAAAGGAGACCAACAAGCAGGTCAAGGCTGATCTCGAGGCTGTCACCATCGAGCGTAACACCGCTCAAAAGAGCGTCGAGGACCTTCAACTGCAGTTGGCCGAGGCGGCAAAGAAAGCTAAGAGCTCGAAGCATAAACTGCAGAAGGCTCGTTCTAAGCTCGAGAAGGTGCAAACCGAGTTTTTGCGGGGAGTGGAAGAGGTCCCCCGAGGGGCTTGGCCTTCCTGGGGAAGATGGCCACCAACTCCTACCGCCTGGCTGTTCGAGAAACGAAGGAGCGTCTTAAGGGAATTCTCGTTGGTCCGGACTCTTCTCTAAACTGGGATGACGTCGAGGCTGAGTTCGACCGTCGTATTGCTGAGGAACAGGAGGCACCTCGTGAAATCCCCCATGCTGCTTCTCAGCCAGCTGTTATTGCTCAGGCTTCTACGACCGTCGAGGTTACCCCGAGCTCTGTGGATCCCGTCGCGACACCGCTGCGACCCGAGGGTCTGTTCCGCAAGGATTCGGATGGGGATGGTCTTTGGTAGTACCGACGGCTCTCTGACAAGACTTTGGCGGCTTAGTTTTATCTCCGTTTACGCATTTAAGTTTCGAGTTTTAGGACTCTTGGGAGTTATGTTCCCGGGGTCTTTAGGTTGTACTATTTTAACTTGATGAAATGAAGTGACTGTGTTTGTAGCATTTCTGAGTATATACGAATCTCTTCAATTTCCCGAGTTCAATTTTGTTAGATGCAACTGTTATGAACCCCTTGGTTTCTTTCATTCGTATTCTCGAGATTGCCAACTATGGGGTACAACTTACTGGCCCGAGTTGTGTTAACAAAATGAACTGTAAGACTCAAGTGTGGCCAAGTTCCCAAAATCCCGCCAACTCTAATAGGGTATAAATGGTTGCCCCGAGTTGTGGTTTACAAAATGGTGTTGCTAATTAAATGTAATATCTCTTCGGATTGTCGGTATTCCAAGGTCGGGCCAGTGGGGTGCCTTCGGGTGACTCGAGTCGGTATGTTCCCGGCTTGATTACTTCAGTGACCTTGTAAGGCCCATCCCACTTAGGCCCTAGCTTGCCTTTCGGAGTGCGTCAACCCCGTGGCTTCGACCTTCCTAACCACCCAATCACCTACATGAATTGGCCGGCTTTCACCTTGAGGTTGAATTGCCTGGTTACCCTTTGCTTGTTGCGGATTGACTTGAGTAGCGCATTACCCCGAGATTCAGGCAGTAGGTCTAGCTCGACTTTCTTCTCTTCTTCGTTCTTGTCATGTTCGTAGAAGGTCTTCCTTGGAGAAGGTATCCCGACCTCATTTGGAAGAACAGGCGTCACTTCCATAGACTAAGTTGAAGGGCGAGTTGCTCGTTGCTTCTTTCACTTGTTGTTCTTGTTGACCGAGCACACCAGGGAGATCATCGACCCATGACCCTTTTGCTCCTTCCGGTGACTTCTTAATCCCATTCGGCACCACTTTGTTTCTTTGCCTCGGCTTGGCCGTTGGTGCGGGGTCGGGAGACGGTGAAAACCGTGTTTGAATCCCGAATCCGGAACAATAATCCCGGGTTGACCGTTGTTGAATTGTCTCCCGTTGTCGATATGAGCGTTCTTGGGATCCCGAAACGGGTGATGATGTTCCTCCGGATGAAGTTACGCACTTGCTTTGCCGTTATTGAAGCTAGTGGTTCAGCCTCGACCCATTTGGTGAAGTAGTCGATGGCTACTAGGAGGAACCTTCTCTGCCCCGAGGCTGCTGGGAACGGGCCTATAAGGTCCATCCCCCATTTATCGAAGGGTAAGACAGCTTGAATGGTGGTTAAGGGGTTAGTAAGAGCCCGGGGGATGTCCCCGTGAATTTTGCAGTTGGGGCATTTCTTTACCAGTTCAGCGGTGTCATGCTTCAAAGAGGGCCAGTAGTATCCGACCCTTAAAGCTTTGCCGGCTATAGTCCGGGCCCCTTGGTGGCTCCTGCAGGCTCCTTCATGAATCTCTCGGAGGATGTAGTTCCCTTCAAAAGGAGTTACGCACTTGAGTAGGGGGTGGGTATAAGATTTTTTGTACAAGTGGCCTTCCTGCCAGATGAACCACCCCGCCTTCCTTTTTAGGCTATCAGCCTCTTTCTCATCCAAAGGTAATAACCCGTCCTTTAGGTACCCGATAATCTCTTCCATCCACGTGCCCGTCCTGTTGATGGTGTGTATCTGCAACGAATTGATGCTTGGTTGGTTTAGGACCTCCCATATGATGGTTCGAGGAGTCAACCCTTCTGCTGAGCTTGCCATGCGGGCCAAGGCATCGGCTTGCTGGTTCTCAGACCTCGGGAGGTGCTGTATTTTGAATGCGGACAACTTCTTGATGAGCTCCCGGGTTTTATTGAGGTACATCCTCATGTTGTCCTCCTTGGCCTCGTACTCCCCCGAGACCTGTCCAACTATGAGTTGTGAATCCGATTTTGCCGTGACTGCCTGGGCTCCCGCATTGATGCAGATTTGGAGGCCTAGGATTAGAGCTTCGTATTCAGCCTCGTTATTGGAGGCCAAAAAGTCGAACTTCACCGCGTACTCCATCTTATCCCCGACTGAAGGAATTATCACAAGCCCGGCTCCGCTGCCGACTTTTGAAGCTGACCCATCCACCTGCAACTCCCACGACTCCCTTTCTTCCAGGTCCGGGGGTCGAGAGCTGCATTCACTAATGAAGTCGGCCAGCGCTTGTGCCTTGATTGCTCTTCGGGGCTCATATTCCAATCCGAAGTCCGCCAACTGGTCTGCCCACTCGGTCATTCACTGAATGATTTCTGCTTTCAATTACTTTTCTGATGGGTTGTCCGGTTAGGACCTTGATGGGATGCGCCTGAAAATATGGCTTCAACTTCCTACTCGCCATGACCAGCGCGAAAACCATCTTCTCAATCTGGCTGTATCTTGCTTCCGCTCCTCTATAAGCATGGCTGATGAAGTACACGGGGTGCTGAGTTCCCTCTCTCTCTGCTACGAGTACCGCACTGAGGGCGTACTCTGATACCGAGAGGTATATGTAGAGTGCTTCTCCCGGCAAGGGTGATATGAGTTTGGGCAACGTTGCTAGGTGTTGTTTAAGCTGTTGGAATGCCTGTTCGGCCTCGTTGTCCCAATCAAACTCCTTCCTTTTCAGCGCTCTGAAGAATAACAAGCTCTTGTCGGTAGAGCGGGACAAGAAGCGCCCCTATTGCTAGGCACCCTGTTAGCCTTTGAACTTCTTTCACATTCCTTGGTGAGGACATGTTTAACACTGCGTTGATCTTGTCGGGGTTAGCCTCAATTCCTCTTTCATCTACCAAGAACCCGAGGCATTTCCCCCCTCTGACCCCGAATACACACTTCTTGGGATTTAACTTCATGCCATGGCGTCGTAGGGTGTTCAGCGTTTCTGCCAAATCCCCGACGTGATCAACTGCTTTTTTGCTCTTGACGATCATATCGTCTACGTAGACCTCAATGTTCTTCCCGAGTTGCTCCTCAAAGACCTTGTTGATTGTTCGTTGATAAGTAGCCCCTGCGTTCTTTAGCCCAAAGGGCATCATCTTGTAGCAAGTATACGCCTTGGGGCTGTAACGAATGCGGTATGTATTCGGTCCTTTTCCGCCATCGGGATACGGTGATATCCCGCGTTGGCATCCATGAAGGCGTTGACTCGTGACCGGCCGTTGAATCGACCAGCCTATCAATCTTTGGCAGCGGGTGATTGTCTTTGGGACATGCCTTGTTCAGATCAGTGAAGTCGACGCACATGCGCCAAGTTCCATTAGCTTTTTTTACTAGAACAACATTGGTCAACCACTCGGTGTATTGGCATTCTTCAATGATACCCGCCTCTAGCGGCTTCTTGACCTCTCCTGGCTGCGCTGCGTTTCTCTCGGGCCCTTGATGCCTGAGCTTCGCTTAATGGGGCGAAATCCCTCCTTGATGTTCGGCTCATGGGATGCGAACTTGGGATCCGACCTGCATGTCGGAGGCGGAGTAGGCAAACACGTCCTTGTATTCACGCAAGGTGTTGATGAGTTTTTCCCTGATCTCGGGACTAAGGTTTTTGCCAATCCTTACCCCCTTCCCGAGGTCTTCGTCCAGCATTACTTCTTCATCCTCCTCGACCGGTTGGGGTCGTTCGTATAGTTTCGGGTTTTCTGATAGATAGACCCCGAGGCCAGTAGGGGTCTCTGCGGGGTCTTCCCTCTTTCTCTTCCTTGGTCTTTCTTCCGAGGTTGGTGTTTTAAAACTGTTTGTGTAACACTCCTGGCCGTCTCGTTGATCTCCATATATCTTCCCGACTTGACCCTCGTCTGTTTCATATTGCAAGAGTAGTTGGTATACCGAGATGTTTGCCTTTATCTTGTTCATAGTGGGCCCGCCCATGATGGCGTTATAAGGAAGTGGGGTGTCGACCACCGGGAAGTCTACTCGGTAGGCTTCTTCCCTTACCTCTTTCCCCGAGTCTCACGGCCCAACTTTACGAACCCGAGGGGGTACACGGATGCTCCCCGAAGCCTATCGGCGGCGGCGGTCGGGATTACGTCCTTCTCGGTATATTTCGCTTACGTAAGCATTCTAGCGTGATGATGTCCGCCGATGAACCGTTGTCGACCAATATCCTCTTGACCCTTGAGTTGGCTATTTTCATTTCTATGACGAGGGGGTCGTACATGGGGGGTATGTATGTGCAGGTCGGAGCTCCCGAATGTCATGACGGGACACCCACTTTGTGTTGGCTCGATTTCTAAGACTTGATGTTTTATGGCGTGCGGAGTGAGCCTTGCGGGCTCATTTGGTTAAGCCTCCCGAGGCATGCCCCCTGCTATCACCCCGACATACCCGTCGGTGTTGTCATTTGTCATTCTTTCCTTCCTTCTCCTTCCCCTTCTCTTCCCGAGAGTGCTTGATGTATCTGTTCAACTTTCCTTGATCAGCCAAGTGATCCAAGGCCTTCTTCAATTCCCGACAATCTTAAGTGGTGTGCCCACATTCTCGGTGATATTCACACCACAGTCGCTGATCCCTCCTTTCCTTTGAGGTCCTTATAGGGGGAGGGATGGGCAATACTGACTTGTGCTTTAGATCTAAATAGATCTCACGCCGATTTCTGTTGAAACGGGGATCATTCCCATTATCGGTAACTCTCGGGAGGAGGAGTTGGTTGCCTTTATTACTTTTGTTGGATTCCCGGTAAGGGGTTTCTTCCTTCCTTTTCTTTGACTTCTCCACAACAGGTTTGCAGATGTCCGAGGCCTGAATGAATTTCTGGGCCCGACTCATGGCCTCAGTGAACGTGGTGACTTCATTCTCGGCCAAGGACCATCTGAACTTGCCCGGCCAGAGTCCCGACATCAAGGCGGTGAAGGCTACCCCGTCTTGAAGGTCAGAGATCTTGAGGGATTCCTCATTGAAGCGTTTGATGTAGTCGGCCAGACTTTCATGCTCCTGCTGCTTGATTGACATCAAGTGGATGCTCGTCTTTCTGTGCCGACGCCCGACAATGAAATGTTGGTGGAATAACGCTTCCAACACAGAAAAGTTCGTGATAATGCCAGGGGAGAGCCCCGAAAACCAGCTGAGTGCTAGGCCCTTGAGGGTAGTCGGGAAGTAACGGCACCACGCTGCTTCACACCCTGTTTGTACACTCATCTGGGCCTTATAGGCAGCCATGTGATCGTCGGGGTCGCTATTTCCCGAGTACTGCTCAATCTGAGGGACTTTGACTTTGCTGGGGTTAGGGACTTCCATGATCTCCCGACTGAAGGGCGTCATAAAGTTCAATACCCCCTGTTGACCAAGATGGGACTTTTGTTTCGTGGAGGTCCCGAGTCTCCTTCCCCTTCCGTCCTGGTCTTCTTGGACCCGAGGGGGGACACTTCCCTCCCCCGTTTAGGAGTCCTGGATTGAGCTTGCTCTTCCTGGCGAGTCTTCTCCTGATTGGCTCTCCTTTTGTCATTAAGTAAGTTCCGAGCGTCCTGCTCCACCCGACGCCTACGATTCTCTTCGATGATTCGCCGGGCATCCGAGTTTGGTGTCCTACGGGAGTTGTCCTGTCGGGGCCTTTCTCCTCCCACTCGTTGCCCGTCGCGGTTAGGGACGTGAGTGTTTGGATCACCCACGGGTTGCGGCTCTCCTTGGGTCAACTCTCGAGGTATCCCTGGTTTAGTTGGGGGATTCCCGCTATGAGCTCCTCCAGTGCGTTGCATGTTTGCATTCAACCGCCGAGCTATTCTTTCTATGTACGCCATGGTGATGGGGGTTTGATCGGCATGGTATTGCTCCCCGGGGTCCGGTTTGCTCTTCGTTACGAGGAGTAGATCCCTCATCGTCGATGGCAAGTGACTCGACCCGACACGTTGGGTTCTTTGGGATCGAATCGGGGGTCGGTTGTGAAGGTCTTTGAGGCTCGGGTTGTTTTCCTTCGGGGGCCATGTTACTCTCGGTACGTAGCTTTGAGATGTGTCTATCCCCACGGACGGCGTCAAGCTTTCGCCTAGAAACTAGTCAAAAGAGTTGAGTGTGTTTAGAGAGGTTAAAATCCAGGAGTTAGAGTATAATCCCGAGTCTTGTCAACCGAGGTCCCCGCAAAACAAAGAAACCTAGCCCGGGGGTGTTCAGGGAAAGCCCCTCCGACGCTCAAGTCGGTTGAGATTGAGGTAGAGAGAGAAAGTGAATAGTTACAGAGAGATGCTCCTGGTTTTGTTAGGTGAGAATTCAATACTTGTTCATTGATTGAACTTGCTTTTTTTATAATGTTGGGGATTCCCGGCACGGGAAACCCTATTGGGAACATCCTTATGCGTATGAAAGTTGTCCCCTTTTATGGCAAAGTTGCTTTCTGTCTAAAAAGGCTGATGGGCTCCTTGGGAGCATACAGATCAGATCTTTTAGATGGGCTTTGCATAATACTATTGGACCAGATCAGGGGTCCAAACATCCCGTATGATGCAGGTTTCACATTATTAGCTCAAGCAGGCTAAGTTGCAGCTCAAAAAACTCCAT
This sequence comes from Beta corolliflora, assembly GCA_947648045.1. Taxonomy (NCBI): domain Eukaryota; kingdom Viridiplantae; phylum Streptophyta; class Magnoliopsida; order Caryophyllales; family Amaranthaceae; genus Beta; species Beta corolliflora. The sequence goes on from CANSZD010000780.1 coordinate 71,638, forward strand.
CACTCTCGTTTTTCTTATTTAGAGGAGAATATTGCTAAGGCAATGAAAACTCAGCTTCAACATGATTTTCTCAATAGATGTGCTCATACTTAAAGAGCAACAAGCTAATTTTGTTTTTAGAAAATGGCTCTCTATTGAAGGAAGTGCTCTGAAACAGAATTCTAAGATTCAATGGGTGCAATTGGGTAATTCAAATTCTCGTTTCTTTTTCTCTGCTATTAAGGAAAGAACAACAAGGAGCTCAATTGATGTATTATATATCTCTGTTGGAACCAAGCTTATTACCCATCTCATAATAATCAATTCTAAGACTGAATTTATGCAATTTCATAAGAATCTTATGGGAAGTTGTGCTAGGCATACAAATGAGGTAATCATGAGAAGAGGGTTTGTTCTTAATTCTGCTGCTCGGAGCTTCTTGGGCAGACCTCTTTTATATCAGGTGATTGATGATGCATTACAGAGAAATTGATGATGCTAACGCTTCGGGTTGTTATGGCTTTAATTTTGTTTTATTTAAAAAATCTTGTCAAATTATTATTAAACATAATGTTTATGTTGTTTATGATTTCTTTGATACTAGACAAATGTGTAGGCAAATATACATAGCCTCTTTGACTTTGGTCCCAAAAGTAGCTCACCCTACTTTAGCTAGTGATTTTCGTCGTATTGCATGTTGTATTGTCATTTATAAGATTATTGCTAAGATCCTCATACCTCACTATTGCCTGATAATAAAAAATCTTGGTAGTATTGGTATTAATGATCTTTCCCTCATGTTCGGCTATAGTGAGAACTCCTGAATCTATGGCCTGAATGAAGTGATAGACTCTGCTCAAACCGGTTTTATTCCTGCATATATCTCTCCTCATTGTATGATTGAAGTTGACCTCCTACAGGCCAATTAGTATGTTGAATGGCCATTTCTTTCTCATCCATTAAGGTTGTGGTCTACGCTTTCATCCTTGGTGACGTTTCCCACTCAACTGCAGGCCTCCTTAGCCAATCAAGGTACATGACCTGTCATAAGTCCAATTTCTAATACTACCTCCGTTCCTTTCTAATAGTTACACTTTCACTTTTGACACTATTCACAAATTTTCCTTTGACTATCATTTGTGATTTATGGTTAAGAGAAAATATAGTCATGTGGGGTCTTGTTTGATTCGTCTCGGTATGTAATTTTAGAATATCGACTTTTTATATTTTTTTACAAATACAAAATTAGAGATATAAAGGCTCAAAGTAGTGCATCGGCATACGTAAAAGTGTAAGTGTAACTATTAAAAAGGAACGCTTAGTATTATACTTATTGCTAATAATTACTAACTTGATAAGCATATAATGAACCTTGGACTTCTTTTGCTAGTAATAAATATAGGTCACCTTGATATAGTTTAGAACCAATTTCTCCTGTATCTAGTACTCCCTCTGTTTCCGCAAGGTCCTCCTATTTTGACCAATTTACTCTCACAAAAAGATTCCAAATAGGAACAACAAAAGAAAACGGAGGGAGTACCATTTTCAGCGAAACTTGGTATCATATTCGGGTCAAACTTATGAACTTTCTGCATATTTCACAAAAGCAACAAAATATAAAATATACTCTAGAGAATATATCTAAGTACTAATTTCAACATATAAGGTTAGCTCACCACTAGGAAAAGGGGCTGGTCTCCTACTTGACCCGCCCCACTGCCATCGCTACTGATAACTATTATTGATGATATTTATGGTTATTTATGTTGGACTATCAAATTCTGGTTCATACTCGCTTTTCTTTTTTGGAAGATGTTCATACTCACTTGTGCTAGTTCCAAAATTAACAACATTTCATATTCAATCAGTCAATCTTCCTCGTTCCTTTATGTTTTTCTTCCCCTTTCACTTTATTTGAGCAACTTGCTTGGCGCTTCCTCTTTCTGGTTTTAGTAAATGGTTGTTCTTTCTAAGATTTTGCCTCGCCATTATCCGGATTCAATTTGAGGGTAATGTTACAAATCAATTCGAGGTTATTATACACAATTACCACAATCCATGAAGACGTAAACATAAATACATAGTATCAGGTGCAACGAAACTGCGCATATTACTCCTTTTCTTGAACATATGTGCCAACCAAAGTACCACATGAATTTGAATTGAATATGGCAGCAAGTGGAGCTTAACTTGAATCTAAACTCAGCGTTCCGATTTCACCTCTCATCTTTAATACCACTGACTTCCATCTCCAATTGAATATTACACTTTTTTAATACGTACACCTGTCTCATCTAAAATTTACCGTACTAGAGTAAAAGCAATTCATGCTAAATTAACATCGTCTAATAATTTAACACTGTCAGAACTTAAAAAGTCGTCAGTACTCAATACTAGACGATTGCAAAGAATGAAAAATAACATGAATATTAAGCCCTTACATTATCTACGTTACAATGTGAAGAGGGAAAATGTCCTGAGTTACTCAGAAAAGAATCATTACTTTCTCTACTCAAGAATTTGAATCCACTAAGATGTACAGAAAAAGGAGCTAGGTATTACAATGAGAGACCTTTATCGATTGGAAAATTTGACTAGTGAACAGGAAAGAAGAGTTTATCCTGTTCTTTCTGATTCTGTAATACTTCTATTTCTAATGTACAACTAGTTCCCTGCTTGAACTAAATCAGTTTTCTCATTGTCATCAAGTTTTGGAACCTGTTCATCTCCAAATGGGAGAATCTCATCCTGGGGAGTACTTGAGGTTGAGCTAGATGGTGGTGAACCTATATTTTCAGCCCCACCAACCTCACCAGTAGACTGTGGCACACCTACATCTTCGGTGGCACCATTCCTCTCTGAGGCATCAATTATTGAGGGAGACGGCTCAGGTGCACTAAGGCAACTCTCAGCAGCCTTGTTGTCTAATTCCTCAACTCCATTCGATACTGTCCCTTGTTTATTTGCTTCATCAGATATATCACTTGAAATTGATGTTTCCCTCCATTCAACCCAATCATTTTGCTCGGACGTAGCACTCCGCCCTGCATCTTCCTCCCCAGCAGGAAGATCACATCCAGCAATGGGCTCGGGTGCTTTGGATTCTGCTTCAGGCACTTGTGAAGTCGCAGTGTCATTCAAGTTATCACCGGCAACTTCATCATTACTACTACTATCAGCACCAGTTTCGTCATCTGCTGGTGATGGAGAGGCAAGTGAACCAGTTAAGCGGTCATTCATAACGCGGTCGTCCTCAAAAGCAAACCAGTTAGAATTAGTGAACAACGAACCGCTGCTCACAAGAAAAAAATTCAACCACGGTCAGCAATAAAATGATAACATGAGAAACATCATAAATAACCATCCAAACCTAAGGAACCTGGCATGATAAAAAAAAAATTCAACGTTGCACCACTGATAGCATCTGTTAACGAAACATACTAGTTTGTTCCAGCAACGACATCAAGCCAGAAATTGACAGAAACAACATATTGTGCAGAAAGCAACTGAACACTTGCAGGTAAGAAGATTTATATTCAGATATATGTTGCTTGGAAATGGAGTTTCAATCAAAGCGAACAATAATATCGTATACAGTTAATAGTTGATTTAGTTTTGCAGAAAGATAGCTGAATTCATCCATATTTGACAATAAATAACACACTAATTACCAACAGTTCTGATGTTAAAAGATATTGGTAAAGCTTGATATACATATATCAACAAAAGTAAGACCATATCAATCAAGATAACTGAAGATTGAAATGGAAAAGGAATGTCAGATAACAAACCTCTCCTGGTCATCTCCAAGACGCAACGAGGATATAACCACCTCGGCAGATTCATCATCAAAGTACACATCCTAGCAAATGTCACAATTAAATCATCAACTTTTCGTTCACAAAAATCAGAATTGCAAGCTAATCATATTGTAGAATATACCATGCAAGATCCCCGAGAAATCAACAACTAGGGAAAAAAATAGTCAAGAAAAGAGAAAAAACCCTCAAGCTGAAGACTTTGGGACAAAGAACAGTGCAGCGAACAAGTTCTAATACAAACCAATTTCTAAAAGGTGCATCACTCCACTCAAGGTAGCTAAAACATTTATTCCTCAAAAAAAAAAAGGTAGCTAAAACATTTCTAAATCATATATATTATAATGTAACTTATGGTTGATGATCCATTCAGTGAAGATTGTGAGATACCATCATTGAGGATCCATTCAAAACATTTCCCAAACATAAATATTACAATATAACTAATGGTTGATAATCCATTCAGTGAAGATTGTGAGATACCATCATTGATGCTCCATTCATTAACATCTATATATACTAATATATTAAAAGGCATTCCTAAGAAAGTATATGTTGCCATGTGGAACCCCCCATTCACTAGAAACACGCCACAGCATATGCTTAACAAGGAATATATACTACAAAATTTTGTATAGTAAGATTCAAACATGCGACCAATATGTTGTAAAGTAAAGGTCTTACCATCTCAACCAACTATTAGATATGCTATTTATTCCACATAAATATATATATAGCTTAGAACATAAACATATATAACAAACTAATCTGGAATAAATATAAGCTCAAAACATAGAAGTATTATTCAAAGTAAAAACTCGGGGCATCGCCCTAGCTACACACTAGTTTCTCAACAAAAGCTGTTTGATAAGTTCGATTCCTTGTATTACATGCAATTCCCTAAATTCTTAAACTCGCGACACAAAACGAAACATTGCAAGTCACACATTCAGATCCATCAAACAGTTTGGGGAGGATGGAACAAGACACAAAGCAATTTCCAGAATAAACATAGGTTACAAAACAATGGTAACTCTGCATATGCCCATACATTGTGACTAGACAGTATTAATCTATGTAGCACTGAAACGGTTGGACCGAGAAATGTTTCGAAAACAAGGCATGTTCTAAACATTCTGGACTTCATTAGCAGTTCAGCACGTATATGGCTGAGGTTCCGGAAACGCAAACATTTCGGAAAACAGGAAACCTAAGGGTCCAGAGGCGTCCGTGTTTAATGGGTATTAGATAATGGGGGGGGCGGGAAGAAAAGCTTTTAGTCGTCCTTCAATCTTATATGAAGTATGAGTCATGCCTTGGTTATGAATGACCTACATGACATATTCCACATGCAACCTAGCAGGGGTAACCCAACAATAATCCACTGGGCTCTAAAGAATACTTCCAAACCCTTTCTTAGTTTGCATGTTGATATGTTTTGAAACAATTTTGGAGTACGAAATTTGAGCATCTTAGGCTGATCAAAACGCATACCTCCTCATCTCGTTCCAGTGATGCTTGAACCTGCATAAATAAAATTTAATAAAGATCAACTGATATTCCGCACCTTTAAAAAATGAAGTTAAATTAATGATTTAAGATTAATTGGAATTATATGAATATAAAGAAGTCAGATATATATTCACAGGATAAATGAGAGAACACATTTCCCCTTTATTTTTTTTATTTTCTTTTTTTTAGAGGGAGGGGGAGTAGACCTAAAAGAAATATGAAAGGAAATTGATGCAAGATAGAAAGAGATTAAAAGCAACCACACTTGTTCCAAAAGCTCTGACCATCTCACCAGGACCCATAATTAATACAGAACAGGATACAAATTCAAAGGAATTGAAAGAGAAAGAAAGGAAGATCAGTAGCACAATTGTGCAGCACACCTCTTCCATATCATTACTGTATATGCCATAGTGGAAGGCCTGGCTTAAATTGTTAGCGAGAGCGGCAACATCATAATCTCTATCCTGGTAATCATCATCATCACTGTCCCTAGTGCGGTCCTGTAGAGCAGTTGGTCTCCTGTTGCACAGAAAATAAATCATAGCCACATCAAGAGCTTTATTTAGGGGAGAGAGGGTAACATAGATGACTCTATGAGTGCTACAGCTTCCATATTAATATATTGACCATAACAGCCATAGACAAAATTTAAAATTAATGAAATATTGGGTTGTGAAATGCGTAATAAGGAAGAGAGGAGAGATGGAAAAAGAAGGAAATCTTTGCTCTTTGGATGGAAGGAGAGAGACAGAGAGGACCCACATGCCACAGAAGGTATGTTTCATTTATTTTCGAACAGTCCAAAGTCGCGACTGTTTTATTTTTTTCTGAAACCGAGGACATAACTTATAACCAAATATAAAAGGAGCTCTATGTTAGTGACAAACGCTGTATCTCCATTTTGGTAACAGGATTTGGAGCCATCAGCCACACAAGCACGAAAGAAAAATAAAACCCGGGATGGAAAAGGAAGGTGGAGTTGAATAGAAGCAATTTTGAAGTTCAAAAAATATGAATATTGGGAAGGATGTAGGACAAAGTGAACAAGCTAGCTGCCCTCATATTGGGGGAAGTCAGCTAGGAGTTTGAAAGGAAAGTCATTGAACCATTTCAGCAATCAGAAACTCTCTAACAAAATCCACCAATCAGTACAGATATTAGCCAAATTTTTAGGAGAAGAAGATAACCTACCCGCAGACCCATTGATAAACATTTTCCACAGCATTGCGCTTAGATAAGACATTTGAACACCAGTCAAGCCATTCAGTGTTTTCCTACATAGTCAAAGAAAAAGAGAAACTTAAGGCAAAATATAAATATACATCAACAAATTACAGTCAATATATTTCCACAGAATCAGAGGGAAAACAACGGAACTTGGGAAATTAAGGCAAAACAGGAACAAGATATACATCACCAAAGTACAGTCTAAATCTATCAAGAACTAAATCGTATCCAAAGACCTTATATATATGAAATCTAGAATGATAAAATATTAAGAAAACTCTGAAAATTCCACACATTTACCAATTCACTCTAGCACATACTAGTTGTGTCAACACCTCAAAAATATAAATGACAAGGAGAAGAGAGACGACCCACAGAAAAGTGTAGAGTATACTCGTGCTAGCCTGCTAGGCCAGTCTAAAACGCCTGAAGGCTCTCTTTTAAATCATCATACCAGGTAAACAAAGCCAATTAATTAAAGATGTCTTCCAGAACACATCTTATCTCCATATATTCTGAATCTATAATGACAAGCATGAGTGAACGGATGTAAAATGACAGGCAGAATCAAACAAAGAAGTTTTGAGCACAGAAAGTATGCTCATAAGAGGACCAAAGAAGATCATTTAAAAGGATACCATCATTAGTCTCAAAGCTCGCTCAGACAGTCACATTTTTTTACTACAGGAAAAACATGCTATATGCTATGCATATCCTATAAACTTAGAAAGTGAAAAGGACATGGAAACCTATGAAAAGTGTTTCTGCTTCAATCCTAAAACTATTTACTCATGATTCAGATATAATTCAACAAAACATGACCTTACGAGTGAGATACACAGGCACAAACCTGAAAAAATGCTTGAATTTCAGAGTTCGTGTTACCCAGATGGACAAGTTTGTTCGATATGCGAGTAAGGTGACCAATATTTCCCACTCTAGGAGGGTTTCTCCCATCCAGACCCACTGTGGGCTGCAGATTCACAAAACAAATGGTCATTGCTCCAGCAAATAGCAAAGGAAAAAAGACAATAATCAACTGTAAATTTACCTTGCTTGAATCACTTGATAGCATAGGATTTTTTTCAGCTTCCACTATCATTCCAACAAGATCACAGTCATGAAGTAGATGCTCAACAAGGACAGAACTCTTGCTCTCAAAGCAAGATAGTATTATGTTCTCTACATGGTGATGCAAAAAATTATTGTACGAGTACCTGCAACATATGCAAAGGTATGACATTCTAAAATCTAAATATAAAAATCCAATATAGCACACATCAAATTCCAACTTACTCAAAAAACATGTCCAAGATTCTTTTCACGGCTCCAAGTCGTATGACTTCCTTTTCAGCAGCTTCGTTACCACTTGAGAGTAAGACTGAAATGAATTCAATGATCTGGAATATAATAAAGAAACCACAGTTAATTCAAAAGAGCAAAAGGTGAACATTATTCACTTAAGCCCCTTGTCCCAAAAAAAATTCCACTTGATAACAATGTTACTGGAACATAGACATAAGAGTTGGACGTGGACTATCTGGGTGTTGCACTCTGCATCAACTTAAGACTCGGATACATGTCCATAGACATGCATTACAAATACAACACTTGGACCTTTATCGTCAATTTTGGAACATGAATTTGAATTTCAAACCCAAATGTTTAGATATTAAAAAAATTTGGATTTGGATTTGCCCCAAATCCAAATATTAAAAAAAATATATAAAAAAGGTGAATTTCCAAATGCAGTATCCTTCAGCATGGTTCTCTCTACTATCTTCTCTCTCTCGACCATCCAGCACCAACAAAGCTCAATGTTCATGAATGTTTGAACGCTTTCACTCTTTCTCTCACTTTTCCACCCTTTTATAACTTTTACTTACTAAAGGTTTAATGTTATGCTTTGGGCCTTTGGCAAGTTTGAATGTCTAAGGTGTTGCAAATATTTTGATACTAAGGAAGTATATATTAGTAAATGTAAACGTAAACAATCAAAATTAGTAAATTGCAACTGCTTAAAGATGGAGATTGTATATAATATGGTTACATGATCTATGCGGCTAGGATGCTTAGACTCGGGTACGGGTATCGGACTCGGGTATGGTTCCAAGAGTCGAACTCGGGAAATTAAAAAATCAAGGACTTGGGGAATACTTTTTAGAAGGATCCAAAATGTAGAATTGGACACGGGGACTCTGCAATTATAATTATAATTTATTTTAAATAAAAAGTTTTGGTTTTATTTTTTATATGAGAATAAAAAGTCAATTTTAAAAACATGAGTATTTTATTTGGTAAATAGTTGGTTGGTCATAAAGTAAGTTAGAAAAAGGAAAAGGCTAACTAGTTGCGAGTAAAACATAAAGATAGTCTCGTAAAAGATGGCATTTACTGCAACCAGTTGTATGTCATAAATAAAGAACAAAAAAGAATTAAATAAAACATTCCTTAACCCAATTCCATTGAAATTGTTATTTTATCCCCAATTCCTTAGAAGTTTTTTTTTTTCAGAACAACTAATCATGACATGACATCCGTTTTCCAATTTCGTACTAGACAAAAAATTACGAAAAGCTAATAAAATCAATTATGAAATTTATGTATATTTGATAATTATAGCTAACCCAGGCATTGCCCGGGCCAATATACTAGTTTGAAAAGGGACAAAAAGAGAGAGAAGTAAGAGAATCATGTGACTTATTTACTCAAGTCCCACACTCCCACCTACCCCTACCCAATTTAAAACAAAAAATAAAGAAAAAACAGAGAAAGAATAAAGGAGACGAGAAGAAAACAAAACATCTCGATATAGTCCAAGACCCACGTTGTTCGGAGAAGAAAACAAACAAATTCATGGTTCCAATGGGCTCATCTTTGCTTTCTAATCAAAACCCCTAATGTTCCTGCTGTTGTTTGGTGGATCTCATCTTCTAATTTCAGATCTAGGGTTGTGACCGACGAGTCCACTTCTTCTCCGAGGGTCCGACCCGGATTCCATGACCGTACCCGTGTCATGTCGTGTTCACACTGGTATGGTGGGGTGGAGGGTTTGATTAAAGATGAAGTTATTAAGAGACCAAGAGGCTATCTTTTGCCTATAATAACTATTCAGATCATCAGAGATAAGTGTGCAGGAGACAAACATGCATGAGATACACGTTGACTTAGAGCACTTTTGCGATTCTATATGGACTCATGGATATGGTTAGCAATATAAACCAAGACATATATACAGAAGGTTAATTAAGTGGTTTTGGTCAAATAGAAGAGAAACTAACAGAAACATATACAAGCACTATATACAAAACAGCTCTCAGCTAACGTTTAGCGGAAAAGTCAAATCAACGGTCCTATAAGAATTGCTAAAAGTGCTCATTGATTTGTTCCGTCACGATGTTAATTTTAGTCTTCCAAGAATGCTTAGTCGTTCTTGTGGCAGGAAGCATTGTCTCTTAAAAGCAAAGCAGTCCCCTTCTCTATATTCCTTCCATCTTAAAAAAAATAGCTTCAAGAATGATAAATTCAGATTAGTTTCAAAACGTTGTGATCTGCTCCAATGGGCTATTGATGTTCAATCACAGCTAGAATAAGTTCAGAAACTCTCGTTCCTCTACCAATCACTCCTACACAAGACTAATTCACCACTTTACACAAACTTACTCTATTTCAGCAATTGGATCAATCTACGTATTCTAATCCCAAAAAAGTCCCCCTCGTTAATTAAAAAAAACCCTAACATCCCTATATATTTCCAAAAATATCAAGAAAATACCCCAGAAGCAGGGAAAAAAAATGCGGTCGCGGTCGCGTTCGCGGTCGCGGTCGCGTTGTCGCGGGAACGGCTTGTAACGGGGAAATAGAACGTTTCGCGGCCGTCGCGGCGTGAATTTTCAAAAAAAATTCACATAAGCTTCGTTTTAACTTTGTTTTTCTTCTATTTTATTTTTATATTATATCATGTCCATAACTGTTATAAATACACTCTTTGGGGGTACTTTTGATGATATTTGAACATAGAATCCTTTACAAGATCGTGTATAAGTAAAATGGAAGACAACACTACCAAAAAGAATAGTGCAATTAATAGTAAATATGTGACTGAGTGTGGGAATAAAAAGAAAAAAAAAAGAATAAAAAGAAAAAGAGAATAAAAATTAAAAAAAGGGAAGAAAAGAAGACAGAGAAAGAGATATTTATCTCCCCTAAAAAAAAAAAAAAAAAAAAAGAAGAAATATTTATCTCAATTCTCACGTAGTCACGTGAGAGTTGAGACGTGAGAAAAAAAAAGAGAGAGAAAAGAAGATGAAGAATCAGATCGACAAAGAGGAAAAGAGAGCACTAACCTGCTTCAGCAACGGCCGCCGTCCACCGGCGGCTATGATACTGGCGCTAGGAGGTATGTCGACGACATTGCTTGCCGTGACGTGACCGACGAAGTAGGGGACATCATTTACCTCCCACACGCAATTAGGGTTTTCTTTAAAATTAGGGTTTCCATTTTAAACCGCAATGCGAAGTAATTCAATGCAATTACTTGAGGGGTTTGCGTCGAATTAGAGTACAAAGAACCCGGGGTAAGATTTAATTTGAGAAATTTAAGTCGGTTTATGCTTTTGTTCTCATATTTCCTTCTCTCCCTCGCGTTTTTACACAAAGCGGCCAAGAAAACGTTCTAGAACGCCGCGAATCCGTTACGTAGCAAGCAGAACGGCCGATTTTGGTGTGAATTTCCTTGCACCGTTCTAGAACGGGTTTTCTCGGAACGGCAACTCTCAAACCCGTTACAAAGCGCCCGTTCTAGAACGGAACGGCCGAGTTTTTCTTCTATGCCCAGAAGACTTAGAGATGGATTTTTCATCCCAATATCGATCATACTAACTAGCTGCGGTTTCTTCTCCATCTCCACAACTAGCTTAGGGGAATAGTTTGTTTGCCAGTTGCCCGCCTTTTGTACATGGGTGACCTTAGTTTTAAAAAGCGCGCCTTGCCCAGGCGTCAGGCAGATCCAGGCGACGGCAAAAACGCATCCCAAGAGTAAGGCAAGGCGACCTCCAACAAACGCTAAGAGGCGCGCGCCTTGATCCGCCTCCGACAAGGCTCAAGGCGGCCGCTTTTGGTAGAGAGGAGCAGGAGAGGAGAAGAAAGAGTAGATTTTAGTTCAAAAGTTGGAAAAAAACCAAAAATTCTTCTCAACTTTGCTTTAATTTGTTAATTTCGAGCAAAAGCCTTTGTTAATTGTATGATATTTCATCAAATCGAACACTAATTAAAAGCCCTAATTTTTGGGGAAGAACCCTAAATCACGAATTGCGAACCAATACCACAGTTTGGTGGTTGTTGGTTTGACAGAAGTTGCCGACGAGACTTCTCCCCGTTTGCCATCTCCGGTGGCCGCCGACAGAAGACTTGAGGTCAGTTTTCTCTCTCTTCGGTCTTCTCTTCTTCTCTTTCTCTCTTCGACCTTCTCTTCTTCTGTTTCTCTCTTCACTTTCCTTCAATTTTTCCGGCGAGCTTCCTTCTCTTTCTTCTTCTTTAAGCCCTAAGGCTTTTCTCATTCTTGATTGTGGAACTGTCGAGGCTCTGCCTTTCTAGTTTCTCCAATATTTCCTTTGCTTTTTTATTTTTTGCCTTTATGATTGAGGTGGGCGTGTGGGGAAAGTGATTTTTATCTTTTTCCTTTTTTTCCCTTATCCTCTTTCGTTCTTCTGTTCTGCTTTTGTTCTTAGCCTATGGCCAGGTTGTTTTTTTTTTCCAAACAAGTACCTTAATTTCATTGGTATACTATAAATAGGCAATTATGAATTTTACAGTAGCGAATGTAAGTATGGACAGTAGCGAATATAAGTATGCACAGTAGCTTGTATTTTTTTAATTACAGTACCTTATATATTGTTTAATTATTATGTTCTTTTGAGTATAAATTATGTTCTATGATTGATTATTAATGTTTCTGGTACGAAAGGTGCGCCTCGCCTACGAGATGTGTGTGCCTTCGTCTTTTGCCTTTTAAAACAAAGTAGTTGATACACCCTTAATGTATTTGTATCACTCTAACCCCCCCCCACCCACATTAAAAGGACCCCAATATAAGGTGCACTTAAGAGCATCATTCATTCATTCCACAATCCACACTTTTTGCTAGCTCTTTTTTTATCTTAAATCAGTGGTTCAACATCTTCCATGTCCAAACTTTGTGTATATGTGACGTTCAAAAACGAAAATAAACATAAACATAGTCAGGTACACAAGAGGTACCTTCAAACGTTGTTTTCCAAGTGGCGGCTGCAATTTACCATATGTAGTCAGCAAGACACCTTCTGACGAAACATCCAACAACTTGAGTAGGTTACCTGCATAGATATATATACATTTTGGGGTATCACATGCTTGCAATCAATTTAACATCTAAAAAAATCTTCCACTCCGTACTCCAGTGAATCCATGCAAGGTAAACTCTAGGCAGATAAGGCACATAATAGTGATAATACCATTTGTTATCACATTGCGACAAAGATCACGTGAGAATCCACAATGCAGAAGACAAAATTGTGAAAACAGAGAATTTCATTAAAAAAAACACTCAAAGAACAAAATTCAAATAAATCGAAGTAAACCAATATCTGCATCCAACAACTCTGATGCACAAAGCTGTTATCAAACAAGCAGAAATAAACACTTATATGCACCTTCAATCGCCATTACAGTACAAAATAAATCATCACACCTGCTTGTTAGACACTCATACTTCCATCTCCAATTCTAATTCAAGAGGACCAACTTTATGATATACTGCAAAAACAGACGTAAACCACTTATAGAAAATAACTGAATGGGTCACATGTCTGTTTCACTAAAACAATGATTTCAATTTGATATTTTGACCGCTCAAGAAGAGATATTGAATTAGCCTTCCATATTCCACCAAACAACCACCACAACCCCAACCCCAACCCCCTCCCCCACCCCCCACCCCTCCGCAAAAAAAAAGGAAAAAGGTCAAAAACAAGAATAAGAAAAGTCAAACAATACATTGGAATTTACACGAAGGTCAAAGAAAATATTATATTGGCTTAAACTGCTGAAAAAAAAATTCACGGTCCAACAAAAAAGTTTGAGACCACCAAACCAATTTTGCCTTGCAAAAAGAATAAACCAAGCAACAGCAGCCTAAGTTAAAACAGAATCATCTTACCCAGGCTCTCAAGCATGCCCTCAACGGTCTCAGGATTAGCAGTTATTGAAGGTCCTTGAGAAAATTGGCGATTGTATGCATGGTAAGTACCAAATGTTAGCCTCTTTGGGTCTAACAAGGAAATGCATACAGAAAGGGAGTTGAACAAAACTGATTTGGGCCGAGACTCCTCCAGAGCATTGTGGAAAAGCCTTCCTATAAGCCTGCACAAATGAAAAGAAACATATGTTTAACTCAGACCAAGTCACAAATTAATTTCTGCAAGGAAGGTATGCTAAAATCAGATAATTGCTCCATAGAACTTCCAATTTGCTTCATATAACTAAATTAAAGACATTGCAGGCTTATATTAAACCTCTCACTCTCCATCCCTCCCACAAGGAGCACAAAGCAATCATTGATATTTACAGACTTTTCTCTTTACAAGAACAACCAAATTGATGATACTCATCAGAACCAACGTAGCAAGATACAGCTTGAAACTACCTTGGACTGGCAATTTTAGCAGAGATCCCAGGGGGAGCATATCTAGTAATGGCACATAGCGTCTCAGCGACATTAGCATGGACTTCAGGAGAATCCTGCAAAAACCACATATATCATTATAGCTTCAAACATTGCCAATGTAACATTGAACATGGTGATGAAGATTTTGGTAACACTTCAACTTTCCTTTATGCAAAACATCTCTAATACCTACATTTCCTCTTACACGAGAAATAATAGTTAAAACTATTCAAATCTACATCCACACTACAAGAAACCACTCACGGAAGAGCTAAATTTATCCACAATCATCTCCAAGACATCTGAATCTTCCAACCACCGCATAGCTTCAGCGTAGTTTGCATATATATGTTCATCAGCACCAATAAGGCGAATCAACACCTGTAAGACCAAAAGAGAGAGGGAACTCAACTAACTTAGTCATTCATCATGAAGAAACTAAACAATGGAGAAATAGAATCTTTTCAACATTACTTTCATCTTTAGTCTCTTCTAGACAAAGAATAATTTGTCCCAAACATGAAAAGATATATTTGGTTATGGCCAACAAACAAGCCCGCCACTGGCAGATAACAGAAATTACACTAAAAAAACTTAAGGATTTGATATAATAACATTAGATGGGATCAAGAAAGATTGAAATAAACATGCACAATTTTTAGAAAGATTGAAATAAACATGCACAATTTTAGAAAGATTGCTAAACTTGCAGAAGAAGGGAATCGAGTAACACATAAGTAATGATGTCAATGAGTAAAGAGTCCCAACATATGTTTAAGCATACAAGAAAATCCCAAGCTTAATATAACTCAAAGATAGACTTGGAAGACCAAAAAAACAAGTAACAAAAAGGAAAATAGCACCAACCTCCATAATAGATGTAATCCCAATAAGATCAATCAGCTGTCTAATAATTTCTTGATGAGCCTGGGTAATTACATAGGTAGCAAAGTCAAAACTCATTAACCAAGAGTTCCAACCAAAACAGGCAGTTCAAGATTTGAAGACTTACTTGTATATAGTTCATAAGAGAAACCGTCTTCCGCATCAAAAGGCAAATCACCACCTGGAAAACCAGAATAAACAAGGACTTTATAAGAAAAGAATAGCAGATGCAAAGCAAAAAAGAATGAAGTTTATGGGAAAAAAGAAAACTAGAATCTTTAAGGGATTGCAAGTCATATCTACTGACTACAAATATTAAAATATTTTGGAGCTCATTGGTACCTTGCTAAAGTATCCTGCCAATAAGGCGCTATGTGAGTGTTCCGAATCCAAGAACGAAAATAACAGATTCATCAACTGTCAATTAAATGAAAAAAAAATAAGAAGAAAAAAATGAATGCAAATCAAGGTGAGATGTTGAAATTTTACTACAAATAAATTGAGAAATGTAGAATACCTCCTCATCTTCTACCAATGTTTTGAGAATGATATCAACTTCACATGTGAAAATCTCACAAGAGATGAAAGGAAACCTGACAGAAAGAATAGCATAATTTTAATAGATTAAAAAAAAAACAATTAATAGAGATTATCCTGCAGAAAATAGTAGAATAATTACTTAAAATTTCTCTGCTTCTCAGCATCCTCGGGTGCTTCTTCTACTATATAACGTATAAGTTGCTCAACCTGTGGTCTCTCACGCAAACTGCAGACAGAAATAACATTAGAAGCCCTTCACTTTATGTGCAAGTATGTAATGAACTGACATCTCTGGGGCAGATTAAAGAAGAAGATTATGGACTTAAATGGAACTTGATTGATAATTTTCTGAAAAACAGTAAAATAAAAATAGTGACTACAAGCTTTCGAGAGGCTTGTTCTCTCCCATTGAACTCTTAAAAGTTCACCCAAAATACTACTCAATATTCAACATGCCTTCCCTCTCCCTAGTCTCCTGTATTTATAGAGATATTTCCTCACTAACTCCCTAACTTATTCTTCAAGCTACTACTAAAAACTAACTAATTATTGCAATACCAAAAGTGCCCCTCTCCCAAGGTTGATTCATTACATTACCTGCCGCCCAAACTTTCACCTTGTCCTCAAGGTGGATAGTAATCACTAGTAAATCCCGGGCCTCTGCACCACTTGACAGTGTCCTCTTCCAAACCTTGCGGCCACTGATGATCAAGTTCTTGCTGAGTGAGTACTTGAATGACTGTTGTGGGCTCTGCCTTTGGCAAAAAATTCAGAAATTGGTCATAGTAGTGTATTAGGTGTTGGGGTGAATGTGTGTTGTTTGAGTTGGTATGGTAAGGGTGCTGGTTGGAGGGAATGGAAGGGGTGCTTGATTTGAAAAGTGGGATAGGACTGGAAAACGTTGGCATGGGTTGGGTGGTAGATTGAACAGTTGAGAAATGGGAGTTGAAGAATTGGGTATGGTTGGGTTCTAGATTGGGGTGGTCGAACTTGGGATCCAGCACATTAATCTTAAGTGGGCTGCATGTGATCGGGTTGGAGAAATGAGGAGGGGTCTGTGAAAGGTTGATGGAGGGTTTAAAAAATGAGTGGGGTTCATTGATGGGTTTTAACAACAAGATAGATGGATCGGGCTTAGAATGGCCAAAGACAGATGTGTGTGGGTCAGATAAATCAGGAGTGTTATGTGCTAGTAAGTGGATGGGTTTAATGACATTTGAGTTTAGTTGTTGTGTGGGTTGAGGGTTAGGTTTATTGGGTTTTAAAAATGATGGGCATTTGGGCCTAGAATGAATAAGCCTATTAAAATTTCTGACCTCATGAGTTGAAGAGCAGGTAGGTTTAGAGTGAAGGGGCCCAATTGCTTGACTTACATCATTAAATAGAGTGAAGGGGGGTTCAGGCACGTGACTAACTTTCTGATGATAATTGATAAGCACCTCTTTTGTTATATCATCATCCAGGTCCAGCATATTTACGAAACTGCCCTCATTAAAATCTTCTAGATTTTTCCCCACTGTGAAGCTTCTCCAGTACTCCACCGGTTCAAAAAACCTCTGCCTCCTGCCAGCTCCAGTCCAACTGCTCGCATAGATCACCACCAGAACCTCCTGGAAGCAGCTTTGAATCTGCCACTTTACCCCACCAGGACCACCACCAGACCCGCACCCCACGGATCCATCTTTATCATTGCTTCCTTCTCTTCTTCTCTCAACCCAGTCAAAACTCACACTACCAGCACAAGCATCTTCACCGTCAATCCGTCCATCAACACTTCGAGGACCGCCGCCTGATCCACTATAATCAGTACCACCTTTTCCAAAAACGTCTCTCCTTGGTTTACTAGCAAAACCAACTTAAAAATCTGCTGATTGTTCCAACGTGTATATTTTAAGCTCAAACAACAACTTCAAACTTCCTCCATTTTGGTCCATCATTGAATACCCAACTTTTTTACAGAACATCATTTCATGAGTGCACCAACAAAACTATCATTACGATTATCGGGCATGGGCACTTATGGAAGTTCAAAGAATATTCTGGCATTAGTAATTAGATGAGAACTAAAACTCGATGACCACAAATAGAAAGTAGGATTGAAATCTACATCTTATGCGTGTACTAAGCCTTTCTTATCATTGCCCCAGAAACCATAACTTGTCATTTCCTTGTATCATTTCCACTTTAAAACAAACATAGGCGTCTTAAGGTCAAATATACACTTCCTGTAATAAGTAGCAAGATCTATTATAAGAGCAGAACTCCAAGGACAACTTAAAAAACAAAGAAAGACAGTCAAGCAAATGAAAAATGTAACGGTTGGCTTGACAAATATTTACCAGGTAAAGGGTAACTTAATTAAAGTAGGAACAGGACTGTAGCACATTAATCAAAGAAAATGACAGCATCAGCAAGTGGCTTATCAAGAAAAGTTTAACAAAAGGAATCATAAGACACTCTACTATTGGAAACACAGCACATAGCAGCAGAGCTTGGAAATGGGCATGGTTCCAGCATAGAGGTATATATCTAAGCGTCCAACTCACCATCTCCCAAAAATTTGTCCAGTTCACAACTCTACATTGGACGAGTGGTGCAGGGGACAAATCAGACTATTTAAAGGTAAGGTTGCATATATCTGGGCCTTCCCCAGAACCCGTCTTGAGTCTCTTGACCATATCTAAAATTAGTTGTTGTTACACAGCTTTTAGCCTCAAGGACATAAAGTTCATCAAAATTCACTCTCTAAGGAAGGGAAGACGGAGATACTTCTGCAAGGTTGATAAAAGGCAAATAAGTAAAAGCAAAGTTATACAACATAAATCATGTCTCATTGGAGTCATGATTTTCAGTATATTTTAGCAGCTACAATAGAGTAAATCATGGAAAAAAAACGCGGTCGCGGTCGCGTTCGCGGTAACGGTCGCGTTTTCGCGGGAACGGCCCGTAACGGCCAAATAGAACGTTTCGCGGCCGTCGCGGCGTGAATTTATTGGAAAAATTCACATAAGTCGGTTTTGAAGTTTGTTTTTTCATTTTTTTTCATTTATAGTAACATATTATGTTGAAATACACTATTTGGGATACTTTTCACACATAAATAATTATTTAAATATTATTTAACTAATTAACAATTCATATAACAACTAACTTATGGAAAAATAAAATACTTAAATAAAGAAGGGTGTAGTAGTCTAGTATTAAAATAAAAAATAAAAATAGAAGACTAGTATTAAAAATAAAAATAGAAGACAAGTGAATTGAATAGATAGAATAAAAACATAAAATAAAAGCCCATTCACCTTCTGCACGTGAATTTAGGTTGTTTAAAACCAAAAAAGCAGTAAAAGTTTAGGAGAGAGAAAGAGTTGTAGTGTTCAGCAGTACAGCTGTCTACATCAATGTTACAAGGGACGGGGGACGATTCGAAACGTGGTACGGAAACGGATACGAGAAACGCTACCACGAACGAATCGGGAACGATTGGTACAATGATTATATATATAAAATAAAAAAATCTGGAAAAAAATTAATGTATTTTTGAAGTCAAACGTGAAAGTGAATATGTAAATTTGTAACTTTTATGTTATCTTTCTAGTGAATAGAATAGCTTTGTGTAAAAAAAATCGAAGAAAATTTGTCTTTGAAGAGTGAAGACCACGTGCCCAGGAAGAAAGGAATTCAAAAAGAAAAGAAAAAAAGTTAAAAAGGCATACTGGGCCAGGGCAACCACTACTAGTGGACCATTTTAAGTGTAAAACTCAATCACGTGATTTTGAATTCCTTTCGCTCTTTGGCCTTTCTTCCTTATCAACCTTTCTTCTCCTTCAACCTCTTCCTCTCGCTCTTCGGGTCAAGCCGGCGGCCCAAGAACCGGAAAAGAAGCCGGTGAACTCGCATCACCACGGCGACCTAAAGCCCCAAATCACCTTTCTCCTTCCCCTTGATTAGATGGCTCAAGTATCAGATCTAGGGTTTTTGAATTTAGGGTTTGTTTTCTCGAACCCTAACTATGAAATTTCCTCAATTAAAGCCTCTTCTCTCCCAATCTTCCTATTATATACAAACTAAAAATAACCATCTGAAAAGAACGGCCGTTTTAGTCGGTGTAACGGGTCTAGAACGGCGTTACACCGTTCCGTAACGGCGTAACGCCGCGATTCTTGTGAATTTAAAAAAACCGTTCCGTAACGGGATATAACGGAACGCCCACTCCCAATCACGTTACAAAGCGGCCGTTCCGTAACGGAACGGCCGAGTTTTTCTTCCATGGAGTAAATACAGATGAGGCCCTTCATTCTTAGGAATCCGAAGTCCATCTCTCAGACCTATTGTTAAGGGTATATACCATGCACCACAAAAGAAACATAAAGAGGGGGGGAAAATAAGAATTCACTTACAAAGTCGATTTATAAACTCTCCCCTCTCCTCTAATCCCTCCATCTCTCTTACCTATCATTACCAAGCACAACCCAAAACATCAGGAATGGCATGAAATCAATGGCTGAAACTTCCCTGTTAATTTCCTATCTCTCTGATGGTGAAACCAACCACATATAAGCAAGCAGCAACAAAGGTTCATAGCCTGCTAGCAGCAGTGGCAGTCAACTTGTTTGCGAGATGCGTATTCCCAGCAACAAAAATCTGAGACTAACTGCCAAAAATATACAAGAGATGAAGATCTCAAGAGTTGACTACCAGACTCTCATGCCTTTCACGCTCTCCTGTCCTCATTCTCACCTCTATGCTTGACTGCCGCATAAATCCAACTAGAAATTTGAACATAACATAGGTATACAGAACCTGATAAAACGTATAAAAGCTTCCAAATGATAAGTAAATAATGCAGCAATGCAAAAGGAGATGGACATAGTGGTAGGAATACGAAAGCAACCAAGCAATGAACAATAAGAGAACCTAAAAGGAGCAAGAAGCTTTACAAATTAATAAGCCGAGCGTTAAGAGCTTTGCATTCTTGGATAATTTCATCCTCGTCGAGAAGCTCATCCAGCGTAAAGTTATCTTTGTCCAAAATAGTCTCCACCTGCAACCACATGCACGGGAAAACAAACTATCCTTAGCTAAAAATGCTCAATCTATTCCATTTGCTATACCTGTGAAAAAAGAAAGGTAAGCAGAAAGCCTGGTAAAAGGGAACAAAAGAGCTGACAGGAACTGTTCCTCTCCTTTTAAATACGAATAGGGGGGTAAAATTTCTTGAAACTCCAAGTCAGAAAAAGGCACAAACTTCCAAGGATGTCTTCACCAAAGAAAATCAAATGTGGATCGCAAAAGGTAAAACTTACGTTTGTAAAATCAATATATTTCAATAAATATTTTATAAGACCAGTAGACCACACATATAAATGAATTACACCTAGAAAGCATTCCTCCAGAAAACTAATCATAACCATGACAACGGTAACAATATATGCTGCTTCCTACTTTCAAATTTAAGTCCACAACTAAACAACCAAACTACACTCACCATTTAACAATTTTCCCTAAAAAGAAGGCCTTCAGCACATGCCATATATTAATCATTGGATGAAAGATTTGCACAAAAATCATGGCATAACTGCACACTATTATCACTAGAAGACTTGAAAAATCGGAATAGTTGGTGAAAAGCAATATCCAATTATGATAAAAACCCTAGTTATTTTGCGGTCAAACCGTTTCTATTTATCACAAAGGATTTCTGCCCGCACTCAAACTAAATAAAAGAGCCGACAAGACCTTAATCCCGCAGAAAAAGACAAGGGAATTCATGAGTTAATTAAACATTAATTCCATCTTATTCAAGCCCCCAAAAAGGGCCAGCGCCTTACAGATCATAATTTTGTGCTTGGCCTCACATAGCGATCAGAATTTTTGTAAATCAATATGAAGTGAGAAGCAATCCGCTAATCCAACCTGCCCAATTTGTTTCCCTCTTCTCCTTTTACCCTCTTGGTAGGGTTGGCCAACATGTAAATAAAGACTTCTTTTGAGGTTTTCCCCATGTTCTACATTACGATAAGGTACACAATGGAATCACCCATTTTCTCAAACTGTGATTTGAATAAAAAGACAGCTGAGAAAATCTTTATGTTGTTTTATGTGCCAATAGCGAAAGCAATACTGGATCACTGGTAGCATCCAATACTTGATAACCTTGACCACCAAGCACTTTACTTAGTTTCAGGGCTACATGCTTTTCAAACTCTTCTCACCGCAGTGTTCAGGAGGGAGGAGGTAACTTCACATGAAAGTCCATCTAGTAATCTTCAATATTCTGCGCCAACGAAAAGGGAATTTGCGCAATCAAATATCACAAACAGCTCTAGTCTTCATGATAGCAGGGCATGACATCCAAATAGATATACCCCAAGAGCATATGATTCTAGAAAGGATAGAACAGTTGATATTCATTGTGTAGTAATGTAGACACATGCTCTATATGTTTAACAAGGAAAATTCACCAAGCACTACCATCATCATCGTCACCACCACCATCATAATAAAAAGATCTTCACCGGAGACAGTCCAACGAGTTCAAGGGCACTACAGTAGAGTATCAAATAGAATAGGACTGCTATTATGCATATAAAATGAGATAACGCAGACCATCTTCCAATTTTGATAAAAAAAACTGGATTACGTTTAATATTCAGACAACATAATCGTTCATAGCTCACATAAAGTATAAAATTAGAAAACTTTGCAGCACTACAGGATATAGTACAATTTTTGCTATATGAAAGCAGCTTTTGGAAACTCCCAAAGAACATTCTCACATATCAGACTCAGAGTACTTTGTCCTTGCATGTCTTGAACAAGCTGCAAACCCTCCACAAACAACTTCTTCAGCCAGATTTATATTAAAGCTTTGGGCACCCAGATCTACAAATAGCTCTAACTTTGACATCAAACAATCACAGTGACGCCATTATGATAATTTTGAACATGACGAGTTCATGCATCTTCTCCAATATTTTGCTTTTGATTTCTCGCCTCCACAGTCAGACCTATGTACCAAGTCAAAACTGCAGTAACATTCCAGCCAGTAATCTTTAACCTACCCATTTGATTCAAACAAGAATCTTGCATTTCAATCTTCTGCAACATCAGGTCAATATGGTCATCTCCACAGCTCCGATATCAGTTCCATTGCGCCATTCTGTTTCACCAGGTATGATTATCGATGTAAAACCTAGTATTTTCAACAGTTGTGGATTCCCTTGCCCAAATGGAAATCCTTCCAGCATATATCAAAGTGGATATTGCAACCTAATCATGTGTTTATGTAACCTCTTTTGAGCAAATAAGACTTGTACGCAGATCATCTCTAGGAACTCACCATTCCACTAGAAGACTCTAACAATATATCTCCACTAGAAGAATCCAACAAGATCATTTCTAGCATTCCATTTCTGCAGCAAGAGTTCACTCTTCACCAAACTTAGTTTAAAAAGGTGCCGATGCACAAATGGTCCTGGAGCCTAGGCATGATGCACAAGCCAATGTGACCCACCTTTACTTTTTATTTTCTTTTTTGTGGTATATGTTTCAGATTGGTAAAAGAAAAAGAAATTAAGTAAAAGTTAAAGTAAAGCAGGTGTAAGAAATTGTACAAATTAAATAAAAAGAATTTCAAAAAAAAAAAGTCGAGCATGGGAAAAGCAAATTATAGTACCGTGCCAACTCAAATCAGAACTGGATAAGCAAAGGGCAGTACAAGCATGCATAAAGCATAATGCTAAATCTGTCGTGGGTCAGAGCACCCAGGTATTTGAACTTGGTTTGGGCCTCTGTTTTGGGGGGCCATCCGGCTCTTTCCGAAACTAAGTCATCAACTATACAGAATCAGATAGTTTAAAACTTATTCACCATATGATGTTCACTGATCTCACTACTACATATTAATTCCAACTCCCCCTAAAGAAGCATTCTCTTTAAAAGTCGTCACTACAATTTTCTCGATGAGGATACTCAACAAAATGGTAACAGGAAAGAAGATACAGTATCCGCACACATCTTTCTTTTACTCTAACTCAGTGAGAAATATCAAATGTACCACAACTAGGGCAATTAAAGGCAACAAAAAAGAAAAGGCGAAACTAGACAAGCAAAAAACAAAAAGGCAATGCCTCAGAACTGCTTAACAGCTACGGTTGAAATTTGCAAAGCAGCAAGCTAACAGGAGGAAATAATATTTGCCATCAACAATGGCGGATCTAGGAATTTAAAAAATGGAGGTATAGATAAAAAAAAACCAAATAAAACTCATCATAGAACACAAAAGATTAGATTAGTTTTAGTATAGCATGTCTTCCAACAAATCTACAGCACAAAAAATAACAATTAACCCTAAAATTGATCCACTTTTAGGTCAACTTATTGAAACAACAAAATACATGGTTCATCACTAAAAAAGGAAATATTGACATCACGAATCCCAAGTTTAGGATGTCTTGCCATCTTAATCCGAAATTTGATTTGCATTTTAACAGTCCCAAGTTTGAGAATACCCCTCCCATATTGGTCCCAATTTAAAGCTAATTAATTCAATATGTTTTTTTATAAAAAAAAAAAAAGACTATGTGTCTATCTTACATTGGCCATTATAGCCTAATGGATGAAAACGAGAGAAAGGAGAGATAAGAATGAGAATTTGTAACCAAATAGAAGCAAAATATAACATGTGAAACTAATAAGCCACCTGGGACCTAATAAGGAAAGAGTATCTCAAACTACACAACGCATTTTTTATTTTTTCGTTAAAATGTGGTCAATCATTATGCTTTTATAAAACAGCTGGCCTTTTTCCAAAAAAAGAAATGTTGTTTTAACAGAGATCTTCAAAGATTAGAGGATTTAACAGATGACATTGAGTGGAGAGATTAGAAAATAAACAATATAACTCCTGTACCGCTGTCCTATTAAAAAACTGTAATGTAACCATGTGCGTATAAGAAGAAAAAAAGAGCTTTCACACCATTTTGGACCTACAACCTCAAATGTAAATATATAAAATAAATAAATAAATAAAAAGATGTGCAATGCTTTCTTTACCAACAAAACAACTTTGGATTATTGATGAAAAGCATAATACTAGAATTCAAAGTAAGCAAATGGCACAATATGCTGCTTAGGAGACTCAAGTAGGAGACCGTGAAGGTGGCTTTGCTTTTCGTCTACAGCTAACCAACTAGCATTGGATAAATCTATTCGGTAAATTGTACTTTTATACTAAATATTTGTCTTATTTTTTTTCTGAATAATAGAGTACTGGTGTACCACCATGTACCCTCTAGATTAGCCATTGGCCATGGGTTAGAGGATCGAGAACTAACTAAAGTAGATGGTATTCCTACAACTTCCTTTGTTGAGTTACCCTAATTAATAAGTGAATCATTAACTATTTTCCCCATCTTACTTCTTATCGAGAAAGACAATAAAAGATAAAATTATAAGAAATTATTGCAAATCAACCATAATTGGAGGTTTATTTCAGTGATTGAGAAATATAGGGATCAAATCAGGTCCTTTAATATATATACTCCTTGGAAAAAATAAAGACTTTATGGAGCCCCATATATTTATAATCTATACATTCTCATTTTCGTAATGTTTTCCTCTACTTCTCCTCTAAAGTTGGGCCCCTCACCCGCTCACCCACTTTTTCATCTCTAATTATCCATTCTGCATGATCTCCGTGCAAACCCCCAATCTATACTTTCTTCGGGACAGGGAGCGTACAAAGATAAACAACATAATCTAGGTCCCAAGGCTACACAACTTTTAACTGTAACAATTCAAAGAAGCCATATCAGGGTTTTAACAGCTAACCTACCACTATTTTTGACACAATATCTCCAAGGAATGACTTCCAACAAAATAAAGACAAAGAAGAAAAACATAAGCAAAATTTTAAGGCTTTTCTAGATTATGGAAAAAACAAACGAGTAAAAAGAAATCAGATATATAAGACATTTTGGAGCAGGCCAATAACAATTGAAACATGTTCTACTTGTGAATAATAGAGAAGGAAACCGTAGCACAGTGATCCTAATTTACAGATCAGTGGGCAAAGAACCGTGATACTTTTCATTAAACATGCGCAGTCCATTCCCATTCAGTGGTACTTAGTGATGTTTCCAAAGAATATAGAGGAAAATTGTACATCGAGAGGTCAACGTAATCAAGGAATTAACAAAAAAAACACATTCCATATATACATTTCATCAGCCAACAAACCGACCTTTTTGTAGTATCACCAAGAAGATATTGTAAAAAGAAGCAACAACAAACTTCGACTGACCAACCATATAAAACGAACCTAGTAACGAACTTTCAAAGTAATTTGGCAAAAGTATCGCTCCACAACAATATACAACATAGTATAAGTTCTAGGTAGCAACAATTCACTCCATCCCCAAAACCAAAGTAAAACAACAACAAAATAAAGATATAAAAAAATCAATCAGTCATTTCGATTAGAAATTAAACCACATAGAAACAAAACAACAGAAATCCACTCGTTATCTGATTAACAGATTCAATAAGTTTATCAGCTACTATAAATTCAAAAAAAATAAAGCCAAATATAATTTAGATCTAGAAGAATTTAATAATTTTGAAAAAAAAAAACTCACCGGAGATGCAGTGGACAAACCCGCCATACGCCAAAACATCTTGAATTAACCTTGATAATGCCAATTCGCAAACTCAGATCTGACGCAACCAAGAACCGTAAATTAATTTGCCAATAAAAATTAGTTTAAAAACAAAATCAAACCCTAAAGCAATTACACCATTCAAGAATAAAAACAGGATAGATCAATAAATCGAACCGAAATTACAAGGATTTCGGCTAAAAAATCACTCTTACCTGAGACCAACAGTGAAATCGAATGTAATCGACTATTATTTAGCGGAATTAATTGAGGGGACGCAACATAGAATAAATGAGAGAATTGCAGATATGGGAGAGGGAACGAGAGAGAGGGGTTGTAAAGCGCCGATCTCGAACCCAGGAGCTCCTGACAAATAAGAACTTTTGGTTTTTTTTTCTTTTTTGGTATTGTGGTTGTTAAACAAGTATGCACATAGATGAATGAATTAAAGTGTGGAAATATGGAGTGTTTTTTCCCCTTTCTCTAAAACATATTTTCTTTCTCTCTCAATCAGAACTTGATTGGAAGGGGAATCAGAACTTGATTAGATTGTTTGGAGCAGATTTTTTTTAGTGTTGGAGGAAATATTATAACCGGGTTGGTTCTTTTAATATTTCTTTATTTTAAAGTTGTGGTTTTCTTAGGATTTTTTTAACTTTTTCATTTTTTAGCGACTTTGTTTTTTACATTGCTACTTTTTACTCTCTTATTTCCCCAATTTATCTTTCTTCCTTGACTATTTTTTTACATTACTTTTCATGTTCTTCAATTCATCCTTAAAAATTTAGCTATTTAAATCATCAACTCCTCTATGATTTTTTTTTAGAGGTTCATTTACTCTATCTCCTTCACTTCACCCAAAGAAACCATCACACCATGCGACTCTCTATCCTCCTTTACATGGACTTTTGCAGCAAGAAGACAATTGTAGGGAATAGTTATTCGCATCTTCATCAGTCTCAATCATTTGTTGGGACCTAAACAAGGAAACTAAGGTCATACTCAAAATCCTAGATTTATTTTCGACTATGATTAGTCCATGATTTTAGCCTAGCCACGGGACTGCAACAATTACACGTTGTTGATCTTGTGAAGAAGATCTAGTCATTTTTTTCCAATTTCAAATGCCTAAACTTGCAAAATCACCTTTTAGACATATGTTAGAGTTCAATATGATGTAATCATAACAAAACCACATAATTTTGCATACACAACCTTGTCAGCAAAATGGCTCCAAATTGACATACATATGAGGTAGACAAGCAGTCATCCAAAGCAAATAAGAGGAAAGGAATGTAAAAGAAAGCTATTGCTAAGCTATGGAACCAATGGATGCCCCTTTTAGCCCCAATTGGACAAAAAAATGAGTACAAATTTTACCAAAATTCAACCAAGATTCACAACTTTTGAACCTGATTAAAACTTCATACCTTTTTACAATTTCAAAATTTGAAATTGTCTTTAAATTGTGGTCGAATATGGCAGACAAGTAGCGGAAAATTAACCAAGAACCCCAACTTAGATGTCTGCTCGCTTTTGGGGATTTATAATCCCTTAGGGGAGGGAGGTCTAAGATGAGTAGCGGAAAAATGAATTCTTCTTATTTTTTCATTGAGCAATGGAAATGTTAACACATGTCAAAGTTCGAACATACAAAATAAATCTCGTTCCTTCAATTCCATTTCATTGTGCCTTGTTGATAGAAAATATGTGATTTCCTCCATTCTTGTAAGATTTACCCTTGCGTTATATTTTATTATAATCGTTGGATAGCAAAAATATATACTTCCTCCGTTTTCTTTTTACATGTTACACTTTTGAAAATTGCGGTTACCTAGGCAAAAATTCAATTGGGATTAAGTAAAAGTAAAGATGGGGATTAAAGGGAGTGGGGACCACCCCTCCCCCACCCACCCACCCAGTAGCCCCACCCCGGTCCGGCCCCCACCCCTCTCTCTCCCCTCCACTCCACCGCCCCTTCCCCGTCGATTTTCCCTCCCCCTTCCCCGTCGACTTCCCTTCGAAGCCCCTCCCCCTTCCCCGTCGGTTTCCCCCTCCCCTTCCCCTCTCCCCTCCACTACCGGCGATGACATACCCGCCATTAAAGAGATGCGACAACAGCTTGAAGCTCGCATTGAAGCTCGCCACAAAGACATCGTCTCTCCAAACCCTAGTTCCCGACCTCGTCTCTTCCCTCAATCGCTATCTTCAAGTTATCTCCACCTTCAATGGCCGCCCTTTCACCCCTCTCTCTCCTCCTCCTAACCCTAACCCTCCTCACCGAACAACAACCTCCTCAATGGTTCGCTTTTGTTGTGCGATAGACGACACTTCGGGCTCCTCAACATTAACCACAAAAACCTCTCGTTGATGTCGGTGGTTTGCTCAATGGTTGCGCGTTTCTTGTGCGATATGGATCACGGTGCTTCGAAGTTGGAAAAAGGTCGGACAATGTCGACGGTGCTTACGAAGTTGGGAGAGGAAGGGGTGGGGAAGAGGTTGAGGCTTGGGGTGGGTGGTGGAGGGGGTGGTGGAAGGGGTTGTCTTCTTTGGGATGGGTGGGGGAGGGGTGGTGGAAGAGAGAGAGGGGAGGTTTAATTAATTTAGATTATTATATAATAAGGTTAAATTAAGTACGTTTAATTTTGGTTAATTGTAAGTAAGGGTAAGTTGGTAATTTCACAGGGCAAAACTTACCAATTTGGGAAAAAAAAAAGTGTAACATGTATTTTAGAACATTCCGTTTTAGGAAAGTGTAACATGTAAAAAGAAACGGAGGAAGTATATTAGTTGTAACTCCTAGTTAACGTATGATACTTTTAGTTAGCAGCTATGCGATATGTGTTCCAATAAAGTAAATTAGGGATGTTAATCGAGGGCAACAACTTGCGACGAACTTGACTCGGTCAACGCTGGGTCAAAATTCGACTCAGGTTGACTCGACTCAAGTTGGCTCTAGTCGACTCGAAACCTTAATGAGCAAGTGCAAGACCCACTAGACTCGATAACTTTTTTCATATTATAATATAATTAATTATTGTTTAGACAAAATAAATTAAGAGTTTTCCCAGCAAGAGACATAGCCATACTGCTATTTTTGCATGGACTCATGGCCATACAGTTAGCCATACTGCTATTTTTGCGTGGACTCATGGTCATACAGTATGTGATGAAATCATACTTTCTCTGTTTCAAAAGTGTTGCACCACTTTCATTTTTGCACTATTCACATACTCCCTCCGTCCCATAATACTCTTGACACTTATCAGGGCACGTAATTTTAGATGATAAGTTGTTGTTTGGTTATCAATTGTTATTTTATTTAAAAGGTAGATGTGATAGGAGTTAGTAGGTCGTAGGAGTGATATTATTTTATTTGGAGGAGAGAGAGTGTGGGCCAATGGTTAGAGTTGACAGGTAGTAGGAGTGGTATTATTTTATTTGGAGGAGAGAGAGTGTGGGCCAATTGTTAAAAGGTAGAAGGATTAAAATAATAGTGGGTCATATACAAAAATAGAAGTGTAAAGAGTATTCTGGGATAGATGAAAAAGGAAAGTGTAAAGAGTATTCTGGGACAGAGGGAGTACTATACTTTAACATGTTTTTTTTACTAGCCTATAAAAAAAGTTGTCATGTTATGTTATTTAATTTGTCTTAATCTGTATTTTCAACATATCAACTTTGTATAATTTTTACTAATTTTTAGGATTAAAGATATTGGTTGTCAAAGTTTACGTTGACAAACATAATAGTCAAAATGGTACAACTATTTTGAAACAGGGGAAGTATTATTTAAAATTCTCAATGGAAAAAGGTCAAAATCATTAAGGGATAAAGGAAACGCTATCCCAAGTTCAACTATCCAAAATGCAAAGTGTTGTCTCCCTCTCCTGTCTTTTCTCCCTCTCTTTTATTTCTTTGTCTCTTACAATTTTCTCTAGCCTGACTTTTCATTCCCCAAGACCTATGGTATTCACGATGAAGTAACAATAAAACTACCCTTTTTACCTGGTAATGAACATAGAATTTTGATCATTTTCCTAGTGAAGCATCCATGAGATGTTAGATCGGTTACCCTACTAGTACCCCATATTCATGTATTTTATATCATTATCATTTGTGATGTTGGAATAAATATAGGATCATAATAGATATATTATTTATTGTCAATTTGTGATGTTCTGGATTTGCAAATTGTCATTCTTGTTTTCCTTGAAGCTAAAACATTGATAACCCTCGACAATACAGTAAAAATTATTTTGCACATGATAAATGGTTAAAAAAAATAAATTTTAAAAATTGGTTTTACATTGAGGGTAGATTAGAGCAAATTAAATCGAACATGCCGAGCTCAAGTCGAGTTTCGAGCCGATCTACGAGTATAGCTTATCGAGCACGAATCAAGTAAGGGCCTAATGAGTCTAACACATTTTCAAGTTGAGCAGAATCATTAGTTTCTAGTTGAGTCAAGCATAGCCCTACTCGAGATTGACTCGCTTGATTTGCATCCCTAAGAGCAAATTAAACATGACATAAATCTGGAACATGCTCAATAAACCTGTGTGCTCTTTCATCACTTATTTAGCTTTTCTTAGCAAGCTCAGAACTGAAGAAAAGTTCGAAGTTATTTGTAGTTGAACGGATAATCTTTGTTCACTTTGTGGGGCCGCAACGCATCTGTTTTTTGGTTGTACTTATAGAAACATTGTAGGCATATTTTTATTGCCTACGCGAGATGAACGCGTATTTAAAAACCTCACTATAAAGGTTTTAATTTTGAAATTCGTTTCGAAATAAAGAAGTCACCAATAAGCCTCTAAAGGAAGACTCGTAAACCTAATTGGATATTTGGAAACCATAGGGACAACTTAGGGACTTATCCAATGTAGATTTCCCCATCATGACTTCATAATTGATCATTGAGGGTACGAATTTGATAATGAATTAAATTCGGCCATCGTTGCCCTCTACTTAATACGATTCATGTTCGAGTTTTATGTAAATAAACAACCACACAATATGTTTAAGCATTCTAAATATTAATATATGTTGGTTCATTAAACACAAAGACTAACTTTTGGTAATATGTTATTTATGCAATCAAGTTACAGGGATCTTAAATCAATTGTCCAAATTATCTTATTAAACGTTAGAACATTTATTTAGATCTTGTAATTAGCAAAAATAAGCATGTGAAAGCGATGAAAGCAATAAACATATAGGCATGCATATGAATATAATATAGAATATATAGAAATATAAAAAAGGAAACATTAGAAAAGAATATACAAGAGAGTGTTAATTTCCTCAAGGTCTACATCATGAAAAGTAGATTGTTAGTACGATAAAAAAATAAATTGGAATTGACCCTCAGTTTTTATACCTTTGTCGCCTGGGTCTTGTATAACGATCCGCGAGAGGAGCAGTCTTGAAGCTTGAATGGAGATTTGATGGAAATTCTAAGTGTTTGATTATATGTTTGAAGTGTTTGGAGAGTATTTTCGTGGTTGGAAGTGTATGAAAGTCGTAGGAAAAATTGTAGGAACGTTTACCGAAAATCGAGTGAAACGGAAGTCTATTTATAGGGAAACTAGAAGAAACCAAATAAGATTTGAGGATGCGCGGTATACATCTGCTTCCGTGCTTCTTAATTTTGTTGATTGTTTCGATGTGGAGCGTACGCAACGTTGGTGCCCCAGACGCATTCGGGCGCGCGAAGCGCATATGCAGATCTGACCAGATTTTGTTTGTTATCTGAAGTTAAATTAAAAGATTTTTTCGATCTTGCATTAAATAATATCTTTTGGATTCGAAAATCAGTTTTCTTAAGAAATAAAAATCTGATTCTCATAATATGTTTTAATTTAGTAAAATATTTATGAAAAATACAACTAATAATTATCAAGAACAAGTAATTGGAATTTTCAAAAATGGACTTTAAAAATACAATTCATTATCCTGAATAATCAATTGGGCTTTTAAAATTGACCTTGAAATTAATAAATAGACTTGTCATTCTTAAAACGATTTTGGGCTTAGCTTGTTGGATTGATCTTCTTTTTGACCGAACCCATTAGGACAACACTATTTTCATCATCGGGTACTAAACGGGGTGTAGACACATAATCGTGTCTCCCCATTTAAGGACCCAATTATGAAACATACCGCAATCTTAATTGGTCCGACCCAAGGGGAGAGCAATCCGAATAGCCAAGCCCAAAAACTGTTTTTAAAAGTGTAAAGTTTATTTGCAATAAAAGATCCAAAATCCTATTTTAAAGCCCAATTAATTATTCCTAATAATTAATTGTATTTTGAGC
Source organism: Beta corolliflora (assembly GCA_947648045.1). NCBI lineage: Eukaryota > Viridiplantae > Streptophyta > Magnoliopsida > Caryophyllales > Amaranthaceae > Beta > Beta corolliflora. The sequence goes on from CANSZD010000780.1 coordinate 104,285, forward strand.
CCACAAAAATAATATTTTGAGCCTAATCCTTTGAAAAGCCCAATTAATTATTCATGATAATTAATAGTTATTTTAATAAATATCTTCAGAAAGAAAAAATTTCAAAGACCACTTCAATAAAATAAAATAAATCAAAAAAAATCCCCGAAGCCATCATCTCCATTTCCTTATAGCCAAATAACAATTCAAAGCTCCACAAATAACTTCAAGCCTTCCAATACCCAAAACCGTAAAAACTTGTGTGCAAGCCTCAGTACATAAAAAAATCAACGTCATGCAAAAACAAACAAAAATGTGAAATAATTCAAAGTGTAAAAGAAGCAAAAGCAAAAGAAAACGCACAAAGTAATGCAAAAGCAAAAAAGAAAAAGCCAAAGGCAAAAGAAAAAGTCAAGCTAGGGGGCTTGCACACAAGTTCTATCCCTCATTTAAATTTTTCAATCCTTCAAAACCTTGATCCTACCTTAGCCCAACCAATTGAACCTTCATAAAAACTTCAAACCTCTAACCTTTCATCAAACCTAACTCCTTCTCCAAGGTATGTCCAAGCCCGCTTGGTTGAAAACCCGAAAGGGCGGCCTAGGCAAAAGTTAGGGCACAAAAAAATCAGATCCAGAACTACGAATGGTCTGATTCTGCAAGGATACGTAGGAATCCTCATCTCGAGATCCGACCACTTCAATAAAATAAAATTAATCAAGGCCTCATGATTTGATTTTTTAGAGTTCAAAAGCATACTCTTTCTAGATCCCGACATAGACTCGAGTCGGAACCTAGCCACGTCAAAGCCTTTTCCCATACCTACATATGAGTCACAAAATTTAAACCTTTTAAGCTCTCCTTGTCCCTAAAGGACTCTCCGATAATTCCATGCTCTCTAGCGCTATCTGACTTTGCCTATATCAACTCCCAAAGAAGAATCCCCAGTGAAGAACTCTGAATGCTCAACACAGATCAAGTACATTCCAATCTAGGCTCAAAATACCTAATTTAAGACAAGCTTACCCAAAGTGGGGGCGTCCTATACATGTGGTGGTTCCTCAAAATCAAACTCCCGAAGAGTTGTAATCTGCGGATCTTACTGGCGACCCCGATTATTTATCAAAACAGTTTTTAAAAAAAAAAAACATCATATCTCTCTACCTATCCAGACCTCCTAATCTTGCATAACCCATTTCATCTTTCTTAGCCTTGCATGACCCTGACATTGCATGACGTTTCATCTTCCTTAGCTTTGCATAACCTTAATCCTTGCATAGTGTCTCATGCATCCTTAGAGAGTCTAAGTTTGCATTATTGCATCATTATGTGCATTATTATGCCAGTTGTTTGCACCTATCTGCTAACATCTTCTCCTGCAGGTAATCAAGTTACTTGTATTTATCGTCCTGCACACTAACTTTGTTTTGCAGAAACCGACAATATATAGATCAGTTTTAAACTGGAGAGCATTTAGAATCGTTCTCCGTCCCGACACCGTATACTTTGACTATCGGTTTCCTGAACCTCTGTCAAAGTGGGGGATTCTGTAGGCACATAATCGTGTCTCCCCATTTAAGGACCCAATGATGAAACATATTGTTTAGGGCAAATTTCACACTAAGGCTAATTTGCTTGGAGAGGGGGTTGACAATCAACTTGCGAATTAAAATAAGTCGCGGAAATAAAGTTGCATAAAGTAAATGAAAGAACACGATAAGTTTTACGTGGAAACCCTTTGGAAATTAGGGAAAAACCACGGGAGGATTGGTATCCTGCCAATTCACTAAGTTACTTGAGTTGGCGAGAGAGTACAAGTGTTTAAGCTAGAGGGAGAGTAGAGGGAGTAGAGAGTGATGATTTACAAAGTGTGAGCTAGTAGTCTATTTATACTAATTTCATACAGTAACGTTGCTTTTTAGCCGTTTTGTACTTGGCATTTGATTGGCCTAGATCCTATTTTAATGGGATGTGGAGAATATCTTCTACTTGGCGGTTATCTTCAACCCCACTTCCTTCTCCCATTATACGCTTCTTCCTTGAATATAGGATGCCTTCAAACTGCTTGTCAAGTCATCAATCCTTCTCTTCTTTACGCGTTTAATGAGCTGCTGCCACCTGGCCTGGTGAAATAACACAACCTGGTTGCTTCACTTGTTGCCACGTCAGATTAAACTGACCCCTAACAATAGCCCCTAATTTTCTTCTTTGGGCGGCAAAACAAACGAAAGAAAATTATTTTAACTTTCAAACTCTGCTAACCGTCTTGCAAAACGCGCCTAATTATGACAGTTTCTTCCTTTTGCATGCTCTGATTAGACAGTTAACTTCCCCCATCTCTCTCTATAAATGCATTTCCTTGGAAAACGATAAATTTATTCATCCTCTTCCTTTGTCCGTTCAAGTTTTCTTCTCATGTTATTTTTCCTTCTTGCCGATTTTCTTTGCGCTTTTCTTCAAGTTGTTCTTTGTTTTTGCACGAATTTGCCTTTGCTTCCTCTTTTTTTTTTTTTCTTTCTTCCATCATGACTAGAGCAAACCCTAGGTCTTCTTCAAGAAACAGTTCCTCCCCTGAAGGAACAAACGTTTTTCGCCCCTTAGAAATTTTGGAAGATAAGAACATTTACCCTAACGTGCTAACTGTAGCCGATTTGCAAACTGTTAGGAAAAATTATGGTTTTTTTCCCTGATGCTGTGATTAGGTTGCCATTAAACCAAGAAAGAATGGATTGGGCTTGTTCGGGTTGGTTAATTTTCTATGACTATCCCTTTGCCAAATTAGGACAGAAATTCCCTTTTTCACCTTTCATTTGTCAGTTTTTTGCTGCAACTGACATGGCACCTTGTCAACTTCTCCCTGGGGCATGGAGGGTTTTGACAAGGTGTAGAGACCCTTAGCAAGAATTTGAACATTGATTTCTCGGTGGACGATTTGGCTCCTACTTACCAAATCAAACCCTTTGGGAAAGGGAGGTTTACCCTCAAGACCAATGAAGGTCGAGATGCATTGGTAGAGAAAATTGACAAAGGCCGCGATAGGGGCTGGGCCGCAAGATACTTTGGTGGTTTCTTCAAAGACACTTAGAGATCTGAAGGTATTTTGCTTAATTTGCTGTGAAATTTGCATACTGAATGTTGACAATTTGCTTACACTTTTTGTTGGGCAGGTGTTTCTCTGCATTCTTCCGGGCACGAACATTCGACAAGTTTTACAGACTTGATCTTGGCGCTTAGTGCTGAAGACAGGACCTTCCCCATTATTCCTACGCATCTTGGTGCCAACTTGCCTGCTCAGGCAAACTTGTCCAACTCCCCTAGAAGAAGGAGCACTAGAACTCGCTCAACCTCCAACATATCTTCTGGTATGTATGCAAATTTTTGTTGCCTTCAAAGGTCCTGCTGCACAATTTCCTTTTATAAGTTGCTTATGTTCTTCCTTCTTGGTAGAAACTTCTGCATCTCAACGCACTGCTTCGATCTCGAACTCTGAGTTAATTTCGAGGATGCGCAACAGGAGTGGAGTTTTTACCACTCCCCATGCTTCTTCTGCGTCAATTCGTCCGCCTTCTTCCCAGAATCTTCGTCCTACTACGACGCCTGCAGTTGCCACTCCTTTGGCTGGGCAGAAGATAAAAAGTGTAGAGATTGAGGTTCTTGAGGACTTCTGCTCTATTTCTGCTGAGGCAACTCCAATATGGCCAAGTGCCAAGAGCCTATGGTTCCTTGCTGCCAAGGCGCGTCATGAAACTATGACACTTGTTGTTGTTGCTTCTGAAGGTGTCAGTTTGTCCGTCCAGGTTTGCTCCGCTTTTATACCTGACCATTTACTTACCTTGCTGTCTGCTGTTTTCCTGACGCATCTTGTGTTTGTTTTTAGTGTATGCAAGCCTTTATTGCTTCGCACCAGATCTTGTCTGACTTAACAACCAAAGTTGTCACTCTCACCAAGGAGAAGGAGGATGCTGAGGAGAGATGCCAACGCTGGTTGGACCAACTGAAGGCAGAGTAAGAGGAGGTGCAACGTTTAAAGGGGGAAGTAGAGAAAGCTGCTGAGGAGGCGGAGAAGAAATACAATGAACATCTTGACAACATTGGTATGCAGCTGTGGTTGGCAAGAATTGAGGCTATGGAGGAGTATGCTGCGGGGAAGCATAAGGAGTGGAATCCTGCTGCGAAAAGGTTGGCTTATGAAGATGCCACAAAGTTACAGGGTGCCAAGAAGGATGACAATGCTGCTGCGGTGACTGATGAGGTTGCTGATGATGCATCTACTCATGTGGCAACTTCTGCTGTTGATGCGCCTTTCCAGCCGATAGATGTTGATGCTAAGCCCCAGAATGATGCTCTTTAGTTTTATTGCTTTTGGTTAGGATCAAATAATATTTTAATTTGTGTGTACTCTTTACTTGCTCATGGGAGCAAGGTTAAAACAAGTTTGTGTGATTTTGTACCAGCTCATGAGAGTAGGTTTAAAACTTTAGTTTGTGTGCTTTTTCTGCTTACTGGAAGCAGAATGTAGGAACTAACTTTTGCCTTCCCTATGGGGGGCAGCTTTATAACATTTGTGCATTATGGTTTATTTGTGGGTTTCTATTATGCTTTTAAGAATAGTCCATGTATATGTGTTTTTGTCTCATGCATGCATGTTGTAGCAAACTAAAATGTCGACCCGTTTTGAAGTTGCTTTTCGTATTCATTTGTTTTGCAACTGCGGTGTTATTACCATTAAAATCATTGGCATAACTCGCAAAAGTACGATAATTTGTAGTTTGGACAATTTTGAAGAAAAAATTACACGTCCTTAATATCCGAAGTTAAGATTACAAGTAACAAATGAGAGGAGTAATTTCCTTACAAAATATTCTTCAAAGGTAATGGCAAAGTGCCCTAGTTAGAGATCACAATCTTATCGAGCCAACACTTTGCTCCTTAAGTTGCCATTCTGAAGTTGCTCAACAATTTGCTTGATTCTTTATTACACATGTATGACTTTGGTCCAATCCAAATTGCTCCTTGAGTTGCTGCATCCACGTTTGCCCAGGGAGTTGCTAGAGAACTTGCTGAGGAAGTTGCTGGAAAATTTGCTAAGAAGTTTACTGGAGAATTTGCCTAGGAAGTTGCTTCCGGTGTGCTAGCCCCTTGCAAAATGGTTTGTCAGACCTAGACCGTTGGCATTTTGCCAACGACCCTCCGATGCTTAAGTTAGTATGTGTATTTGCAAATAAAATGGAAAGTAGATGCAACAAAGGAATGGTATAAGGAGATATTACCAGAAGTTATTTGCAAAGTGCGTTGTGTTTAGATATTACATGGGTAACCGCCAAGTTACGTTCCGGCAGGTTGCAGCCCCTTGTGAGGTGATCTGGCAAACCTAGACCGTTGGCATTTTGCCAACGGCCCTCCGATGCTTAAGTTAGTAAATGTTCATGGAGGAAAGAAATAAAATGCTAGAAATAAAATAATGATTAAGGTTTAGAAGTGATACTGCTTGAAATGAGTTGCGTTCCAACTGCGTGGAATTTGCACACCATTTCTGGTGACCAACCTATATGCTCCGTTGCTTACTACGTTTTCGATTTGGTATGGTCCTTCCCAGTCTGCAGCTAACTTGCCTACCTTTGGGTCTTTGGTATTTTGGAATGTTTTTCTGAGGACCCAATCTCCAACTTGGAATTGGTTGACTTTGATATGGTTGTTGTAACTCCTGGCAACTGCTTGCTGGTAGGCTGCCATTCTTACCTTGGCACTGTCTCTGATCTCGTCAATGGTGTCCAAATCATGTGCTAACTCTGCGTCATTCCTGTCTTCTGTCATGAGCTCATAAGCTGGAATAACTGCTTCACAACCAAAAACTAAAGAATAATGAGTTTGATTAGTTGCATTTTTAGGAGTTGTCTTATCTTCCCAGAGGATCATAGGAAATTCGTCAGCCCATCTCCCGCCTGCTTCGTCGATTTGCTTCTTGATGTTGTTGACGACGATTTTGTTGCTAGATTCAGCTTGCCCATTAGTTTGCGGATATCTTGGCGTTGAAGTGTCTAACCTATTGTTCCATTTTTGGCAGAACTTGCGTGTCTTGCCACTTATGAATTGCGATCCATTGTCGCAAATTATTTCTGAAGTGATGCCAAATCTGCATAATATGTTGCGTTTAATAGATGATATTACCTCAGAGTCGGTGACTTGTCGGTATGCCTCCACTTCAATCCATTTGGAGAAGTAATCTGTCATAGCCAGCATGAATACTCGTTGCCCTGGGGCTTACGGGAGTTTGCTAACAATATCCATTCCCCACTTCATGAATGGCCAAGGTGCCAAGATTGGGTGAAGTTGCTCAGCATGTCTTTGGCAAGCATCGCATTTCCGAGCATATTCCATGGCATCTTTCCTCATAGTGGGCCAGAAATAGCCCATCCTGAGTGCTTTATTGGATAGGCTCCTGCCTCCAGCATGGTTGCCACATTCGCCATCATATAGTTCGCGCAAGACAACGTGTACGTCTTGCTTTTTGAGGCATCTTAGGTAGGGCCCTGCAACTAATTTACGAAACAGTATGTTATCAATTAAGATAAAGTGGGATGCTTTTACCTTGAAAGTTCGCGAATCTCCGAGTTGCTGGGATAAGATGTCTTCTTTTAGCCATTGAATGTACTCTTCTGTCCAATCTGCGCCTCCAGAGGCAACTTCAGTGCTGATCTCATTTTTTTGATGTCTGTCGTTGTAGGTTGCATGATATGCACAATGGGGATGTTGCTCAAGTTTAGTGCTGCTGAGACTGAGCCTAAGTTGGCTAAAGCGTCTCCTTCGATGTTTTGCTCCCTTGGGATTTGCTTTATGGTGAATTCGTCGAACCTGCTGGCAACATTCTTGGCTAGGGGTGTTCATAACAGGGTACCCGGTATTTCGGGTACCCGGACATGCGGGTAGTTAAAAATTCGGCCCGTGTCCTGACCCGGAAAACCCGGGTACCCGGTTTGCGGGTACCCGTTTTTTCGGGTCGGTCATAGGGTACCCGGAAAAAAAAAAGAAAACAGTGAGTTATATATATTTTTTTACAGTGAGTTATGGTACTTATATATCATTATGTGCTTTTAGTCTTGCCTAATCTCTTCTTACATTAGCTATACCAATACCTCATTAAAAATTTAAATTTAAATGTTGATAAAGCAACAACTGATTCACCCAGCAACCTCCAATTTAAGAACTTTCTTTGCTGGGGTTCGCAAGTCGTAACACCCAATACACAGTCACACAAACTAACAGTGGTGGGAGATTTCCAATGTAAAAGGCTCGCAACTTGTGAAAATGTTAACAATTTGCAATACACATACCCGATAATGAACGACTTGAGTGTGGCGTGAGACATGAAAAGCACACAATGACGAAAATGAAAAAGCACACAATAATTAAAGATGAAAATCAAACATGTCTGACTTCGAGTTCCTGCAATGATATCCATGTAAAATAAAGTAAAAAAAATATTTTCCGGATACCGGGTACCCGATTGGCAATTACAAACGACCCATGACCCGGCCTGTCAAATTCATATTTTTTTAAAAAAATACCCGGTTTTTTCCTAGCGGATCAGCAGGTCAACGGGTCGGGGCAAGCGGTTCGGGTTTTTTTGAACACTCCTATTCTTGGCTATGTCCAAGTATTTCGCCATTTTATGATCTTTTGCTGCATAGGACCCATTAAATTGATTGACAATTAATAAAGAATCGCAACTTACCTTGATACGCTTTACCTTGAGTTCTGCCGCAACATTTTGGGCAACAATCAGAGCTTCATATTCTGCCTCGTTGTTAGTTGTCTTGAATTCGCAATGTATAGCCTGGGCTATTATGTCCCCTTGTGGCGATTTTAGTACAAATCCACGTCCTGCTCCATTTGTATTTAACGCTCCGTCAGTGCATAATGTCCATTTGGGACTTGCAGTTTGCTCCAGCAGTTGCAAAAGTTCTTCGTCGGCTTCAGTTTGCAGATGTGGCCTGAAATCAACCACAAAGTCTGCAAATGCTTGCGACTTGATGGCCGTCCTTGGTTCGTACCTGATTTTGTAGCCACTTAGGTGTACTAGCCATTTGGCCATTCTGCCTGACAACTCAGGTTTGTTCATCACATATCTTATTGGATAGTTAGTTTTAACGCAAACAGAGTGACATTCAAAGTAAGGGCACAACTTAGTAAAGGCCATAACCAAAGCAAGTATAAGTTTTTCTAATGAAGTATACCTTGTTTCAGCATCTACGAGAGTTTTACTTACATAGTATATGGGTGATTGAGTTCCATCTTCTTCTCTCACTAAAACGACACTTACAGTTGCATGAGCTACATCCAGATAAAGTTGCAGTTCCTCTTTGTCTTTTGGCTTTGAGAGGAAAGGTGGCGTCATCATGTAGGTCTTCAAATTTTGGAATGCTTCTTCGTGCTTGCTTGTCCATTCGAATGATTTATTCTTCCTCAGCACATCATAGAACAGTTTGCATCTATCTGACGACTTGGATATAAATCTGTTAAGCGCTGCAACTCGTCCGGTTAGATCCTGCACATCTTTGACGCATCTTGGAGATTGTAAGTTGACAATGGCCTTGATCTGCTCTGGACTTGCTTCGATCCCTCTTTGAGCTATAACGTACCCAAGGAACTTGGCAGAGGTGACGCCGAATGAACATTTGTTGGGATTTAGCTTCATTTGGTAGCGCCTAAGGATTTCAAATGCTTCTTCAAGGTGTTGGATGTGGTCACCGACTTTTTTGGACTTGACCAGCATGTCATCAATGTACACCTCCATGGTGTCCCCAATCTGCTTTTTCAAACATTTTATTTACTAACCTTTGGTAAGTTACGCCAGCGTTCTTCAAGCCAAAAGGCATCACTTTGTAGTAATAGATTCCATAGTCTGTAATGAATGCCGTTTTTTCTTGATCTTCGGGGTGCATGAGGATTTGGTTGTACCCGCTAAATGCATCCATAAAGGTGAGCATCTCGTGGCCAGCAGTTGCGTCTACCATGGCGTCAATGTGAGGCAGTGGGAATGGATCCTTTAGGCAAGCTTTGTTGAGGTCCGTAAAGTCAATGCAGACTCGCCATTTTCCGTTCTTCTTTGGCACTACTACCACATTTGCAAGCCAGTCTGGGTATTTTGCTTCTCGTATCTTGCCCGTTTCTAAGAGGTTTTGCACTTCTTCATTGATGACTTGATTGCGTTCAGGTGCAAATTTCTTGCGTTTTTTCTTGATAGGAAAGTGGTTAGGATTAACATTTAATTTATGCGTTATTACCTCAGGGTTGATGCCAACCATGTCCTCATGGGACCAGGCGAAACAATCGGCGTTTTGCCTCAATAATTCAATCAAGCGCTCTCGTAACTCGCCTTGCAAGTCTGCTCCAATCCTGACAGTTTGCTTAGGTTTTGACGGATTAAGGATGATTCCATCGATTGGTTCAGCTTCGGGTTCGGCATATTCTTTGATGGCCCGTCGTTGCTGTAGTTGCTATGCAGGCATCTTACTTGTTGTAGAGGGCTTCAAGGCTGTCTTGTAACACTCCTTTGCCAACTTTTGATCACCCTTTATCTCCTGTACTCCCCATTTGGTAGGGAACTTGATGGTTTGGTGATAGGTGGATGGCACCGCCTTCATGTCATGAATCCAGGGCCTGCCAACAATGACATTGTAAGATGACATGCAATCAATAACTAGGAATTTTACCTGGATGTTGACGCCTTGCGCATTGGTGGGCAAAGTGATTTCACCAAGTGTATGTTTAGCCTCGCCATTGAATCCTAGGAGCACTGTAAACTTTTTGGTGATGTCGCTTTCACTTAGCCCCATATCTTTGAGGGCATCTAGCATGATGATATTTGTCGAACTGCCATTGTCCACGAGCACTCTTCTTAGAAGGCAATTTTCGATTGTGAGTGAGATGACAAGTCCGTCATGGTGCGGATCTGCTAAGTCTGCTGCATCTTCTTCGTCGAAGGATATGGGTATGCAATTTGCCTTTGCTTTTCTGCACATGCCAACTGGTTTCTCCATGGCGCTTTCTTTGGCGTGACGCTTTGCAGCTGAATATGTTAGGCCACACACATTCGATCCACCTGAAATAAGATTAACAATTCTGGAAGGTTGTGGGGGAGCTGGCGGCCTTTCTGATGTTGGCGTTTCGCGTTGCATAGTTGCTTTGGCTTTATCGGTCATGAGGTCTTTCAAAAAACCTTTTATGAGCAGATGGGCAACTTCTCTTCTTAGAGCAATGCATTCATCTGTTGTATGGCCAATATCAGCATGGAAGTCGCACCATCTTGATGAATCCTTTTTGTCTGACGGCTCGTCTGACTTCTTGGGCCATCTGACTGCGTCGCCCAACTTGCCAAGGCTGCTTACTAGTCCTGCGGGACTGACATTGAAGTTGTATTCTCGGATTGCTGGAGGATGATTTGAGCTTGCCACGTTGATATGGTTGATATCAATTGTCTCAACGATTGTTGTTGCCTGGGGCCAATCTGCCACCTCGGTCCAATTCTGCTGCGCCTTTTCTGGTATCGACATCTTCCTCGAACCTAATTTGCGCGAGAGCTTTTGCCTGGGCATCTTCGAAAGTTGGACAGGGATATTTCGTCAGCTCCTTGTATAGTTCTGACTCTTCAAGCAGGCCTCGCCGAAAAGCTTCGATGGCGGTGGGGGGGTCGCATCTTGGGATGGAGACCTTTTCGCGGTTGAATCTGTTGAGGTAGTCTCGCAGCAGTTCGCCATATCTTTGCACGACCCGATACAAGTTGCTGGTTTGCTTTTCCAGACATCTACTGCTGGCGAACTGGAGATTGAACATGTCTACCAAACCTGCAAAAGTCAAAATTGCACCTCTAGGTAGATTAATGAACCATTGAAAAGCGGGACCTGATAAAGTTGATCCAAAGTCCTTGCACATGCAAGCTTCACGAATCTCGCGTGGGACTGGGATGGTGATCATTCTCTGCTTGTAGTGGGCGATGTGCTCGCTGGGATCCGTCGTTCCGTCATACAGCTTCATGGCAGGAATAGTGAAATGCTCCGGGATCTCGACCAAGGCTAGCATCTGAAAATGGTGAGTCGGCATAGCTGGTCATGGCAGCTTTCTCCACGGGTCTTGGCACTCCAGGGATTTTGAGGATCATTTCTTCGACCTGCCTGAGGCGCTCATACAATGGATCTGCAGTGATAGCTGAGGGCACGACTCCTGGCTTGTTCGTCATAGGCGGTTTGCTTTGGATGCCTGGCGTTCGCTGGGGCTGCTCCGCTGCTGCTTTGGGCGACGACTCCTTCTGGGGGGGTTGATCTGGCAACTTGCTCGCATCTTCGCCAAATAGGGAGACCCACTCATAGGCAGTTTGGCGGTTCAAGTCAGGATATTTGCCGACAGTTGGCACTCCTTGCTCGAGCACGACATCTTCGTCATCTTCATGGATAGGATCTTCCATGTTAAGTTGCTTGGCTACGCTGCCAATGTCGCTCTAGCGTTGCTTTCGAGAGTTGGACGCGTTGGACAGCATTTGGGACTGGAGTTCTTCGGTCTTTTTCTCAAACTGGACACCTTGCATAGCAATCTCCTCTCTGAGAGACTTTTTCATGTTGTTGATAGCCTCCATAATGCGGTCCATAGCTTCATGCCCTGGCACCTCAATAGGCAAATTGGGAGTTGCAGGCGACTTAGTTGCATTGATCTCAAACATGTTGCGTGACAAATTGATTGAGGGTTAGGATTGCTTTTTAATTATCAGCCCCACGGTGGGCACCCAATTGTTTAGGGCAAATTTCACACTAAGGCTAATTTACTTGGAGAGGGGGTTGACAATTAACTTGCGAATTAAAATAAGTCGCGGAAATAAAGTTGGGTAAAGTAAATGAAAGAACACGACAAGTTTTACGTGGAAACCCTTTGAAAATGATGGAAAAACCACGGGAGGATTGGTATCCTGCCAATTCACTAAGTTGCCTGAGTTGGCGAGTGAGTACAAGTGTTTAAGCTAGAGGGAGAGTAGAGGGAGTAGTGAGTGATGATTTACAAAGTGTGAGCTAGTAGTCTATTTATACTAATTCCATACAATAACGTTGCTTTCTAGCCGTTTTGTACTTGGCATTTGATTGGCCTAGATCCTATTTTAATGGGATGTGGAGAATATCTTCTACTTGGCGGTTATCTTGAGCCCCACTTCCTTCTCCCATTATACGCTTCTTCCTTGAATATAGGATGCCTTCAAACTGCTTGCCAAGTCATCAATCCTTCTCTTCTTTACGCGTTCAATGAGTTGTTGTCACCTGGCCTGGCGAAATAACACAACCTGGTTGCTTCACTTGTTGCCACGTCAAATTAAACTGACCCCTAACACATACCACGGTCTTAATTGGTCTGACCCAAGGGGAGAGCTGTCCGAATAGCCAAGTCCAAAAACTGTTTTTAAAAGTGTAAAGCTTATTTGTAATAAAAGATCCAAAATCTTATTTTAAAACCCAATTAATTATTCCTAATAATTAATTGTATTTTAAGCCCACAAAAATAATATTTTCAAAGATATTTTCGAAGTTAAAATCAGATTTTATCTCGTAAAATTAGATTTCTTGATTTAAAGGATAAAAGAAAATATTCAAAAACGCGTTTAAGAAAAAAGCTGTCAAACCGTATCTGACGCAGGCGGTGCGCCTGGCGTGCCACGTGCCCCGGCACATTGGCTGAGCTGCGTCTGGTGTACCACTCTGCGCCTGACACATGTCTCTATGCGTCACACAGAGACGTGCGCCTAGCGCACTCTCTGCGTGACGACGCAGTATGCTTTTCTATCTTTCTTTTAATATTTTCCTATAAATACGCAATGGTTTTCCGGATCTAAAGAGACTTTTTTACGAATACACTTTTACGAACACTCTCCACACTCGAATACTTACGAATTCTCTCTAAAAGCTCTCATACTTTTCATATCTACAAACATAAAAACACATACTTTCATACACATACTTTCATTTGATCTTCAGGCTTCACGATTGCTCTTCCCGAAGGTCGTTATTCTCTCAGACCCAAGCCACGGTATATTCCTGAGGGTCCTTGAAAAAATTTCCTATTTTATATTGAAGTTACTAACTGTTTCTTTCATGATGTAGATCTTTGATATAAAAATCATTCCTTGGTACATTCTAACCTTCTATTCTTTCTTTTTTATTATTATATAAATTGTTATGATTGTCCTGCTTGCATGTTCATCACCTCACATGTTATTATTGCTAATCAAGACCTATGGAATTGTTCTAATACTAATCAGATAATTTGGATGACCTGTTAGGAACCTTGTAATTTTCTTTGCTTAATAACTTGTCACTAAAAATAGTCTTTTTGATGTGTTTAATCAACCAACTTAGACTAATATTTTTAGGGTGTTGAAAAAATTCTTTGGTTATTCTTTTGAATAAAACTTGACATGAATCAATATTTAGTAGAGGCCAGTAATGGGCGAACGTGGTTCATTATGACCGTGTTCGTACCCTCACCTCCGAACTCAGTCTATGGTTCATTGACCATTAATGGAGTCATAACGGGGAAATCTACATTGGATAAGTCCCTAAGTTGTCCATACCATTTCCCAATATCTAATTAGGTTTATGAGTCTTCCATTAAAGACTTGTTGGCGACTTCAAAAACGTTTTCAATAAAACCTTAACAATTGGGTAGTCATATACGCGCTCACACCGCGTAGGCGAAGTAAAAGCACGCACGCCTACAATTTGGCGACTCCACTGGGGATGATTTTAAAATAAAATAATATTTTTAAATAAGTGGGTGAAACTTGAAAAATACGATTCATTTTCTTTTTATGCCTTTGAATAACATTACAGTTTTGCATATGCATGGCTACTGTTTAAGCCACTAATAAGGACAATCTTCCTTGCCTCATTAGCACATGTTCTATTGTGAGGCCACCCCCGGGGGGTTTGTAATTTGAACTTCCGAAAGCTTCCTGAGCGATATTGTTGGATCTTAGTGATAAGCAAACCCACCAAACCATGGCATTGTTGTCTTGTTCCTGACTTGAGAATTGGAGTGCGTCTTACACGAGGCCACCTTTTTAAGCAAAGGTACGAAGCGTGGGATCAATCTCTTAGTCATGGACCCTTTTCAGCCTTAACCTAAACCTGATGCAACACCCGACCCATCCGGGGTCGAGTATATTTTCACCAATGCGCATCCAGGGCCAACAACTGTCCTCAATAACCAACACAAGTTCTTCCGGCGTATTTTGTCCTCACTTTTGCGCACCCCGAGAAACTTCCTAGGAGGTCACCCATCCCTGGACTACTCTCAGCCAAGCACGCTTAACTATGGAGTAACAAAGGAAATGAGCTCCCTAAAAGAAAGATGCATCTTGTTGGTATGAGTAGCCTGCTAAATTCCTTTAAAGCAATCATGAGGGGTATTACACCAGACCATAGTTAAAACGTAGAACTGGACTTTTAGGTTGAGAACTTTTGCTTCCATGTTATATGACATCTGCTTGTGATTGTGATTTTTGCCTTTTATTAATTTGTCAAAACGTTAACGTGTACGGCGCCTAAAATCGCGTCTAAAAACATCGTCAAATTGACAAAACTTTCGCCGAATTGACAAATTGCATGCGGGGGGGCGTGCGCCTCGCTCACATCCCTTGCGCCGGACGCAAAGGCACCGCACCGAGCGCAACACAGTTGTGTGGCGCGCAGTCTTTGCGTCTCATGCTATTGTCAATTTGGCTATCATTTAAGTCCTAAAAAGTCTGTCAACAAATCCGTCATTATGTCATGTTTGTTGTCGCATCGGAAATTATGTGAATTAGCCAAAACCTCCCCTAAATCGCCAAAAAGCATGTCGGGGAGTCGTGCGCCAAACGCATTAAATTGCGCTTGGCGCACAGCTCCCGTGCCAGACGCACAGGCTTCACGCCGCGTGCGACGTTGTTGCGTGGCTTGCATCTTATGCATCTCATGTTTTTGTCGATTTAGTCGTCGTGGTGGTCGATCCTGCGTTCTTTCCGTCTGCATTCGGGTAGAGTCATGATCATTCTAGGAGTCCTTTTGTCTCAAAAAAATCTCACCTAATTCAATCAAAATATAAATCCTTTCGTGCAAGGTTGAGTTTATCCTAAAAAGTGCATCTAGAAAAGTAATCATGGTAGGGTTAGAGTCATCATGCATGTCTACCTCATCTTCCCTATCATCTAACCCATTGTAACAGCCCCGAAATTCAAAGCATCATAACAGCCTTAGGGCGCGTTGCGGAAGCATTCATTAGTCATCCGGAGCTGTTACGTGGTACAAGTGCTAAGTAGTAATCAAAATACTTAAAGTCAAATAGTTAGAAATGTCTTTATTACAACACAACCAACCCATAAAAAGAAAGTCCGTCAAAGAGTTCACATACACCTATTACATATAATAAGTACTTCCATGCGGACATAGTTCAACTAAGGAGTATACACATCAAAAGACTTCACATAGAAACATTGTCCAACGCGACCATATTAATAGGAAAGCGGTCACTCCAACTTCATGGTTTTTCTTGCAATCAATTACAACCTTGCCCCCACCAGGATAGGTTCAAGAACAAATATCAACAACTGTTGAGTAGATGACTTAAGACATTTTTGGTGGCTTAAGACATTTTATATGCAATTTATGCTAAAACCCTTATTTAATATGCTATTTATGCTAAAACCCTTATTTTTCACATGTAAGGTGTTTGCTAAAATATCAGGATTACTATCCTTGCACAAACGCTTGAAATTAAGAATTTATATCATGAAAGTCTACCACTTAGAACATTCAAAACCCTTTTAGTCCGAGGTGTTTAGTTATTTGGGGTAAAGCGAACACGAGTAGAGAGGGGCTCCCTATACAAGAAGCCGACTGTCTCTAAACTAATGGAGGTCGTCACCCCACCATTTAATTATTATGCTTGCAAGCCTTAACTAGGACATGTCCCTTTATTCATTGTTTGCTGGGCTTCACCCACCCAACGAGGGTTCGGAAGGAGATCACCCATCCTCCAAGGGCTTTTGTTGTTGTTCATACCGTACCCTATTTGGTATCGGCCTTTACCCATTATAATACTTGGTCCCAAAATTATTTACACAAACAATTAGAATGTACAGTTTATAAATACCATTCTTATTTCGAAGAAATCATATTCATCCATGGAGGGAAGGAAAATCACAACTACTATAGTATTGTTCATCATTTACAAGACTTAATTCTTCTTTTGAAATCTTTTGTTTTACATCAAACAACTTCTTGTAATAGTTAAATATATAGATAATGGAAAATAACCAATTTTTACTGCTTGTGAATGTCATCCATGCACTTAGTGTGCTCATTTAAACTTCATTAAGAGGGTTGAGTTAACTTGAACATTTGAAACTTTCGTCAAAATAATTCCAGCAAAAACAGTGAACTTAAAATGGACATAACTTTCTGCTCGGTATTGAGAATTAGAAAATATCAAAGCCTAACCTCAAGAACTTTTCGATACGAACATTTTCTCGTGAAACAGGAAAGAGCTAAAAATTGAGTTTCGGTGGCCAAAAGTACGATTTACAGTAACAGGTAATACCAAATCCGAAAATAATGTTCATCAAATTGACCCAATTTAGAGAGACTTTTTTATGAGAACTTCTTCATAAAAATTCAAGTAGGAACAAAGATCTTCTTAAACATAACAACAACTTCACCATTTTGTAATTATGTATATATTTATTTACATGTATTCATTTTTTTTTAACCATACATTAAACATCTTGAATTTTTGCTATACTAGTGTGAATTTCCTCCCTCCATTGGATGTATGTTTAGCAATTATCACTTGTAATTCAAAATCCTTTACATGAAACTATAGTTATGGTTCAACATTTCACATGCATGTACTAAGCTCATCAATTTAGTTTATACACACACATTTTTGATATAATCCAACATCATTTTACAAAAAAATAAAAAGGTAAATAGAAAATGGAGTGTTATTAAGTACCTTAGTTCTCCCTAGTATTCACTTGAATACTTCTTTAACTTCTTTAACTTCAAATGGCTTAGATACTCTAGTACCTACATGAATCCATTGTTGCATGTCATTATTTTCGTGATCTAACCTTGAATCTCACTTTGAAAAGCATACCATTTTACTTCTATTACTTCCTTTACCTTACTATGGGAGTTGCTTCTTCTAGATCTCCTTATGTCTTTCCAAAAACTTTACTTCAAGCCTTCTTTTTCTAGAAAAATTACATGCAAAGAGCTAGGTTAGATTTCCTCAAGATGGTTTGAGAGAATAAGCATGAAAAGAAGAAAGAAAGAGAAAGGAGGAAAACCTCCTGGTTAGGCGTGTAACAAGGGAAAGGAAGAGGGAGAGTGGGCAACCCTGAATCAGTAGATCTTTTTTATATTTTGAGACTTGCGTATTCTACCTAGGGATGTTAGCCACTTAATTAAATTCTCACTTTTGACTTTCCCTAATATTTTAAATGAGAAAACCCTCCTACTTTAAGTTGTTGTCCCAGCAGTTCCTATCCCAACTCACTCTTTATTTGGGCTCCAAAATCCCTTCTCATCCTAAATAAATGATGGTTATTCCTAGCCCACATGTGTAAGAGTTCATAATATATTGTTTTAGATTTTTCTTCCCTTCATCTTTGGGCCTTATAGGGGTTATAGTCCAAGGCTTCAAATCTGAAATTGAACTTGTTACTCATTAATATTATCTTCAAAATTTCCTTCCAAGATTCATTTATTCCTCCTATTTTCTCCAAATTTGATTTGAGCAGATTAGCTACTTCTTAACTTAGGTAGCCCTTCACTCTTCTTTGGGCCTACTATGGTTATACGAAGAATCTTTTCCAAGATGACTATGATTCTAAGTGAACCGTTACACGGTTTAAGTTTAATGGAAGTAGTTTTCTTTTTCATAAACGATTTCTACAACAATATTAGAAACAAACACCCACGTGTAATATTTATGTGCATACATATAAAATTATAAGAGTGTTTTCACTTGGTTATTGGTTTCAAGTTGTTACATGCTACCCTACTTAAGAAAGTTTCATCCCCGAAACTTGTAACGATAGCATTGAGATCTAACCTTAACTTTCTTCATGGAAAAGTGTAGGGTATCTAGCCTTCATATCCGCCTCTTTTTCCCACATTGCTTCCTCGGTGTTGTGGTTTTTCCATAGGATCTTGAGTAGCGGTATTAATTTTCCCCGTAGCTCTTTAACTCGTCGATCCACTATACGCATAGGTTGCTCTTCATAGCTTAAATTCTCCTCGATATGCAGGGGTTCATGTTTCAATATAAGGGAGGGGTCATAGACATACTTCCGAAGTTGTGAGACATGGAACACATTATGCACCTTGGCCAGTTCAGGGGGTAGAGCTAGTTCATAAGCCACTTCTCCAACTCTTCTCAGAATCTCATAGGGCCCCATAAATTTGGGACTTAACTTCCCTTTCATTCCGAATCTCCTTTCTCCACGGGTAGGTGAGACTTTTAGGAATACTTTATCTCCCACCTCAAATTCCAACTTCTTCCGTCGCACATCAGCATACTTTTTCTGGCGATCTTGAGCTATTTTCATCTTTTCCTGGATCACCCGAATTTGCCCCATGGTCTCTTGAATCATTTCTGGTCCCACAATTGCCCCCTTCCCAAGATCGTCCCAGCATATCGGTGTTCGACATCGACGTCCATATAAGGCCTCGTATGGAGCCATATCAATGGTGGCTTGGTAGATGTTGTTATATGAGAATTCGACAAGTGCCAGCCGGTCCTCCTAAGTTCCCTGAAACTCCATTGTACATGCTCTAAGCATATCTTCAAGTACCTGAATGGTTCTTTCTGTCTGTCCATCTGTAGCTGGATGGAATGATGTGCTGAGTTTTAATTTCGTACCAAATGCCTCCTGCAACCTTTCCCAAAAATTTGAGAGGAAACGGGTGTCTCTATATGATATTATGGTCCTAGGTACTCCATGTAGCCGAATTCTTTCTCTAACATACGCCTCGGCTATTTGCTTCATGCTCCACGTGGTCTTCATTGCGATAAACCGACTAGTTTTTGTAAGTCGATCAACAATCACCCATATTGAATCATTCCCCTTCCTTGATCTAGGTAGACCAACTACAAAATCCATGGAGACCGAATCCCACTTCCATTTAGGAATTGGCAACGATTGTAGAGAGCCTGCCATCTTACCTCGGTCAAACTTTACCTTCTAGTATGTCAAACATTTAGAGACAAACATAGAAGCGTCTCTTTTGAGCCCCCTCCACCAGAAGTACTCTTTAAGGTCACGAACTAGCTTGTCCCTTCCCGGGTGTACCGAGTAAGGACTACTATGAGCCTCCTCTAAGATCTTTTCCCTCAATGTTGGGTCCTCGGGTATGCACCACCGTCCCCTCATCCTTATGCTTCCATCTTCGCCCAAGTGAAACTCGGTGGGTTCTCCCCTTTCAATCTTAGCTTGAATCCCCTTCAGAAATTCATCTCGGGCCTGCTTCTCCTTGATTTCTTCAAATAGTGAAGGTTGTGCGGTCATCACATTCAGGAGTTCTTGCGGAACACCCCTCTTGACGACATACATATTTATCCTTCGAAACTCCTTATACGTTTCATGGGTACATTTAGCAAAGAGTTGACCACCATTCTTGGTCTGCGACTCAAGGTGTCTGCCACTTTATTTGCTTTACCAGGGTGGTACTGGATCTCCATGTCATAATCTTTTATTAATTTCAACCATCTCTGTTGCCTCATGTTAAGCTCTTTTTGGGTGAAGATGTATTTTAAACTTTTATGATCCATGAATATCTTGCAAGGAACCCCATAAAGATAATGTCTCCGTAATTTTAACGCAAACACCACTATTGCCAACTCCAAATCATGCATAAGATAATTCTTTTCATGCGGTCTCAATTGTCTGGATGCATAGGCTATCACTTTTCCATTTTGCATGAGTACACAACCCAACCCTTCCAATGATGCGTCGCTATAGACCTTATACAACTCTCATTTATCAGGTAGGGTTAGAACTGGTGCGCTTGTCAACCGCCGCTTTAACTCTTGGAAAGCTTCTTCACATTTTGGTGTCCATTGAAACTTGAAGTTAATCCGTATGAAGCTGGTTATAGGTAAGGCTATACGGGAGAAGTTCTCAACAAACCTTCTGTAGTAACCTGCTAGCCCCATAAAACTGCGAACTTCTGTCATGGAGGTAGGTGCTGGCCATTCCATAATTGCCTTGATCTTCTCGGGGTCCACGATAATTCATTCCTTAGATACTACATGCCCCAAAAACATAACTTGGTCCAACCAAAACTCACACTTGCTAACTTTGCATAAAGTTTCTCCTTTCGTAAAGTCCCCAGAATAATGCTCAAATGTTCCTCGTGCTCGGAGTGACTCTTCGAATACACCAAATTGTCATCAATGAAAACTACCACAAAATGATCCAAATAGGGCTTAAAATATCTTTGCATTAAGTCCATAAAGGCTGCTGGGGCATTAGTTAGTCGAAATGGCATTACTACAAACTCATAATGTCCGTATCTAGTTCTGAAGGCAGTCTTGGGTATGTCCTCCTCTACAATTCTCATCTGATGATACCCAGATCTGAGATCAACCTTTGAAAACACTTCCGCTCCCTTAAGCTGATCAAATAAGTCATCGATTCATGGTAAGGGGTATCTATTCTTAATGGTAATCTTGTTACTCTCGCGATAGTCAATGCATAATCTCATGGTCCCATCCTTTTTCCTAAAAAACAATACAGGTGCCCCCCAAGGTTATGCGCTAGGCCTTATGTAGCCCTTCAGAAGTAACTCTTCAAGCTGGGTTTTTAACTCGGCCATTTCTGCTGGGGCCATACGATACGAGGCCTTAGATATAGGAGTTGCTCCTGGCATTAAGTGTATATGAAAATCTACTACTCTATGACGGGGCAACCCGGGCAACTCATCTGGAAATACGTCACAAAAATCCCTAACTATGGGTATATCTTTCGGTTTAATAAAAAATTTTGCGGTGTCCACCACTTGACACAAGTAACCAACATTCCCCCCTTTTAACTCCTTGATCATCTTTAAAGACACTATTTGAACCTTAGGTTTCACTTTAACCCCTTCATATTTCACTTGGGTTCCTAAGGGTGTCCTAAGTTGTATAGTTCGCTTAGAACACTCTATAACAGCCTTATGATCTCTCAACCAATCCATCCCTAATATCATATCGTAAATCCCTAGTTCAAACTGAACCAAATTTGCCATAAATTCCCTCTTAGAAATCCTGACAGGACATTTCCTATACATAATGTCACATTGAGACTGGGTTCCATCCGGGACTCCTATTGATAAATTTACTATGGATGGGGGAGGGGTATTTTTCAATTTCTTTACAAATGAAGTAGAGATGAATGAATTGGTAGCTCCAGAATCAAACAACACATGAGCATTCATAGAATATATAGGAAAGGTGCCAGAAATAACATTACCTCTGGTTGTAGGAGTCTCTAGTTCAGCTTGAGGGCTTTCATACATAACAAATACTTTGCCCGGGGCATAATACTGAAAACTGCACGGCCCTCAAGCATCAGATTCAAAATCTTGTGGATGATGGAAAACTCTATTTGGGATCCATTTCCAATAAACCAAATGACTCTCAACCCAACATCACAAAAAACCCCCTTCCTAATCATAAACCCTCATTTACCATTAATGCCATATCTTCTACTTCAGATGGATGCGATCTAGTCCACCTAATCCACAAGACAGTTCCCCAAATATACGAAATGTCAATAGCAACAGGTTACAAGTGCCTGTTTTATGACTACTCCACTGAAGAAAAAGTCAAAATGATGCCTTGTAAAGACCCCAGTTTCACTCTCAACAAGGATCCATTCTCTAATATGTGTGGAACCTTGGATTATAATGGTGCTTTCTTCATTTTGGACTCTGATGCCGATGAAGATGCCTCTTCGATCTTGACAATTATGGAGAAAAACACTAGAGGTCATTTCACCATTCCAAATACCTACCGGCGCCCTATCTGCCTCGATGATCTTAGTGATGAAGAGTATGTGGATATATCTCATTAAACTAGAGCAGATCGCCATTTTAAACCATCCCATTTGGAGGATGAAAATCCTTTGGAGGTATTGAGAAAGAATGAAAAGGGCAAGGAGCCTATGACAGAGGATAGTAATAAAGAAGATGATGCTATCAAGCGCATGAAAGAAGTAAATGCTAATGTTTCCATCTGGAAGTTGTTAATGCATTCCCAGCCTCATAGGGCAGCCGTTCTAAAGCATCTCAATGAAACCTCTATAAGCTCTTCCATAACATCTGACCAGATGGTGGGACTCATTCATGGGGTAGATCGAACTCTCATGTTCACAGACAATGATCTCCCTGATAATATCAACCACAACAATTCATTGCACATCACTGTACGTTGTAATGGATGGGAGATACCTATAGTATTGATCGACAACGGCTCTGCAATTAATGTTTGCCTTTTGCGTGTGCAAACACGACTCGGGTATTCAAAAGAAGATCTGGTATCATCCAACCAGGTGGTCAGAGCATATGATAATGCCAAGAGAGAAGTTATAGGTTTAATCAGCCTCCTCATTGAATGTGGTCCCGTGGCAAGGAAGGTAGAATTCATGATCATTGACATTCAAGCATGTTTCAACCTCTTATTAGGAAGACCGTGGATGCATGAAAATAGAGCAATATCCTCTACGCTACATCATAAGGTAAAGCTTCTCACTTATCAGGGTGCTGTGACTATTTCTGGTGATCCAGAAATTATGATTGTCTCCAACACCGGGAAATCTGTATTGTATCTGAACGAAGTCGAGGGCACTAGGTTGGATGGTTACACTATCCACTGTATTCTAGCAGCACCTGAAAATTCATGGATGAATGAGGTCCTAGCGGCCACACCAGATGTAAGTACTGAAGAAATAGAACCAGAGTATAGTGAGGATGACGAGGAAGAAGTAGGGGTTCCAAGCATCGGCACTCATGATACGTCAGTTGAAGCACCAGAAGAATCCTGTATCTACAATCCTCAAGACAATGATGATAATGAGTCAAAGAAGAGATCTAGGACTGACGATTTTGACCTGCACTTTGATGTAGTATGCCCTTTCCGAGAGGTTCACACTGAGTCACTAATTCTCTTTCCAGGATATCAACATGAAGATCACTATCGTGAATTGCCACAGTTCAGAAAATTTAATGGGAACGGTGATCCTTTGGTCCACTTAGTTGGTTTTGTGAATGAATTACACCCATGGGGCATACCAGAGGAAGATTACCCCATGCTCTTTGACAAGAGTTTAGAAGGACCAGCTCTGGACTGGTACCATTCTTTAGATTATCTGGATAGAGCTAGTTGGGAAAATGCTAGCCAAGCTTTCGTCAATTGGATTTTCGAGCATAAACAGACTGATGTCAAGAAGTTCAAGCTAGTCACTTTGCGTCAAAGCACCTTAGAAACTTTCTCGCACTTTTGTTCGAGATGCGCTTACATCTGCCCCCAGTTTCGTGTCCCTAATACTGATCGGGAGTTCATACTTTTATTACTACAAAACTGAATGACATATATTATCGTCACATGGTTACCATTAAGTACACATGCATAAGTCACATGGAGCAGCATGGTTTCGACATCGATACTCTGAAATTGCAAGAAAAACGACCCCGGGAAAATCTTAAAATTCCTAATGCAAATCCAAGGGTTTTTGCTAAGATGGATGAACCATTGAGTATGGTGTATGATCGTCTTTGGAGCCAAGGTATAATTTAAGCCCCAGCGTATGTGCACTGTTTACCCTTCCTGGAACAGACATGAGCAAACTCTGCGCTTATTGTCGCCAATTTGGGCATGAAACTGACCGATGCCATGATCTTTACTACAAAGTTCAAAACCTGATTGATCGAGGTCTCATTAGTCCAACCCACAAAGAAGTAACCGCGAGGAAGGTGTCATCACGCCCTCGACTGCAATCCCAAGTCGATATCTTTCGCAAACTGGTTGAACAAGGTCAGATTCATCCACTTCTTAGACGCCAAGGCGCAAGTCCTGTAAGGCCAAATCTCCACAAGTACTGCCATTATCATCAGTTTCATGGTCACGGCACAAACCAATGTCATGCTCTTAGCTATCGCATCAAGCAAATCACCAACATAGCTCTGGTCTACCGCAAAGCTACTTAATTGTCTCACAGAATGAGAAAAATCTTCGGTAAATAACCTGTAGGGGGTTAGCCCATCGAAAAAAAAGAAAAAGATTTTTTTTTCCAGCTCGTTAGTATCAGAGAACTACGTGCAGCTTGAATCCCCATTATCACGTACACTTACACTATGAGATCACTCCACCTATGTAACGCCAGGGGTACGTAGGTAGCTCAATATGAGTGCAGCTGCTTTATTAAATAAAAAACTTTAGTTCTTTCTAAAATAACGAACTACGCTGAGTCTGATTCCCCATTGTAGACACCAAATTTTGCACCCCTTTTTCGGGTAAATAAAGATTTTGAAAAGAAATAAAAATAACGAAAACCATCATGCATCGTGGAGCGCGCGCCCCGTCTAATGCGTGTTTCGCCCCGGAGCGCGAGTTTCATTCCGTTGTATGGTTTTTCGTTTTTTTGCGTATTAGTCGTGCATTCTCGGCTTAGAAACGTAATTTTCCGTGAGTCGTAGTCAATAGCTACAATCACCGTGTTAATAAAATGATTCGTAGTATCATCATGCTCGTTTTCACTAATTTGACGAATTTTCGTTAATTATTTTAAGTTAGTCTTTCTGAAAAACGAAAAACGAGTCGCGATTAGGCGTCGGGATTTTAGTCGTATCCCAAAACCGGCATTAATCAGTTTTCTTGATGGTCAAGTCATTGTTCATTGGATAAAGAATAAGAATATATTTTTTATCCACTAAACACATCATTTATCCATTAGTTAGAGAATAAAAATCCTGATAAAGAATAAGAATAAGAATCAAATCCAAAGTGTAAGAGCCAAGGATCCGATTTTTTTCGGAAGATTCGAACTGTGCGCCAGGCACATGCCCATGCGCCAGACGCATGATCATGCGCCCAGCGCACAACAGGCTCCTGTGCTAGACGCAGACCTGTGCGCCTAGCGCACGGTGTTGTGTCTAGCGCAGGACGTTGCGCTAAGCGCATCATCCTAATCAGTTTGTTTTGCACGTTTTTCGATGCATTTTTTTACGTATTAGGATGTTTAAGGAAGAATATTTTCTAAAAATCTTATCTTGCTTCATATATGAGAAAATCCAAAAAGGAATAAGAATATTTGTGTTTCCAAAGAGATTTGATGATGTCATTAGGGTGAGGTCATTAGAGTGATGTCATTAGGGTGATTAAGGATGAAGAAAATCAGATTTTTTGGGTGAAAAATCAGATTTTTTGGGTTAAAAATCTGATTTTCTACCTCTTTGAAACCCTAGTTCACCTCCTTCATTTCTTTATAAATACCTTCCTTTTTTCCACTTCAAAACCAAGTTGAAAAGAGTTTAACTTAATTTCACTACTTCTCTCATCTTCTCTACTCCATTCCTCTAAAGAAATCACACTTAAGAAAATAAAGTAAAAGTTAGTAAGAAAATTAGTAAGTAAAGAAGTTCATCAAAAGAAGAAAAAAAACACAAAAAGAGTTTAAGTTAGTAATTAAGTGGATTTAGAAACTCACTTAGAAATTAAGAAAATCACAAAAAGGTAGAAAAATTTGCAAAAAGGAAGTGCATCATTGAGCTAGCAAGGTAAAGTGGAAACTCTTGTTTCTTTTTTATTATCTTCTTAATCATCTACTAACTTCTTCCTTGTTTTCTTCTTATCATTTTTTTAATCTTTGGAGTGATTTGGGTATGTGGAAGTCCTAATAGGTTCCCAACCTTAAATCACCCAACCTAGAGTAGTCACCTCTAATGGGGTGACTCTTAGGAAACAATGTGGTTATCTGATTTTCCTTAATTAAGTTGTTGTTCATCACCAAAAAAATGTTTTCATGAAAAAATTCAAGACAAGTTGTGCATAAACATCTCCATAAAAAAGAAAATGTGATGCTGTAATTATAATCAGTTTTAATTTCGTAATACATTTCATTTTTTGTCTATATTATCAGAATTTTTTGTAGGATTTAATATTAAACCTATGAAGAGCAAGATGTTTCCAACAACTGGGCTTTAGAATTTCTAAAAAATGAATTTCGTGCAAATAATTAAAAATCATACAACTTTGTTGTGCAAAACTGATTTTATCCAGTACCACCTAAGCTTGTTCTGTCAATAAAGTTTCAAATAAAATCATTTAAATAAAACTAAAAACATCAAGTTTGAAGTAAACATCAGTAGCTTTACAAAAATATAAAAATCATGTTCATATGAATTTTATACAATTTTACATTATTTTTACAAAACTATTCATGTAAATCACTAAATTCCAGAAAACTAATTTTCCTTTCAGTTAAGGAAATAAATAAAAAAGGTCTTAAATGTGTCCAATTTAAGTGAAAATTTTCAGTCTAGTTTTTAAAAGTGTATAAAATGTTCATACCAAAATTCACCTCAAAATAAGTTCAATAAGTTGTATCTCAAAGAACAACTTCAATAAAGGTACTGTTTTGACCAGTTTGAGTATAAAATTCACCATAATTCAAGTTGTCACTAAAAACTTGTGAAATTGTGACACAACATAAAAGACTCACTGATCTATCCATAGATGTATACAAAAAGTTATGATTTTTGTAAGTCAGTGCAAGAACAAAAGTGCAATCTGGAAAATGAAATAAAGTAATTAACTCAACTTTCATAAAAAAAATATCTTCTTCATACGGAAATGTGAATAAAAAAATCATGAAATTTTTATGTTTCTCTTGAAATGACTCATTTCATCATGTAAATAAAAATCAATAAAAATTGTCATAAAAAATCAAAATCAAAGAAGTTAATTAATCTTTAACTTTCACAAATTCACAAATAAACATGAATTCCAAAGCCCATTCAAGGAGATTTAGATCAAGGAGCATCATGGTGAAGACCAAGATTGAAGATTTGTATAGATCATAGATTTTGTACATATTGTTGTAATAATAGTTTCTTTGTAAATAATTATTGCATCACTCAATTAATTAAAAAAATGGAGATGTTTATGCATAATGTTCATAAATAATTTCACAATTCTTTTTAATAAAATGAGCAACCAATGTTACAAATGTTGCTTGTTGGGCCCAATATGTCATAGTATATGAATCAAATGACCCAATCTCAATTAAGAGGAAAAATTGCAAATCTAACTAAGTTAAATTATATGATGATCCATCTTACATTTTAAAAATGTGTTTTTCATATTCAAATGGATTAATCATATAATTTGACATAATTCGATTAGTAATTATGATCTCCAAATTGATTTTAGGCCATTTCACGTGTCTTACTTTAAATGGCCAAATTCCAACTAGTCAAACACAATCTCCAAATTTGATCTCAAATTGATCATTTCTCTCTAAATGACTTAATTATCTTCAATTAAGATTATTTCTCAAAAGCCTTCAAATTAGGAAGCAAACTTCTAAGACCTCTTGAAAATCATAAACGTAATCACTAATTAAGGTGGTTATTTCAATCCTCGATTAATCGCTAATTAGAGCGGTTAATTCAAACTTTTCATTTAATCACTAATTAGAGTGATTATCTTAAACCATAATAATCGTTAATTAGGATGGTTATTCTTCTTATTTAATCACTAATTAGAGTGATTATCTTAACCTTAATAATCGTTAATTAGGACGATTATTTTTCTCATTTAATCACTAATTGGAGTGATTATCCTAAACCTTGAATAATCATCAATTAGGGTGATTACTTCCTAACCTTCATTGTTAGTCACTAATCAAGGTGATTATCTTTCCTTTTAAGTTTAATCACTAATTAGGGTGATTATCTTAACCTCCATTTTTAATCACTAATTAAGGTGATTATCTTAATCCTTCATATTTTATCACTAATTAAAGTGATTATCTCAATCCCATTTCAATCACTAATTGGAGTGATTACCTCATTTCAGATAGATTTGTTTAATTCTAAAGGTGAGTTATTCATAATCTATTCCCTCCTCTTCTTTCCCTAGTGGAATTGGTCATTTAGGCCTAGGGTGAGACATAAGATCGAACTACGATGGTTTTGATCCATGAGTGGATTCCAATCCGCAATGATTGGTACGTAGTGCAACTTCAGTGCTCAAACCTACCATGTACAAATGATATATTGGTCCTAAATAAAAATGGTTGATGTGTATATGTGCAAATTATGTGATTTTCTTTCTTTTTAATAGCCATGATTACTTTAAAATGAAAAATAACGCATTTAGTATGAGCCCGTTCTGTAGAACGGAAGAGGAGACGAGTTCCAGACGTTCGCACCTCTTAACCTAAACCCCGAACCCTATCTCATGGTATGAAAGACCAATTTTCAAAAAGCCTTATCCATATGAAGTCATCACCGTTTTAAATGATATTTCTTGAAATTGATTTTAAAATGATTTATTAAATAAATTTGTCCCTATTCAGATATAAATAGGGTGACGACTTCAAAGTTTTCGAAAACACATAGTCCAATGAGAGACTTTCGTGGGATTCAGACCGTTAATTAAGACAGTCAAAAATCGAATACCACAGGCTGGCGACTCCACTAGGGACTCTACCTCCACTTGAGGTATAAGAGGTTTAAACCTGAGCAATGCGTTATTTTACATTCCATATGTATATATAATAAAAAAAAAGTTAATCATGGCTATTCACAATTTAATTTTTGTATATAGCATGCTTATGTGAAAATTGCGTGTGCTTGGTTGTTTATCGATCCATACACGTGCACTCTTTTTAACCATTTTCTTATTAGGTCTGATACCTCTGTCTATTGGCAAGGGTCAGAATTTTAGAATGACAAATTAATGAATTAAGGGCGTAAAACCTGCACCGCGAGCTATTGCGACCGGCTCTGTAAGGAGCGTCCACCCTCGATGGACACAATGGAAGTAACTCGAGGCCACTTTAACATAATCTCTCCTTAAATGAATCACCTTTTAGTTGACTTCTAGGACACAAGGATCAATGCACAAATGTCCTTTATTTATTTCAGTTATTGAATAATGTGAAAAAATTTCAAAAATTCATCAGTCCGTTTCCAG
The DNA here is from genome assembly GCA_947648045.1 of Beta corolliflora. Taxonomy (NCBI): domain Eukaryota; kingdom Viridiplantae; phylum Streptophyta; class Magnoliopsida; order Caryophyllales; family Amaranthaceae; genus Beta; species Beta corolliflora. The sequence goes on from CANSZD010000780.1 coordinate 133,523, forward strand.
TCGGTCAATATTTCAGTAATCATCAACTGTAGCTGAATTGCTGCCGAAATGATTATTGAAATTATTCTTGTTTTTATCATAAGTGTCATGTAGAAAAAATGTGTGCTCACTTTTTTTTTTCAAAAAAAAAACTCACATTTACTTCATAATTTTTTTCCAAAAACAAAATTGATTTTTAAAAAAAGAAAAAAAAATCCTGCTTTGAAAATATAATCCCAAAAGAAAACAAAAAAAAATTGAAAAATGAAAAAATGAAAAAGAGTCATAATCACGAGTTCAAAACGTGTCATGTTTAGGAATTAGAATGTAATTAAAACTGTGTAGTCTAAAACACGAGAAGTCCAGTCTAAAAAAAATTGTGTCAAAAAGATAAAATCAAAAGGGATAATCATTTTCGAAAAAAAAGGAAAATTCTTCCATTTCCTGCTAAAAACACATATAAAGAAAAATTCATCAGTCATTGACTAACATTGTTAGTGTGTACATTTCAGGTACTTCAAATTAGTCTAATCCTAAGAGGTGGAACAGATGTATTCAAACAGGAGAATACATGGCCTGACGCCTAGCAAACTGAATTCCGAAAAAGGTTGAGAAGAACCCGAGTACTTCACATTAGTCTAATCCTAAGTGGTGGAATAGACGTATTCAAACAGGAGAATACATGGATTGGCGTCCAGCAAACTGAAATATGAAAAGTTTGAGAAGTAACTAAATCATTTAATTGCTTTTATATATTGTACTTTGTAGGTAGAGCTACGTGCGGCTTGATCCCCTAAAAAAACACAAAAAAAATCTCTAACGTTGTTTGCATCTATCTCAGTTTCTTTACTATGTAATGTACTAAAAGGGGTACGTAGGCAACTCATTTTCCGAGTGCAGCTGCAAAAAAAAAAAAAAAAAATTATGTAAAATTTCATTTTTAAAATGACAGAATGACGTTGGGCCTGATTCTCCATTCAAAAAAAAAATCATCACAAAAAAAAAAACTCCTTCCCCAAATCCAAATCCACTTATGGAGATACGTAGGCAACCTTCGGGTGCGGCCCCTTTTGCATTTAATATTTTCTTTTATGGTTTCAGCGCTTAGAAGCAATCAATACATGCAGATCACTACAAAGAAGAACGATATCTGGGGCACTATAATTTACCAAAATGAGGACACATGCCTCGTTATACCTCTTTTCTCTTATTTCTATAGTAGCAAGAAATGGAAGGATATCACCAAATTGATTTTGAAAAATGTTTGTGTATTATCCCGAAAAAATACGAGTCTAAAAGTGGAAGTTTAAAATGTAAATAAAAAGGTCCAAGTCTAAAAAAAAAAAAATAACAAATCAAAAAAATGTAATGAAAAATCCAAAACAAATGATAAAGTCAAGGTTTCACACCTTTTAATAAATGATAACTGAAATTGGGGTTAAAAGAAAAAATAATTTTCAAAGATATCATTTCTTTCATTCCCTGCACCAAAAAAAAAAAAGAAAGAGAAAAAGATAAGAAGAAACAAAGTCTGGACAAACTTCTGTACTAACTCTTTATCTCATTTCACAGGAACTCTGCCTGGGCCCGCTCATGATCTAGGGTAATTCGCCGAAGTTCTAACCATAGTGAACATTCTCTGTCAGTAATACTGTCATCCTTGTCTACACCAGATGTATTCTCTGCTACGCGTCTCAGCAACATGTCTGAAATTCCGAACAACGAGCACCAACATAACTCTACCCCTCCACCTGATCCAATGACTGAGCTCCGAGGGCTTGTCCAGGCCATGCTTGATCGACATGATAATATTGAACAAATTGTGTTGGGCATAATACGCCAAAGTGCCCAGATGCCTCCTCCTCCTCCTCCGGAGTCGGAAGTAGCTTCACCTTTTCACCTTGAGCCTGTGAACAATGAGAGAGAAATTCTCACTAAGCTCGAGGAAGAAGTAGTTAAGCTCAAGGAATTTTAAAAGGCATAACTAAGGCTGAACCATGGATGGACATTCATGGGTTAACACTTTTCCCAAAGGCACGATGACCTCATGGTTTCAAGATGCCTAACCTGACAAAGTTTGATGGGACCGGCAGCCCCACCAATTTCCTGAAAATGTATGTAGGGGCAATGAGTCCCTGGGGAGTGGAAGAATCTTTGATGGCCCAACTCTTTCAACAGTATTTAGATGGTGCTGCGGCACATTGGTTCCTCAACCTTGAAAACACAAAGAAATCCACTTGGGCTGACATAGTCAGAGAGTTCTCAAACCAGTACAAATATAATGAAGAAATTGATGTTACAAGAAGGGATCTGGAGACCACTTCTCAAAACCTTAATGAGACATTTTCTTCATTCATCACTCGGTGGATAAATAAGGCTTCCAAAATGATGAGTAGGCCTAATGAAGAGGAACAACTGCAAATGGTTGTGAAGAACCTTCTTCCTGTCTATCAGATTCATATGGCCTACCAATATTTCCCGACTTTCAAAGCTTTGATTGCTACGAGAACTCTAGTTGAGGACGCTGTGAAAAGGGGAGACATCAAGAAATATGAACCTACTGGCAACGCAACTTATAATGCAAAGTTTGGAAATAACAAAAGAGCCCCAAACAATGATTCAGCAGCTCCTAAAACCACTAATGCAATCCATGCCATTGGCGCATCTTCTGCATTCCAGTTACGGCCACAAAGGAACTTTACCCCCTTAAACATGACTTATTCCCAAGCTCTCTCCAAGCTAACAAAGGCCAATCTCATTCAACCCTTGAATCCACGTCCACCTCCTAAAAATCCTTACCCTGGTTATGACCCAAACCAAAACTATGAGTATCACCAAAGTCTGGGGCATAATACTGAAAGCTGCACGGCTCTAAAGCATCAAATTCAAAACCTTGTGGATGATGGAAAGCTCTCGTTAGGATCCATTTCCTGTAAACCAAACGACTCTCAGCCCAACATCATAAAAAACCCCCTTCCTAATCATAAGCCCTCATTTGCCATTAATGCCATCTCTGCTAATTCAGACGGATGCGATCCAGTCCAACTAATCCACAAGACAGTTCCTCAAATGTATGAAATGCTAATACCACGGGTTACAAGTGCCTGGTCTATGACTATTCCACTCAAGAAAAAGTCAAAATGATGCCTTATAAAGACCCCAGTTTCACTCTCAACAAAGATCCATTCTCTGACATGTGTGGAACTTTAGATTATGACGGTGCCTTCTTCATTTTGGACTCTGATGCGGATGAAGATGCCTCTTCAGCCTTGACAATCGTGGAGAAAAACACTGGAGGACATTTCACCACTCCAAATACATACCGACGCCCCATCTGCCTCGATGATCTTAGTGATGAGGAGTATGTGGATATCTCTCATTTGACTAGAGCAGGCCGCCATTTTAAACCATCCCATTTGTAGGATGAAAATCCTTTGGAGGTACTGAGGAGGAAAGAAAAGGTCAAGGAGCCAATGACAGAGGATAGTAACAAGGAAGATGATGCTATCAAGCGCATGAAAGAAGTAAATGCTAATGTTTTCATCTGGAAAGTGTTAATGCATTCCCAGCCTCATAGGGCAGCTGTTCTAAAGCATCTCAATGAAGCCTCTGTAAGCTCTTCCATAACACCTGACCAGATGGTGAGGCTCATTCATGGGGTAGATCGAACTCTCATGTTCACAGACAATGATCTCCCTGACAATATCAACCACAACAATTCATTGCACATCACTATACGCTGTAATGGATGGGAGATACCTAGGGTGTTGATCGACAATGGCTCTACAATCAATGTTTGCCCTCTGCGTGTGCTAACGAGACTTGGGTATTCAATAGAAGATCTGGTACCATCCAACCAGGTCATCAGAGAATATGATAATGCCAAGAGGGAAGTATTGGGTTTAATCAGCCTCCTCATTGAATATGGCCCCGTGGCAAGGAAGGTGGAATACATGGTCATTGACATTCAAGCCTGTTTTAACTTCTTATTAGGAAGACCATGGCTGCATGAGAAGAGAGCAGTGGCTTCTACTTTATACCAAAAGGTAAAGCTTCTCACTGATCAGGGTGCCGTGACTATTTCTGGTGATCATGAATAGTGCTGAAGATACAGAACCAGAATATAGTGAGGATGACGAGGAAGAAATAGGAGTTCCAAGCATCAGCACTCATGATGCATCAGTTGAAGCACCGGAGGAATCCTGTGTCGGCAATCCTCAAGATGATGATAATGACTCGAAGAAGAGATCTAGGTATGATGAATTTGACCTGGACTTTAATGTAGCAGGTCCTATCCGAGAAGTTCACACTGAATCACTGATTCTCTTTCCTAGATATCAACACGGTGATCCTTTTGTCCACTTAGTTGGATTTGTGAATGCCTTGCATCCATGGGGCATACCAGAGGAAGATTACCCCATGCTCTTTGACAAGAGTTTAGAAGGACCATCTCTAAATTAGTACTATTCTTCAGATTATGTAGATAGAGCTAGTTGGGAAAATGCTAGCCAAGCCTTTGTTAATTGGGCTCTCGAGCATAAATAGACTGATGTCAAGAAGTTGAAGCTAGTCACTTTGCGTCAGAGTGCCTTAGAAACTTTTCGCACTTTTGTTCGAGATGCACTCATATCCGCACACACCTTGTTTCCATATTACCGATCGAGAGTTCATGCTCATATTACTGCGAAACCTGAATGATTTCTATTATCGTCACATGGTTACTATCAAATACACCTCCGTCAGTCACATGGAACAACATGGCTTTGACATCGATGCTTTGAAATTGCAAGAAAAACGACCTTGGGAAGATCTTGAAACTCCCAACATAAATCCAAGGGTATATGCTAAGATAGATGAACCATTGAGTATGGTGTATGATCGTCTTTGGAGGCAAGGTATACTTCAAATCTCAGCACTTGTGCACTGTTTACCCCTTTCTGGAACAGACATGACCAACTCTGCGCTTATTGTCGTCAATTTGGGCACGAAACTGATCGATGCCATGATCTTTATTACAAAGTTCAAAACCTGGTTGATCGAGGCATCATTAGTCCAACCCATAAGGAAGTGCCCGTAAGGAAAGTGTCGTCACATCCTCGACCGCAATCCCATATTGATATCTTCCGCAAATTAGTCGAGCAGGGTCGGATACATCCACTTCCAAGACGCCCAGGCGCAAGTCTCGTAGGATTAGATCTTCACAAGTACTGCCAATATCATCAGTTGCATGGTCACGACACAAACCAATGTCACGCTCTCAGCTATCGCATCAAGCAGATCACCAACATAGCTCTTGTCTATCGCAAAGCTACTTGATCGTCTCACATAAAGAGAAAATCTTCGGTAAAAGTCCTGTAGGGGGTTAGCCCATCAAAAAAAAAGAGGCCAAAAAAAAAATCTTTCAGCTCGTTAGTATCAGAGAACTACGTGCAGCTTGAATCCCCATTATCACGTACACTTGCACTGTGAGATCACTCCACCTATGTAACACCTGGGGTACATAGGTAGCTCAATATGAGTGCAGCTACTTTATTAAATAAAAAACTTTAGTTCTTTCTAAAAAAAAAAAGAACTACGCTGAGTCTGATTCTCCATAAACTGCACTTGGAGCAATGGGGATATGTAGGCAGCCTTCGGGTTCGACTCAAATGTATTAACCATTGTATTTCAGGTAATGTGATCAGAACTCAAGATGCCAGTCATCATAGATACAATTTCAGAATACTGAATTGACACATCAATGGGGATACAAGCCCTAATCTCTATATTTTCAGTCTTTGTTCAATACTAAAACAGGGAATGGAAGAATACATAAAAACATATTTATTTTAACCCCAATGACAGTAAAATCATTCAAGAGAGTCAAAATAAAAAAAATAAAATTGAAAAGGTGGACCATTCCAGTCAAAATATGGCGAAATCGTTTTCGAAAATTTTCTTTATTTTGCAATGCATTCTGCAATATGTAGCTTTTTTCTCTTTTCTTTTAATTCTTTTTTCTCTACCTTTAGGTCCAAAAAGAAGAAATTTGTCCCTTCTCTAAGGATGACTAATTACCATCTGGAAAACAAAAGCCTCAGCCATATCCACAAATGCGGTCAAAGAGCCTGTAGGGTTTGACATGCAACCTCTGTCCAAAGGATTTTTAATCATGATGAAGATGGGTTATGTACTCAAGGAACCGAATTAGGGCGTGATGGTAGGGGGATAAAGCAACCAAACTCCATAGTAGACAAGCGAAACCGACATGGGTTAGGATATGATCCGGGCAGCACTACTCACAACATCAAAAAACCTTCTTTTACCCTCAACGGCCAGTTCATCCTGCAAGGAGATACTGAGCTGTACTATGAATTTCCAGAACCTTGGCTTAGTAGGAAGAAACATAAGATTTTACCGGGATTGGAGATATTCTTCAATGAGGCTAGAAATCTGGACTTAATCAAAAGTTGGTTTGTCCAAAAATAAAAAAGGAAAAAAGAAAATGACTGGGTGGATAATCTGGAACATGGAGTCCTTAAGAAACTTTTCACTTATGAGTCCTCTGAGGAAGAGGATTTTAACCCGGTGTCTTTGATGATACCTTTTGGCAAAAGCATTGAACATAAGTGGAGTATTGAGTGTCAGGCAAAAGACGGACCTATAGAATTTAAAATGTTTTTAAGATGGATATCATACTGATAGCTCATCTTCCAGCCAATCTACCTTGCATACCCAATCAGAAGACTCTGATAGTGAGGAAATTGAATGTGAACCTTTATCAAAGTACATTTGCATGCAAGATGTTATCTCTGACAGTGAATGTAATAATGATGAATCACTTGATACAACTGAAACATATATAAAACCCATGGAAGAGTCCATTGTAATTAATATTGGTACTAAAAATGATGTAAAAGAAGTCAGAATAGGGTCATCCCTCTCCCTAATTGAACAGTATGTGCTTATTGCATTGTTAAAAGAGTATGTAGATGTGTTTGCATGGTCTTATGCTGATATGCCTGGTGTTAATCGAGAAATTGCCGAACATCCCATTCCGTTACATCTTGAAAGCAAGCCTAAGCAGCAAAAGCTCCACCGAACGAAGCCAGAGATTAGTCTGAAAGTGAAAGAAGAAATTCAGAAACAGCTTGATGCCAAATTCAACCAAGCTGTAAAGCATCCGAGTTGGCTCGCCAATATAGTGGTCGTACCTAAAAAGGATAGGAGAGTTCGGGTTTGCATTGATTTTCGAGATTTAAATGCTGCATCACCAAAAGATTGCTTTCCTCTACCCCACATTGATGTTCTCGTGGATAGTACGGCCGGTCATGCAATGTTTTCCTTCATGGATGGATTTTCGGGGTATAATCAAATACTCATGGCTCAAGAAGATATGACAAAGACATCTTTCATCACTCTGTGGGGCACCTTCTGTTACCAAGTTATGCCTTTCGGTCTCAAGAATGCCGGAGCCACATATCAAAGGGCTGCAACCACTATCCTTCATTACCTCATCCACGACATTGTGGAGGTCTATGTAGATGACATGATTGTAAAAAGTGAAGATCGTGAGGGGCATGTTCCTGCACTAAGGTCCTTCTTTGAAAAAACCAGGAAGTATAATCTAAGGCTAAACCCTCAAAAGTGTGTGTTTGGCGTCACTTCAGGGTAGTTGTTGAGATTCATTGTCAGTCAAGACGGCATCAAAGTGGACTCTGAAAAGGTAAAAGCTATTCAAGGGCTACCTCCTCCAAAAACAGAAAAAGAAATAAGAGGATTTCTTGGCAGAATTCAATATATCAGCAGGTTCATCTCACAACTCACTATGAGGTGTGAACCCATATTTAAGCTGCTCAGAAAAAGGGCATCCCATGAGTGGAACGAGGAATGTCAGGAAGCTTTTAATTCCATGAAAGAGTATCTTTCAAATCCACCTGTTCTAATGCCGCCTAGACCAGGGGAACCTCTAATTTTGTACCTCACTACTACGGAAACGGCTATGGGAGCTCTCTTAGCCTAATATCAAGAAGGATCAAAGAAGGAAGTTATCATATACTATCTCAGCAAGAAATTCCTGGAGTATGAGACAAGATATACCCCACTGGAAAAACCATGTATCTCTTTGGTGTATGCCACGAAGAAGTTGGGGCATCACCTCCAAGCTCATACCACCTATCTGATCTCAAGACTTGATCCAATCAAGTATCTATTTGAGAAACCCATTCTTAGTGAAAGATTGGCGAGATGGCATGTTATGCTTTCTGAGTTTGATATTCAATGTGTCAGCCATATTTCTGTCAAAGGAAGAGTCATATTTGATGCCCTAGCAGAAGGACCAGTGTCAGGAGATGAATATGATGATGCATTCCCGGATGAGTACTTATTATTCATTGACAATCCACAATGGTGCATGTATTTCGATGGAGCTTCTAATCGGAGAGGTAATGGAGCAGGGGTTTTGTTAGTAGATCCTGATGGAGTACATATTCCATTTGCTGTCAAGCTGGATTTCCCAACAACAAACAATACAGCTGAGTATGAAGCATGCATATATGGAGTAAAGGCCGCTTTAGTAGCAGGGGCAAGACATCTCACTGTATATGGAGATTCTAATCTCATCATATCTCAAACAATAGGAATTTGGAGGGTTAAAGATGAGAGACTTCAGCTCTACACAGAGTACCTTCAAGAATTGATCCCTTATTTTGATGACATCAGCTTCAAACATCTTCCTAGGGAACAAAATAGTTCACTGATGCTTTAGCCAATCTCACTGTTAATTTAACATGGGAAAATGGTACAAAGATCCAGTCAGTCTTAATTGAAGAAAGGAGGGGGCCTACAGTGACGGTAGCACAAGTTGTCTCCATACTGGCTCGACAAGATGATGATGATGATGTCTGGTATAAGGATATCAAGACTTTCCTGGAAACTATGCAATATCCAGAGGGAAGTGGCAAGAAGGACCACATAGCCATTAGAAGGCTAGCTGCTCATTTTCTCATTCTAAAAGGCAGACTATATCATAAAGGGTTTGATGGTACTCTGCAACTCTGCGTGAATGACAGCGAAAAGCAAGCCATCGTGGAAGAAGTTCATGGAGGAGAATGTGGACCCCATATGAACGGAAGAATGTTGGCTCGTAAAATTTTGCGAGCAGGTTTCTATTGGAGTACTCTAGAGGGTGATTGCATCAACTTTGTCCGTGCCTGCAAACAATGTCAGATATTTGCTAACCTCAATCATATGCCACCTGTGTCACTACATAATATGACCTCTCCTTGACCATTTTCAAGTTGGGGCATAAACATAATCGGACAAATTCATCCGAAGGCTTCAAATGGGCATCAATATATTCTTGTAGCAATTGATTACTTTTCGAAGTGGGTTGAAGCTGCATCATTTTCAAAGCTAGGGGCAAAGCAAGTCTCGAAATTTGTGATTAACAACATTATCTGTCGGTATGGCATACCTTTTGAAATCATCTCAGATAATGGATCACAATTTGAGGGTCATCTGAAGACAACTCTCGTAAAATATGCAATCAAGCATCATCAGTCCTCACCTTATTGTCCCCAAACAAATGGAGCGGTGGAAGCAGCTAATAAGACAATCAAGACTATTGTTGCCAAGATGACTGAAAAGACTAGGGAATGGCATGACAAACTACCATATGCCCTTTGGGGATATAGGATATCAATCAGGACTCCAACGGGAACAACCCCGTATTCTTTGGTTTATGGGATGGAACCAGTCCTACCGGTTGAGGTGGAGATACAGTCTCTCAGGGTCATAGCAGAAAGTGAAATCTCAGAAGACCAATGGTACAAAACTCGTTATCATGAGCTTGCATTTGCAGATAAGCGTCGACTACAAGCATTGCATAACATTCAACTCTATCAGCGAAGAATTGCTCGTGCATTTAACAAAAGGGTTCGAGATAGAGACATTCAGGAAGGTGATCTAGTCTTAAAGGAAAATAGAGCTCCGTTGCATGATCCTCGGGGAAAATTCAAGCCTAACTGGTCTGGGCCATTCCTAGTCAGGCATGTCACCACGGCTGGAGCAGTAAAGCTAATGGATTTTGATGGGAATGAATTCACCCATTTCACTAATCTTGATCAATTGAAGAATCATTACGCTTAGGCATCAAAGTAATTGTAATTGTCTTAGTCAAGTAACCAAGCAGTTTGGGGTTTTGTATCCTATCTAGTTATTCTTAATAAACATGCCATGTGTTTCTAGATATTCATATAATGTATGCAAAAAAAGAAAACAAAAAAAAACGAAAAAAGGAAAAAAAAACGAATAAAGGAGAAAAAGAAAAATGATGAAACATGCAAGGCTGTTTGTGTTTTTTTAAGGTTTATATGTTATGTTTTTATGTGTCATATGATTGATTAATTATGATTTGCATGTCATATTTAATGTTAAAGTGTGCACGTGTTTAGAATTGTGTTCACATTGAATTTCTCACAAGTAGATAATTCTCACAAACATATCTTTTTTTATTCATCCCAACTGGGGTACTTCATTTCATACATAAAAAGACATAAAGCCTTCATTTCCTACAAACTCAAAGAACATAAACAAAAACTAAAAAAAAAAGAAAAAACAACATGAAAAAAACAACGTGATATTTCTCTCAAACTCTTCTCCTCTTCATGGTAGACCCATTTGAATCATTGTCTTGACCAATATCCGCCAGAAGCCATTGAAGGTAATCTTCATCAATCAGTGGAGGGTGAGGTTCAGGTAGCGCTGATATAATTTTAGCTCCTTGTCATATAGTAGGCATTCTCTGAATATAACTCATATCAGCCTCATAAGTGGTACAAGGTGGAAGAACCTGGAGGGCAGGAATGTGATGTTGCCTCCAACCAATTTGCCTTAGACACCTCCATGGAAGGTAGAAAGTGACCTGGCAAAGCCCTGGTAGTTGTACACCTCTACGACCAGAATTGCAATATACAATTACACTAATGCCAAGGTGGCTTGTGACCCACTTTATGTCTTGCTGCAGAAAAAAATCCTCTCACCCACCATTTTTGCTAAGCTGATAGAAGAAAGGAAGAAGGCCTCTCTCCCGGACATGACTAGTTTTGTAAAGTAAGACTCTTATGCGGTTTCATGAGAGAAAAAATTTCCAATAAACATAAATGAAGGGCTAATGGACATCTCTTCACGAAACTTTGGGGTTTTCTTTTGAGTTCATCTAAGCCAAGAAACATTTCCGCCAAAATAAGTTGTCCAAGACGACCCCCACTAACGATTTGAGGAATAAGTGAAAGACACCGAACATGGCATGTGTTTAAAGACCATTTAGTGAGGGTACTTCCCAAAATCATAAGAATGCAAGCATTTTCTCTAGCAATCCTATAGTTGGCATTGTTAGAGAATTGCCAAGTGCCAAATTGAAAAGTCAACAATAAGTTGAGAAGAAATACCTCACCGTATTGTAGGTAGTTGCCATGAAGATTTTCAGGAACATATAAAATCGTTGATAAATCTCCCGAGATCCTTGTAGGAGATCTAGGTATAATAACTGGACCACTAGATGATAAGCCTAGCAAACCCTCGACCTCTTCAATAAGAGGCACAATCTCCCGGTCTCCAAAGCGAAAGACATGACGAGTTTCGTCCCAAAATTGGGAAGCAGCATGAATCATGTCATAACAGATGGAAAGAGAAAGCAAAGGCATAAGAGCCTTAGTGAAGTGGGAAGAAGAAAAAGATTACCTTGGTTGCTCCAAATTCTTTGTGACCCCTGAGAGTTGTTTTTTCTCCCGACTCCGCATTTCATTAGCTTCTTCATAAGTAAGAACCATTTTGTGAAAGAAGAAAAAATTAGAAAGAAGATTGGAGTAGTGGAAGTGGTGCATTTGGAAATGAAGAACCATGCCCCTTTTATAGATGGAAAAGATGATCATCCATGATTCATGCCATGGATAATAAGTTTGAGTATTGTCCATAGGATAATAAGGAGCATCCTTCATCATGGTTAATGACCAAGCATTTGTAGTATGGCAATTTTTGTTGAAGCCGAACATAAAAAAAAAACTTTGTCAATGATGAATCAAGAACATTGATACAATCCTTTTTCCTAATGATCATCCAAAATAATGACCATGATCAATCTATTTTATATAGTGATCATCATTTTCCAATAAAGCGAATAAGCATTATGCATGAAAAATTTTCTGAAAGATTTCGGAAAAACAGATAAATTTTTTTGCCACATGATGATTTGGTCCACCATAGTTTATCTAGAGGGTAATAACCTTTGGTGAACCCTTTAAGGTGACATGACTTAACAATGCATCACTCTAAGGTGACATGACCTAACAATGTCCTAATTTAAGGTGACATGATCACACATGGAGTCATAAAATGTAAGTAATGGTGACTTGACAACTTGTTTGTCATCAAGGCCATGAAAAACTGTAAAAACTGGAGTCGACCTGTTAATTGTCGGAATTTCTCACATTAACAAAAGACAAATTCATAAGACTGAAAAAAGACGACAATAAAGTCGCGTTTTCAATGTTTAGAAAGTTAATTGGGATTTTCTACTTAAGACGACGATAAAGTCGCGTTTCAAATTTTAGAAAATTAATTGGGATTTTCTATCTAAGACAACGTTAAAGTCGCATTCAAAACTTCAGAAAATTAATAAGGATTTTCTACTTAAGACGACGATAAAGTCGTATTTTCAATTTTAGAAAATTAATTGGGATTTTCTTTCTAAGACGACGATAAAGTCGCATTTCCCATTTTAGAAAATTAACTGGGATTTTCTACTTAAAGTGTCAAAAGAAGTCGCAAATGATGTTTTCAAAATAGCACTGATGATAACTATTTTTTATGGAGAATATATTATCTCAAAAGAAATTTTCTGTCAAAATTTTGTGTCTTTTCAAACATTGGTCATCATTTCCTCCAAAATTCGACCAATGTGGGGCATTCTGTAGACACCAAATTTTGCACCCCTTTTTCGGGTAAATAAAAATTTTGAAAAGAAATAAAAATAACGAAAACCATCAGGCATCGTGGAGCGCGCGCCCCGTCTAATGCCTGTTTCGCCCCGGACCGCGAGTTTCATTCCGTTGTATGGTTTTTCATTTTTTTTGCGTATTAGCCGTGCAGTCTCGGCTTAGAAACGTAATTTTCCGTGAGTTGTAGTCAATAGCTACAATCACCATGTTAATAAAATGATTCGTAGTATAATCATACTCGTTTTCACTAATTTGACGAATTTTCGTTAATTATCTTAAGTTAGTCTTTCGGAAAAACGAAAAACGAGTCGCGATTAGGCGTCGGGATTTTAGTCGTATCCCAAAACCGACATTAATCAGTTTTCTTGATGGTCAAGTGATTGTTCATTGGATAAAGAATAAGAATATATTCTTTATCCACTAAACACATCCTTTATCCATTAGTTAGAGAATAAAAATCATGAAAAAGAATAAGAATAATAATCAAATCCAAAGTGTAAGAGCCAAGGATCCGATTTTTTTCGGAAGATTCGAACTGTGCGCCAGGCACATGACCATGCGCCAGACGCATGATCATGCGCCCAGCGCACAACATGCTCTTGCGCTAGACGCAGGCCTGTGCGCCTAGCGCACGGTGCTATGTCTAGCGCAGGACGTTACGCTAGGCGCAACATCCTAATCAGTTTGTTTTGCACGTTTTTCGATGTATTTTTTTACGTATTAGGATGTTTAGGGAAGAATATTTTCTGAAAATCTGATCTTGCTTCATTTATGAGAAAATTCAAAAAGGAATAAGAATATTTGTGTTTCCAAAGAGATTTGATGATGTCATTAGGGTGAGGTCATTAGAGTGATGTCATTAGGGTGATTAAGGATGAAGAAAATCAGAATTTTTGGGTGAAAAATCTGATTTTCTACCTCTTTGAAACCCTAGTTCACCTCCTTCATTTCTCTATAAATACCTTCCTTTTTTCCACTTCAAAACCAAGTTGAAAAGAGTTCAGCTTAATTTCACTACTTCTCTCATCTTCTCTACTCCATTCCTCTAAAGAAATCACACTTAAGAAAAGAAAGTAAAAGTTAGTAAGATAATTAGTAAGTAAAGAAGTTCATCAAAAAAAGAAAAAAAACACAAAAAGAGTTTAAGTTAGTAATTAAGTGGATTTAGAAACTCACTTCGAAATTAAGAAAATCACAAAAAAAAGGTAGAAAAATTTGCAAAAAGGAAGTGCATCATTGAGCTAGCAAGGTAAAGTGAAAACTCTTGTTTATTTTTTATTATCTTCTTAATCATCTACTAACTTCTTCCTTGTTTTCTTCTTATCATTTTTTTAATCTTTGGAGTGATTTGGGTATGTGGAAGTCCTAATAGGTTCCCAACCTTAAATCACCCCACCTAGAGTAGTCACCTCTAATGGGGTGACTCTTAGGAAACAATGTGGTTATGTGATTTTCCTTAATCAAGTTGTTGTTCATCACAAAAAAAATGTTTTCAAGAAAAAATTCAAGACAAGTTGTGCATAAACATCTCCATAAAAAAGAAAATATGATGCTGTAATTATAATCAGTTTTTATTTCGTACTATATTTCATTTTTCGTCTGTATTATCAGAATAGTTTGTAGGCTTTAATTTTTTTTTCTATGAAGAGCAAGATGTTTCCAGCAACTGGGATTTGGAATTTCTAAAAAAGGAATTTTGTGTAAATAATTAAAGATCATACAACTTTGTTGTGCAAAACTGATTTTGTCCAGTACCACCTAAGCTTATTCTGTCAATAATGTTTTGAAATAAAATCATTTAGATAAAACTAAAAAATGAAGTTTGAAGAAAACATCAGTAGATTTTAAAAAATATAAAAATAATGTTCATATGAATTTTATACAATTTTACAAAACTATTCATGTAAATCACTAAATTCCAGAAAACTGATTTTCCTTTCAGTTAAGGAAATAAATAAAAAAGGTCTTACAAGTGTCCAATTCAAGTGAAATTTCCAGTCTAGTTCTTTAAAGTGTCTAGGATGTTCATACCAAATTCACTTCAAAATAAGTTCAATAAGTTGGATCTCAAAGAACAACTTCAATAAAGGTCCTGTTTTGACGAGTTTGAGTATAAAATTCACCATAATTCAAGTTGTCACTAAAAACTTGTGAAATTTTGACACAACATAAAAGACTCATTGATGTATCCATATATGTATTAAATTCTCAATTTAAAGCTTTATACAGAAAGTTATGATTTTTGTAAGTCAATGCAAGAACAAAAGTGCAATCTGGAAAATCAAATAAAGTAATTAACTCAACTTTCATAAAAAAAAATGTCTTCTTCATACGAAAATGTGAATAAAAAAATCATGAAATTTTTAAGTTTCTCTTAAAATGACTCATTTCATCATGTAAATAAAAATCAATAAAAATTGTCATAAAAAATCAAAATCAAAGAAGTTAATCTTTAACTTTCACAAATTCACAAATAACCATGAATTCCAAAGCCCATTCAAGGAGATGAAGATCAAGGAGCATCATGGTGAAAACCAAGATTGAAGATTTGTATAGATCATAGATTTTTTACATATTGTTGTAATAATAGTTTCTTTGTAAATAATTGTTGCATCACTCAATTAATAAAAAAATTGGAGATGTTTATGCATAATGTTCATAAATAATTTCACAATTCTTTTTAATAAAATGTGCAACCAATGTTACGAATGTTGCATGTTGGGCCCATTATGTCATAGTACATGAATCAAATGACCCAATCTCAATTAAGAGGAAAAATTGCAAATCTAACTAAGTTAAATTGTATGATGATCCATCTTACATTTTAAAAATGTGTTTTCCATATTTAAATGGATTAATCATATAATTTGACATAATTAGATTGGTAATTATGATCTCCAAATTGATTTTAGGCCATTTCATGTGTCTCACTTTAAATGGCCAAATTCCAACTAGCCAAACACAATCTCCAAATTTAATCTCAAATTGATCATTTCTCTCTAAATGACTTAATAATCTTCATTTAAGATTATTTCTCAAAAGCCTTCAAATTAGGAAGCAAACTTCTAAGACCTCTTGAAAATCATAAACGTAATCACTAATTAAGGTGGTTATTTCAATCCTCGATTAATCGCTAATTAGAGCGGTTAATTCAAACTTTTCATTTAATCACTAATTAGAGTGATTATCTTAAACCATAATAATCGTTAATTAGGATGGTTATTCTTCTTATTTAATCACTAATTAGAGTGATTATCTTAACCTTAATAATCGTTAATTAGGATGATTATTTTTCTCATTTAATCACTAATTGGAGTGATTATCCTAAACCTTGAATAATCATCAATTAGGGTGATTACTTCCTAACATTCATTGTTAGTCACTAATCAAGGTGATTATCTTTCCTTTTAAGTTTAATCACTAATTAGGGTGATTATCTTAACCTCCATTTTTAATCACTAATTAAGGTGATTATCTTAATCCTTCATATTTTATCACTAATTAAAGTGATTATCTCAATCCCATTTCAATCACTAATTGGAGTGATTACCTCATTTCAGATAGATTTGTTTAATTCAAAAGGCGAGTTATTCATAATCTATTCCCTCCTTTTCTTTCCCCAGTGGAATTGGTCATTTAGGGTGAGACATAAGATCGAACTACGATGGTTTTGATCCATGAGTGGATTTCAATCCCGCAATGATTGGTACGTAGTGCAACTGTAGTGCTCAAACCTACCATGTACAAATGATATATTGGTCCTAAATAAAAATGGTTGATGTGTATATGTGCAAATTATGTGATTTTATTTCTTTTGAATAGCCATGATTACTTTAAAATGGAAAATAACGCATTTAGTAAGAGCCCGTTCTGTAGAACAAAAGAGGAGACGAGTTCCAGACGTTCGCACCTCTTAACCTAAACCCCGAACCCTATCTCATGGTATGAAAAACCAATTTTCAAAAAGCCTTATCCATATGAAGTCATCATCGTTTAGAATGATATTTATTGAAATTGATTTTAAAATGATTTATTAAATAAATTTGTCCCTATTCAGATATTAATAGGGTGGTGACTTCAAAGTTTTCGAAAACTCATAGTCCAATGAGAGACTTTCGTGGGATTCAGACCGTTAATTAAGACAGTCAAAAATCGGATACCACACCCATAAGATGCACTTGGAGCAATGGGGATATGTAGGCAGCCTTCGGGTTCGACTCAAATTAACCATTGTATTTTAGGCAACGTGATCAGAACTCAGGATGCCACTCATAACAAGAGCAATTTCAGAATGCTGAATTGACACATCAATGGGATACAGGCCCTAATCTCTATATTTTCCGTCTTTGTTCAATACTAAAGAAGGGAATGGAAGAAAGAAAAAAAACATTTGTTATCAACCCCAATGACAGTAAAATCACTCAAAGAGAGTCAAAAAATAAAAAATAAAACAAAATTGTAAAGGTGGACCATTCCAGTCAGAATATTGCAAAATCGATTTAGAATATTTTCCTTATCCAGTGATGCATTATGCAATATGTAGCTTTCTTCTCTTTTCTTTTAATTCTTTTTCTCTGCCTTTTGGTTCAAGAAGAAGAAATTTGTCCCTTCTCTAAGGATGACCAATTACCATTAGAAATCAAAAGCCTCAGCCATATCCACAAATGCAGTCAAAGAGCCTGTAGGATTTGCCATGCAACCTCTGTCCAAAGGACTTCAAATCATGATGAAGATGGCTTATATTCAAGGAACTTGATTAGGGCATGATGGTAGAGGGATAAAGTAACCAATCCCCATAGTAGACAAGCAAAATTGACATGGATTAGGATATGATCCGAGCCACACTTCTTACAACATCAAAGAATCTTCTTTTACCCTCAATGGTCAGTTCATCCTGCAAGGAGATACTGAGCCATACTATGAGTTTCCAGAACCTTGGCTTAGTAGGAAAGAATAGAAGATTTTACCGGGATTGGAGATATTCTTCAATGAAGCCAGGAATTTGGACTTAATTAAAAGTTGGTTTGTCCAAGAACAAAGAATGAAAAAGGAAAATGACTAGGTGGATAATATGGAACATGGAGTCCTTAAGAAACTTTTCACTTTTGAGTCTTCCGAGGAAGGGGATTTTGACCCAGTGTCCTTGATGATACCTTCTGGCGGAAGCATTAAACACAAGTAGAGTATTGAGTGTCAGGCAAAAGACGGGCCTATAGAATTTAAAATATTTTTAGAAAACCATCCTCCACAACCATCTCATGGAACTACTTTTTCACCTTTTCTGAAGGGTATCATACTGATAGCTCATCTTCCAGCCAATCTACCTTGCATACCCATTCAGAAGATTCTGATACTGAGGAAATTGAATGTGAACCTTTATCTAAGTACATTTGCATGCAAGATGTTAATTCTGACAGTGAATTTAATAATGATGAATCACTTGATGCAACTGAAACATATATAAAACCTATGGAAGAGTCCATTGTAATTAATATTGGTACATAAATTGTTGTAAAAGAAGTCAAAATAGGTTCGTCCCTCTCCCCAACTGAACAATCTGTTTGTTTATGGCATTATTAAAAGAGTATGTAGATGTGTTCGCATGGTCTTATGCTGATATGCCTGGTGTTAATAGAGAAATCGCGGAACATCGCATTCCGTTACATCCTGAAAGCAAGCCTAAGCAGCAAAAGCTCCGCCGAATGAAGCCAGAGGTTAGTCTGCAAGTGGAAGAGTGGCTTGCCAATATAGTGGTTGTACCTTAAAAAGATGGAAGAGTTCGAGTGTGCATTGATTTTCGTGATTTGAATGATGCATCACCAAAAGATCGTTTTCCTCTACCCCATATTGATGTCCTCGGGGATAGCACAGCCGGTCATGCAATGTTTTCCTTTATGGATGTATTTTCAGGGTATAATCAAATACTCATGGTCCAAGAGGACATGACAAAAACGTCTTTCATCACTCCGTGGGGCACTTTTTGCTACCGAGTTATGCCTTTTGGTCTCAAGAATACCGGAGCCACATATCAAAGGGTTGCAACCACTATCCTTCATGACCTCATCCACGACATTGTGGAGGTCTATGTAGATGACATGATTGGGAAAAGTGAAGATCGTGAGGGGCATATTCCTGCACTAAGGTCCTTCTTTGAAAGAATCAGGAAGTACAGTCTAAGGCTAAATCCTCAAAAGTGTGTGTTTGGTGTCACTTCAGGGAAATTGCTGGGATTCATTGTCAGTCAAGACGACATTAAAGTGGACTCGGAAAAGGTAAAAGCTAATCAAGAGCTACCTCCTCCAAAAACAGAAAAAGAAATAAGAGGATTTCTCGGCAGGATTCAATATATCAACAGGTTCATCTCACAACTCACTATGAGATGTGAACCTATATTTAAGCTGCTCAGAAAGGGGCATCCCACGAGTGGAATGGGGAATGTCAAGAAGCTTTCGATTCCATGAAAGAGTTCCTTTCAAATCCACCTGTTCTAATGCCACCTAGACCAGGAGCTCTCTTAGCCCAATATCAAGAGGGAACAAAGAAGGAAGTTGTCATATACTATCTCAGCAAGAAATTCTTGGAGTATGAGACAAGATATATGTAACACCTCGTATTTTTATACCTGCTTAGTAATTATTTATATTATTTTAGTTTATCAAAAAAAAAAATTTAATATATTACTTCATTAAATATATTTTGTTTCCCATTTGACTTTATTTTAGAGGTGGTCAAAACAAAATCCTAGATTTACTAGGTTAAGTACCTAACTACAATTATGTTAGTATTATAAAGGGAGAGAAAAAAAAGGAAAGTAAAAGAAAAGGAGGAAAATAAATCAAAGCAAAGCAAAAGGAATTAAGAAAGAAAGGTACTGCATCCTTATTCCTCAAAAACCCACGACCCTTTCTGCTTCTTTAAAAAAAATCTTCCTTCAACCTTCAACACCATTAAATCTACAAAAGAACCTATCAACCATCATCAAACATCAAGTGTTGTCCACTCATCTCCATCTTCATCTTCAGTTTGTGGAGTTGTTTTCGAAGAAAGGGAATTTTGTTCTTGGGCTTGCGGTTCGGGTCGAGAATCGGATCAAAGAAAATATTTTCGGGTCCTTTATAGAGTAATTTCTTAGTCATCTACTTCCCTTAATCAAGTAAGATTCTTTGTCATGTTTTAATTTCAGTTTTGGCTTAATTTCGAATTGGGGTTTTGTTAGTTTAGGGTTCTTGAGATAAATTGAATTGGGGGTTTTGATTTTAATTGTTTGGGTGTGGAATTGAATGAATATAATGTTTATTTAGGTGTTTAGTATTTAGTTTAGATTAATGGATTGTTAAGTATACTTGTTGTTCAAAGAAATTTGTGGTGTAGTTCGTATAAATTACCTATCAGTTCCGTAAAATATAGTTTTAAGAAGTTTCTGGGCATTTTTAGCAAAAATACTATTTCACAAAAGTTGTTCCTATTGAAATTTTATCCAAGATAGGCTGAAGAAACGCTTGATTTGGATCTCGTACGAGGAAGTTATATCCATTTTAAGTTTCTTTTAAAATTGATAAATTGTATAGTTAGTTTCGAGTGTTTCAAGTTTGAATGTTTTCTTATGAATGTTGATTTAATATAAACTAAGGGAGATTTTAGTATTGATGATATTGATTACTTTGGTAATCAAAGGTAAATGGCAGTTTAAGTAAAGAAGTTATAAGAGTTAGTTATACTTACTTTTATATATAAAAAAGGGGTTGATGTTTTATAAAACTAAAGTTAATAAAAGCTCATTAACTATTTTAGCCAAATCTATTAATATTTATTAAGTACATGTATGTTATATTGTAGATCCCGGTTTCATTGGAGAGCCGTTTTGACTGAGCTAGTTGGTTTGCTATAGTTTAAAAGGTAAGATTCCATACTCAAATCTTTAATAGTTACGAGAAAAGTCTACAAAAGATAAGATTTCAACTAAAACTTTCATTGTCACGAGAAAAGATTATAAAGGTATGTATCTCTCTTGAGTTGAGATTGGTTTGATTAGGAGGATGTTCCTCCTAATACAAATAATTTGTTTTCAAACCTTGAATTATAGAATAGTTACAGGATAAGATTTATGGATAGTTTTATGTTTTTGAAACGGTTGGGATTGCCTTTGTGGCGTCTCAAGGAATTAGAACCTTGTCGGGATGGTCTCGACATTTCAGAATAGTTGGGGGGTACGTTGATCAGTACCTCGAACTTAGATCTTTTGCTACGGTTTGACCGTTTGTGGGGTGTGCACACTAGGGGTCTTTGTCTATAAGTTATCCGGAGGACCTAGCTAGCCCAAAGGCAAGGAAAGTTTGTTCCATTCCATAGATTTTATAACTCCCTCTTTGTGAAGGTAAAGGAAAGAAAGGATTTGTTTTAAGGAAAATAAAGAAAGGATTTGATTTAGAAAGGAATACAAGAAAAGGTTTTATAAAGCTTGCTACGTATTATTTTGATTCAAAAGAAGATGATTTGTAGGATATATTATTATCCTACCTGCATATATGTTTGGCTTTACTGTATGAATCTTGCTCAGCCAGTTTGGCTGATACTACATGCCCGATATGTGCAGGTACATGAAGATCTTACATGTTGGGTGTGGGGTGTGGGCTGAGAGCAATGTTCCACCAACTTTTACTAGTTTAAGTTATAGTAGTTCTGTAACCGCTGCACTATTTATGTATACGTATTATCATTTTGGGACTTAAGGTTGTAATATTAATTCACCTAAACCTTTACTTGACTGGACTGTAATAGTTTAGTTTAATTTTGCTTTATCTTAGATTCAGTCTACGTAGCTTATCCTTAACGGTTATTCTCGCAATAACTGTGGAATAACACTTTTGGAATTTCGGGTAATTATGCATGGATGTGGATCCTTTTGAGCTGGATAAGGATTATTGAGAATTTGGAGTGCTGGTTTTATTGAAGGAGGTTTATAATTGGACGCGAGTCCTAAATTAAATTTTAGGCAATCCATATTTCGACCTGAGCTCGCCGATTTTTCTGTAGAATTTTAATATCATTTAATTTAGATAGTAACTCGAAATTCAGGGGTGTTATAGTTGGTATCAGAGCCAAAGGTTTGAGTTTATGGCTAGAGCCTAGAGTTGAGCTTAGAGTGGTCTAGAGGATGAGCCACCAGTTTAGAGCCAAGGTGTAGGGCCTTAGGATGGCCCTAGATGTTATCCTTGATTTGTGGCCTAGGATTGAGACCTAGAGTTGTGACCATCGGTTTAGTACCTATTGGAATCTCCAAATTCCTTTGTTTATTTTGAAAATATGTTTTTAGGTGAAAGTACCTCTCCCTACTTGGATTGTTCATCACCATTAAGACCACCAACGGCCGGGGTGCACTAGTGGAAAAAACACTATATGTCACAACACAACCGCTGCGGTCCTTAAGAAAACCGAATCGGAAAATCATCAAAATTTTGGGTGGGAAACCTGGGAACACAACAATTGCGGTCCTTAAGAGAACCAGGATCGGTTAATAGAAAACCGTTGCGGTTTTCTCTTAACCGCTCCGGTTCGATAACCGCAATGTTAATCGGCCCAAAAGTTGTGACAACTACCACCCAAAAGTTCTTGAACCGGCCCAAACATTCTCTCTTCTATCAATCGTAGCCCCCTCTTAATGTCTCTCCTCAACAGACCTTAACCCCTCTCCTTCTCTCTCACTCTCTGTCCTGCCTCAACGACAAACTCCATTCGTCCTTCACCACCAACTACCACTGTAACCTTCTCTCTCACCCTCGTTTCAGGCCTCGTCCCTCACCACCAACCACCACCGGCTTCAATTCGTCCTTGTCAACAACCACCGGCTTCAATTCGCTCTCGTCTTCTTCTTCTTCCTGCTGCGATTCTGGCAACATCACCATTCTCCGGCGTCTTACGTCGCCGATCAATCGCCGTCGATCGTCGATAACCTAGCATATGGTTTATAGTTGCATATTCGAGTATTTTTTCAGTCCTTTTAAAAAAAATTTAAGCGTTATTTTTTTTAATAACCGATTTTCGCATAATTTTAAATAAGTGCCTGATTCTTTTTTTTTGGTTTTTTTGCTGTATAGATGGAGATGGTCGTATCACTGGAAATGATGCAATGAAGTTCTTTGCCATGTCTAATTTGTCTCGATCTGACCTTAAGCAGGTTAATATACACAATTTGACACACTCTTATGTAATTGATTCTAGGGTTTTTGTGTTGATTGAGGGGTTAAATGGAAATTTATCTTTGTAATGTGTAGTTTGGATTTTTGTTTCATGCTTCGATTTATTGTAGTTGTAGTATTCTTTGGGTTGTTTTCTTTTGAACTTTTGTACTCACAAGAAATTTAAAGACATTCTTTGAAGTTTATTCAATAAGTTATATTTGGAATTTGGAAACCTCTCAATTGTTTAGAATTTGAAATTGTTTGTTGATTCGTCGAAATCGCTGAAGGTGGGAGTGTAATTCTTTGATACTCGGTGTTGGAGGTGGCGTGGTATTGTTTAATGTTTATGGAATTAGTTCTATTTCGTCTAGTGATCTCAATGAAGGTTGATTGTTGTTTATGTGATTGGATTTCGCAGAACTCTTATTTTAATGTAGGGTGATGTTGTTGCGTTAGAGAATCCCGTGTAACTCCATCCAATACGGTTACACCAATGTTCTAAGAGAGGCTCTCACCTAGGATGGTGTAATAGAGTAACTCAAGTTACTTTTATGATAGGTGTTAATCGAATTTTGTCTAAGTTTTTAATAATCAAGCAATTGATAATGCCGTTGAAAGTTTTGGTGTTCAAGTCATTTATCATGCAATATTGCAGCTGCGATAATTGATAAGTGATAATTCTTGGCATGGCTCTAACACATGCTCTTTTAAGGTTTGGGCGTTTGCATATACCAAGAGGCAGGGTTACTTGGGCTTTAAAGAGTTAGATGGTGCGATGCGGGTTGGGACAAATTGATTCTTTGTAGATTAAAGGCAACTTGTAGTACATGCTAGGTTAACCATATACGATTACGTGACTTATGTCTCGTGATCTTTGATTAATTGTTTTTTATTTCATTATTTCGGCTTATATCTTTGGCTCAGCTGGACATGAGCCGACTTCCGATCTCCTTAGTAATGCAAGTTATGGAGGACATCCAACTCCCAGTTTTGGAAGGGTTGGATGCTTTACTAGTGTGAGTGTCATTAATAAGCGTAAGTCGATTTAAATCTCTCCATAGTTAATGTATAACTAATATACTTGTTCTGCTTGTAGAAGAAGAAAATGACCACGACAACGTATAAAAAACTACACAATAATGAGGAGAAGCTACGTTGGTGTGCTGAGGTATGGGACCATCATAACATCCCAAAACATAGTTTTATATGTTGGTTAGTTATGCTTAAAAACTACGGACTCGAGCTAAGCTAGCCTCAGTGGAATATGTGACAAAGCAATAAGTGCCGCTTTGTGAGATTGAGAAGGAAGATCATGAACACTTGTTCTTTGATTGTGCGTACTGACAAACAATGTCCGACACGGGATCAAGAGATGGCTTGGATTAAGAACCACATCTAGAGATCTTGCAAAATTGCTAGACTGGATTAGACGAAGATATAGAGGTAGCAAGTTCAGAAAGCAAGTTATCAGAGCTGGCATTATTGCCACGGTGTATAGTGTGTGGAAAGAAAGAAACAATGCTCTATGGAACATGCAAA
Source organism: Beta corolliflora (assembly GCA_947648045.1). NCBI lineage: Eukaryota > Viridiplantae > Streptophyta > Magnoliopsida > Caryophyllales > Amaranthaceae > Beta > Beta corolliflora. The sequence goes on from CANSZD010000780.1 coordinate 158,196, forward strand.
TTAGAGCAGTTTCACAAAGAAGGTAATGACATGTTACTTATAGCAAAAATTACACAATTTCCTCGCACTAATTTTCCCCATTCTTTTCGTAAATTTTTTGTGCGTGATAGTATTGGGAGTTTTTGTTTTGTATGAGAAGTCTCACAATTTTTTTTTCAGATTATATTGTTTACTGTTATATTACTCTTATTTTTCCTGAAGTTACCCGCATGTTTTTTATTTGCAAGGTGTTTCCGTTGTCACTTGTAAATTAAGAGTTTCACTCTTTATTAGATTTCCAATGGAATTGAGATTGATTATCACTGGCCTTTTTTTTGCTCCATGATGCTGGATAAGTCCATTTTTGTCTTCATACTGTTTCAGTATTATGATCTGAGCATTATCATCAAACCAAGAGGATAAATCTTTTTTTTATCTGAGTATAGAGGTTGCTTCTTCATATTTTTTCATTAATTTTCAGCATGATTTCCCTGATTTACAGCACTTGTGTTCTTAATGCAAGGCAATTATTATCAGTAAGGAAAAGCAAGCATGAGATGTTTAAACCTAAGGTGGCCAAGAATCAACAAGGGTCTAGGCTTCCAAAAGTTGATGAGCCATTCACCTTGATCACAGACATAGATGCAACGAAGAAAGACACAATTCGCCTAGTAATTGATAACCTCCAAATATCCAACTTAAACAGGTTCAGATTTCATAATTCCTTAATATTTTATCAAGAACTCAGGAGAAAGGGCTCTCTAATAGGTTTATTTTCACTGTTAAAAGATATTCATGCTTGTATATGAATTAATATGCATATTGTTGGTTTTTAGTGGCGTGGATTCAGTACCCATGGTCACTAGGAGCACTCGGAAGTTCATACCGAGAATATCTTTGTTACAAGGCTTCTAGAGAATTCTAAAAACAAATTGGCTCAAATGAGTGAGGTGATAAGACATTGTAAAGGATTCTTCATTAGGGAATTTTTAGTTGAGCTACATTGATGACATTGTAAAGGATTCTTATGCTTCAATTGAGCATAATATGCTTAATAAAATTGAGTATTGATATATATTATTGATTTTGTATTGATTAATAATGAAAAAATGCAAAAAAAAAAATTTTTTTTTTTTGGTTTTTGGGGGTGGTCAACCGCTGCGGTTTTGGGTCAAAACCGCAGCAGCTAATCACATTAACCGCTGCGGTTTTTACCCAAAACCGCATCAGTTAGTGACCATCCGATGCGGTTTTGGACCGCAGCGGTTAATCCTTCATAACCACTGCTAGCCCAACCGTTGCGGCCCAAAACCGCAGCGGTAAGCCCGGTTTTGACCGCAGCGGTTGAACTTTTTTCCACTAGTGGTGCGTGTTAATGATGAAGAATAATGTACCAAAGTTTTAATCATTATTTTGATTGGAAGTTGGATCCATCCCTGCCTTGAGGTATTTTGTAACCTAGTAGGGTGTGCCTAGAGTTGTAACCTTGAGGTTGTAACCTTAAGTAAGACTAAATAAATGAAAGTATTAAAATTTGAAAAGCCGAGGTAAGATTGAGATATGGGAAGTAAGGGATTACATGTGGTTGTTGTATATGGTAGTTGTTGTGGATCCCTCTTATGTGGATGTTTGACTTGATAACGTCAATGAGTTTGGTAAGTGTGGAACTAGTTGAGTTCTATGTTTGATTCAAGTTAAGTTGTGCTTGCTTCCATGTTTGGAATGATTGGCTAGAAAAGGTAAATCATTTCGAGTATATCCTTGTTTGGTTGTGATTTTAAGTTGGTGCATAGCCGAGAGTGTGCTATAAGTTCAAGTTTGAGTCGCATAATGCGAAATTTAGTTCCATTTGTTTACGGGAACTTTGGAGTGACATTCCGTCTTGATGTTAATTTCTATCGTCACCTATTTCATTTAAGTATCTAGCTCGTCGGTTTTTATGCTCGTATTAGGACGAACTATTATTGTGGATAAGGGTGAGCCTTATGCCATTCAAAGTGGCACTCCCTTTTATTTTTTGTTCTTGTGTGTATTGTGGTGTTAGACCCACCCACCTCCCGTACTTTGTCCATCTTTTGGCCTTGAGAATGTTTAGCGATTAACTACTTGATTCTTGAATTGCAAACTGATTGGGTTGCGTGATGGCATGCATGAATTGTAGTTAGCGTGAATTGTTAATTGAAAACCTTACAGGGAATGGTTTGGTTATATCTTGGATATGCTAATCTTGTTGACTAAGTGTTATGAATTGACTTGTTAGTGTATGATTGTGTGTTGAGGCTATAACAAGAGTTGAAACTCAAGTTATTAGTTCTCTTGGTCATGCCTATAAACCTTATTTACTTGAGTTTAAAGTAGTCTAGCGAGTCATGAGATGACTATCTACTGTAAGTTGACGTGTTCTATTGACTTTCATGGAGTATTCATAGTGTATAGCTAAAGGAAAAAGGAATTAGTCAAGTGGGTCGGTTTCTCGTAGTAAACCTGTGACTAGTCAAAGTCAGCTCATAACGTGTTAAGGGTCAACCGTTTGACCTTGGTAAAGTATTACTATTTATTTGTCAGCGTCAAGGAGTCGGTTTGAGACCATTATAGAACAACTAGTAACTGTCATGTATCTAGTAGGGTTATGGAGTGGTGACATATGCAAGGCATAATGTCAACTCGAGTCATGTCGATGGTGGGACGTGTAGTTCCTCGTTATGTGATTTGCTTAGTAGTGATCAAGGTCTAATAACACTAAAATTGTTAGCGAGTCTAATGTAGACTGGTTTAACGAAGAGAGTCTCTTCTCATTGAGTTTAATGTTAGGAGTACAAGTGGAAGTGATCTAACTCTTTGGTTTAAAGTCATTGCAAAGTTCTTGATTGGTAGTCACTAATCTTAAATGACAAGCTACAAGTCCCACAGTTTCTTGCACTTGTCTAATGAAATGACTGTAGTTGGGGAGTTATAGTTGTACCATGTTAATTGGTTAAGAACCCCGAGATAACTTGGTTATTATTTTGAACAAACTCTCCTTTGTGTCGCCCTAGTGTGTTAGACACTCACTTAAAGTTGAACAAATCGTCGTTAATGACCTAGAGGCCATTAGGAATGGTTTAATGTGTGCAAACTCAATTTACTTAAGTGTCCAAAGAATGAGACTAAGTTATTATAGTGGTCCAAGTGTGTAATTGATTAATTTGATTAAGTTTTAAGTGAGTAAGGGTTAAGTTTATCATGTCGCAAGTCTATGACTAGTTGTTTGAGTTGAAACTAATGAATTTAATAGAAACTAAGGAAGTATACTGGACCATATCTATTTCAGGAACCTTGAGAAGTGAGTTTAAGTTAACTCTTGATTGCTATGTTTGGAGTGTTGAGTATCGGTATGCAAGGCTAATACCACTATTATTGTTGATGAAGTCGTTAGTTTATGTGATTCACGTATCCTTGCATGACTTAAATTTTATTTCGTGAAACTATAGTGTGTGAACGGTTTATATGATGTGTTATGAATATGTGTTAGTTTTGAGACATGGTCTAAAAAGGAGTTTTGTATAAAGTAAGATTTAGTTTCATGTAAATAGAGCATATCATTTTATGTAGTACCTTAGTAGCTCGATTTGGCCCTGTTTGGTCAACGAGTAAGTTACCTACCAAAGACTATGTGAGATTGTTCAATTTGTTTGTGTAGCGTGTGAAAGTGATTTAGATACGTTTCAATTAAGGTTGTGGATTCATTCTCGAATCGATCTAGAAATGGTTTTTCTACAACGATTTGAGTGAATTTTGGAAAAGTTAAGAACACATTTTTGAAAAAGTTTTGAAAAGGGGCAAGTCTCCCACGGATTGTGAGCCTCGAAGGTCTCTAAATGGAGCTTTCTACCGTTCTATGATGTGTTTTGAGTGTTACCAAGTAATACGAGACTTGGTGTTTAGTAAAGAATATTTGAAATCGTGTTATGCGCTTAAAACTTGTCTTGGTTTCGACCCAAGTAAAGTGAATAGTTGGATGGCCGGCCCCATGGTGGAGGTTTCAAGTCTCCACGCCTCCCACTGTCAGGACTATAAGTCAAACCAATGCCGGAGATTTTAAACTCCACCTTTGTTGTTAGGGTTATGTTCGACCCCATTGTCAGAGGTCAAGCCTCAACACCCTAGTAGTGGAAATATATGCCTTATTATTTGGATTGATTGGATCCTCATCAAGAAATTGTTTCAAAGCGATAGAGCTTAGCATGTTGTTACTTTGTGTCTAAAAGACTGTTCTGACAGTAAGAATGATTGAGCAAAGTTTTGCAAAACAAGAGTTCTATAAAAGGGTCATTTATTATTGGATTTCCAATAAAGAATCGTTTTGAAAGAAAGAAAATTGGTTGTGTCCATATTCAAGCGTAAGGTTTTTTAAGTACTCTTTGGATGAAAGTGCTTAGTGTGCTTTGATGTGATTATCGTGGTGTCATTGATTACGTGAGAATCATAAACTCCAAAATACGTGCTATGAATGTTTATGGGTTAGGACTCAGCCCAATGTTGATGCGACCGTTAAAGTATTTTGTTTTGCCATTTGTGGTAGGCCCTGGTAATTGTGAGTGTTATAATAACTTGAAGTTGAAGTTCTAGACGTCGAGTTGTGAATTGTTTTACGTTTTTTAGGCGAGTACGCACAACCATGTAATGGGGAGTTCATATGGTATGAGTCTTTACTTCTATTTTTAGAAGAGAGATAGTACTCTCGGTTCGGGTTAGTTGTTGCTCCGCGAAAGCGTTGAGTACTGGATTTGGAAATGCTTTTATGTATTGTGATTATAACCGGTTTAGAACACCTTTTCTCATTTCGAGTTGTCCACTTTATAAAGGAAACTCCGCCGGATTTTCGAGAAAATCCTAAGTTATTATTTAAAACGCTTGTGAACCATAATGTAGTTATGAATTCAATTCCACACTCTACGACATAGTCCAACGAGTGTGACGGTAAGGGAGTTGATTTCCAAGTTTATCGGTCCATATGTGATCCTTGAAGGATAGTTGATTGTTTTTGTAATATATTCCATGTTTCTTAGTTATGATATCGTATCAGTAACTCTTCACATGATGATAGTTGGAGTTCTAGTAGAGACTCTAGACCAATAGATCCGTAATACCCGTAGGGTTGAGAAATGGATAGTAAAGGTTTTGTGGTCAAACCACAACACCGAGGAACTACTCGCAAGACCGAGGATGTCACGTATATTATGTGTCCTCATCTCTTGTTCATGTTATTGTTAGTTACGAGGGCGTAACTTCCTTTTTAGGGGGGTAGATTTCGTGCCAACTGTGTGTTTGGTGCTAAAAGTTGTTAAGATTTCATATGTGATGTATACCTTAATATTTCGTGCCAACTGTGTGTTTTGTGCTAAAAGTTGTTATGATTTCATATGTGATGTATATCTTAATGTCTACAGTATACATAATTCGTGTATTATTAGAAGTTTTATGGTAAAGTTTTATGGTAAACCTTGTAATATGTTGCATGTTTTACTTCTTATAGTATGAACATTTTTATAGAAATGGTTGTATGTCTACAAGGGTGATCAAATGAATTGATCTATGAGGTGTTGGTTCTACTTGTTATGGTATGAATATATCAGTTGGAATGATTGTTTGGTTATAAAGGTGATCAATTGAATTGATCTATGAGAAAGTGAATTAGTTGCCGGAGATGTTCTCTGAAATGATTTAGTTGCTGGAGATGTTATCCAGAGTGAGAGTAGTTGGCTAACCTATAGAGTTAATGAGCTGCTTTCATAAACAAGAGAACAAGTTTAAGCATTTGAGGAATATTCTAAGTTTTGGGACGAAACTTATTTTAAGGGGGGTAGATTGTAACACCCCGTATTTTTATACCTGCTTAGTAATTATTTATTTTATTTTAGTTTATTTAAAAAAAAATATAATGTATTACTTCATTAAATATATTTTGTTTCCCATTTGACTTTATTTTAGAGGTGGTCAAAACAAAATCCTAGATTTACTAGGTTAAGTACCTAACTACAATTATGTTAGTATTATAAAGAGAAAGAGAAAAAAAGAAAAAAAAGAAAGGAAAGTAAAAGAAAAGGAGGAAAATAAATCAAAGCAAAGCAAAAGGAATTAAGAAAGAAAGGTACTGCATCCTTATTCCTCCAAAACCCACGACCCTCTCTGCTTCTTTAAAAAAAATCTTCCTTCAACCTTCAACACCATTAAATCTACAAAAGAACCTATCAACCATCATCAAACATCAAGTGTTGTCCACTCATCTCCATCTTCATCTTCGGTTTGTGGAGTTGTATTCGAAGAAAGGGAATTTTGTTCTTGGGCTTGCGGTTCGGGTCGAGAATCGGATCAAAGAAAATATTTTCGGGTCCTTTATAGATTAATTTCTTAGTCATCTACTTTCCTTAATCAAGTAAGATTCTTTGTCATATTTTAATTTCAGTTTTGGCTTAATTTCGAATTGGGTTTTGTTAGTTTAGGGTTCTTGAGATAAATTGAATTGGGGGTTTTGATTTTAATTATTTGGGTGTGGAATTGAATGAATAGTAATGTTTATTTAGGTGTTTAGTAGTTAGTTTAGATTAATGGAATGTTAAGTAAACTTGTTGTTCAAAGAAATTTGTGGTGTAATTCGTATAAATTACTTGTCAGTTTCGTAAAATGCAGTTTAAAGAAGTTTCTGGGCATTTGTAGCAAAAATACGATTTCACAAAAGTTGTTCGTATTGAAATTTTATCCAAGATAGGCTCAAGAAAAGCTTGATTTGGATCTCTTAGGAGGAAGTAATGTCCATTTTAAGTTTCTTTTAAAATTGATAAATTGTATAGTTAGTTTCGAGTGTTTCAAGTTTGAATGTTTTCTTATGAATGTTGATTTAATATAAACTAAGGGAGATTTTAGTATTGATGATATTGATTACTTTGGTAATCAAAGGTAAATGGCAGTTTAAGTAAATAAGTTATAAGAGTTAATTATACTTACTTTTATATATAAAAAAAGGGGTTGATGTTTTATAAAACTAAAGTTAATAAAAGCTCATTAACTATTTTAGCCAAACCTATTAATATTTATTAAGTACATGTATGTTATATTGTAGATCCCGGTTTCATTGGGGAGCCGTTTTGACTGAGCTAGTTGGTTTGCTATAGTTTAAAAGGTAAGATTCCTTACTCAAATCTTTAATAGATACGAGAAAAGTCTACAAAAGATAAGATTTCAACTAAAACTTTCATTGTTACGAGAAAAGATTATAAAGGTATGTATCTCTCTTGAGTTGAGATTGGTTTGATTAGGAAGATGTTCCTCCTAATACAAACAGTTTGTTTTCAAACCTTGAATTATAGAATAGTTACAGAAAAAGATTTATGGATATTTTTATGTTTTTGAAACGGTTGTGATTTCCTTTGTGGCGTCTCAAGGAATTGGAACCTTGTCGGGATGGTCTCGACATTTCAGAATAGTTGGGGGGGTACGTTGATCAGTACCTCGGACTTAGATCTTCTGCTACGGTTTGGCCGTTTGTGGGGTGTGCACACTAGGGGTATTTGTCTATAAGTTATCCGGAGGGCCTAGCTAGGCCAAAGGCAAGGAAAGTTTGTTCCATTCCATAGATTTTATAACTCCCTCTTTGTGAAGGTAAAGGAATGAAAGGATTTGTTTTAAGGAAAATAAAGAAAGGATTTGATTTAGAAAGGAATACAAGAAAAGGTTTTATAAAGCTTGCTACTTATTATTTTGATTCAAAAGTAGATGATTTGTAGGATATATTATTATCCTACCTGCATATATGTTTGGCTTTACTGTATGAATCTTGCTCAGCCAGTTTGGCTGATACTACATGCCCGATATGTGCAGGTACATGAAGATCTTACATGTTGGGTGTGGGCTGAGAGCAATGTTCCACCAACTTTTACTAGTTAAAGTTATAGTAGTTCTTTAACCGCTGCACTATTTATGTATAAGTATTATCATTTTGGGACTTAAGGTTGTAATATTAATTCACCTAAACCTTTACTTGACTGGACTGTAATAGTTTAGTTAAGTTTTGCTTTGACTTAGATTCAGTCTACGTAGCTTATCCTTAACGGTTATTCTCGCAATAACTGTGGAATAACACTTTTGGAATTTCGGGTAATTATGCATGGATGTGGATCCTTTTGAGCTGGATAAGGATTATTGAGAATTTGGAGTGCTGGTTTTATTGAAGGAGGTTAATAATTGGACGCGAGTCCTAAATTAAATTTTAGGCAGTCCATATTTCAGACGGATCCCTGCCGATTTTTCTGTAGAATTTTAATATCATTTTATTTAGATAGTAACTCGAAATTCAGAGGTGTTATAATATACCCCACTGGAAAAACCATGTATCTCTTTGGTCTATGCCATGAAGAAGTTGATGCATCACCTTCAAGCTCATACCACTTACCTGATCTCGAGACTGGATCCCATCAAGTATCTGTTCGAAAAACCCGTTCTTAGTGAAAGATTGGCAAGATGGCATGCTATGCTTTCTGAGTTTGATATTCAATGTGTCAGCCAGAAATATGTTAATGGAAGAGCCGTATCTGATGCCCTAGTAGAAGGATCAGGGTCAGGAGATGAATATGATGATACATTTCCTGATGAGTACTTATTATTCATTGACAATCCACAATGGTGCATGTATTTTGATGGAGCTTCTAATAGGAGAGGTAATGGGGCAGGGGTTTTATTAGTAGATCCTGATGGAGTCCATATTCCATTTTCCATCAAGTTGGATTTCCCAACAACAAATAATTCAACTGAGTATGAAGCCTGTATATATGGGGTAAAAGCCGCTTTAGTAGCAAGGGAAAGACATCTCACTATATATGGAGATTATAATCTCATCATATCTCAAACAATAGGAATTTGGAGAGTTAGAGACGAGAGACTTCAGCTTTACACAGTACCTTCAAGAGTTGATCTCTTATTTTGATGATATCAGTTTCAAACATCTTCCTCGGGAACAAAATATTTTCACTGATGCTTTAGCCAATCTCACCGTTAATTTGACATGGGAAAATGGCACAAAAATCCAGTCAGTTTTAATTGAAGAAAGGAAAGGGCCAACAGTGACGGTAGCAAAAATTATCTCCACGTTGGCTCAACAAGATGATGATAATGTCTAGTAGAAGGATATCAAGACTTTTCTGGAAACTATGCAGTATCCAGAGGGAAGTAGCAAGAAGGATTGTATAGCTATCAGAAGACTAGCTGCTCATTTTCTCATACTAAAAGGCAGACTATATCACAAAGGGTTTGATGGTACTCTACAACTTTACGTGAATGATAGTGAGACGCAAGCCATCATGGAGGAGAATGTGGACCCCATATTAATGGAAGAATGTGGGCATAGATATAATCGGACAAATTCATCCAAAGGCTTCAAATGGGCATCAATATATTCTTGTAGTAATTGATTACTTTTCGAAGTGGGTTGAAGTTGCATCCTTTTCAAAGCTAGGGGCAAAGCTAGTCTCGAAATTTGTGATTAACAACATTATCTGTGGTATGGCATATCTTTTGAAATCATCTCTGATAATGGATCACAATTCGAGGGTCATCTGAAGACAACTCTCGCAAAATATGCAATCAAGCATCATCAGTCCTCACCTTATCGTCCCTAAACAAATGGAGCGGTGGAAGCAGCCAATAAGACAATCAAGACTATTGTTGCAAAGATGACGGAGAAGACTAGAGAATGGCATGACAAACTACCATATGCCCTTTGGGGATATTGAATATCAAATAGGACTCCAACAGGCACAACCCTGTATTCTTTGGTTTATGGGATGGAGCCAGTCTTGCCGGTTGAGGTCGAGATACAATCTCTCAGGGTCATAGCCGAAAGTGAAATCTCATAAGACCAATGGTACAAAATTCGTTATGATGAGCTTGCATTTGCAGATGAGCGCCGATTACAGGATTTGCATAACATTCAACTTTATCAACGGAGAATTGCTCGTGCATTTAACAAAAAGGTTCGAGATAGAGACATTTAAGAAGGCGATCTAGTTTTAAAGGAAAATAGAGCTCCGTTGCATGATCCTCGGGGAAAATTCAAGCCTAACTGGTCTGGGCCATTCCTAGTCAAGCATGTCACCACGACTGGAGCAATAAAGCTAATGGATTTTGATGGGAATGAATTCACCCATTTCACTAATCTTGATCAGTTGAAGAAATATTACGCTTAGGCATCAAAGTAATTGTAATTGTCATGGTCAAGTAATTAAGCAGTTTGTGGATTTTGTATCCTATCTGTTCATTCTTAATAAACATGCCATGTGTTCTCTAATATTCAGAGTGTGTGTGCCAAAAAAAAACAAAAAAAAATAGAAAAAAGGAGAAAAAGAAAAATGATGAAGCATGTAAAGATGTTTTTGTTTGTTAAGATTTTATATATTATGCTTTCGTGTGTCATATGATTGATTAATTATAATTTGCATGTGATATTAAATGTTAAAGTATACATGTGTTTAGAATTGTGTTCACATTGAATTTCTCACAAGCAGATAATTCTCACAAACAGATATTTTTATTCATCCCAACTATGATACTCCATTTCATAGATAAAAAGACATAAAGCCTCTATTTCCGTCCTACAAACTTAAAAAAAAAAAAAGAAAAAAAGAAGAAAAACAACATAAAAAATAAACATTATATTTCTCCCAAACTCTCCTCCTGTTCATGGTAGGCCCGTCTGAACCATTGTCTTGACTAATATCAACCAAGAGGCATTGAAGGTAATCATCATCGATTGTCAAAAAGGGAAATTCAGGTAATGCTGAAGTATGTGGAAATATAGAACCATGCCCTTTTATAGATGGAAGAAGAATGATCATCCATGATTCATGCCATGGATAATAGGATTGGGTATTGTCCATAGGGTAATAAGGAGCATCCCTAACAATGGCTAATGACCAAGCATTTGTGGTATGTCAATTTTTGCTAAAGCTAAACATCGATAAACAGTGTCAATGATGAATCAAGAACATTAATACAATCTTTTTTTTTCATAATCATCCAAAATAATGACCTTGATCAATCTATTTTATATAGTGATCATCATTTTCCGATAAAGCAAATAAGCATTATGCATGAAAAATTCTTGAAAGATTTTTTAAAAAACAGATCAAAATTTTGCCATATGATGGGTGGTCCACCATGGGTCTGGAGGGTAATAACCCTTGGTCAACACTTTAAGATGACATGACCTGACAATGCACCACTTTAAGGTGACATGACCTGACAATGCACCACTTAAAGGTGACATGACCTGACAATGCGCCGCTTTAAGACGACATAACTTGACAATGTCCTAATTTAAGGTGACATGATAACACAAGGAGTCATAAAAAGTGAATGACGGTGACTTGACAACTTGTTTGTCATCAAGACCATGAAAAACTGTGATAAAAATCTTGAGTCAAGCATGTTAATTGGCTGGAGTCTCTCACGTTAACGAAAGACTAATTCATAAGACAAAAATATATCAGACGACGTTAAAGTCGCATTTCAAAATTTTAGAAAATTAATTGGGATTTTCTATTTAAGACGACGTCAAAGTCGCTTTTCAAATTTTAGAAAATTAATTGGGATTTTCTATCTAAAACGACGTCAAAGTCGCATTTCAAATTTTAGAAAATTAATTGGGATTTTCTAAGACGACGTCAAAGTTGCATTTCAAATTTTAGAAAATTAATTGGGATTTTCTATTTAAGACGACGATAAAGTCGCATTTTCAAATTTTAGAAAATTAATTGGGATTTTCTACCTAAGACGACAATAAAGTCGCGTTTTCAATTTTACGAAATTAATTGAGATTTTCCATCTAAGACGACAATAAAGTCGCATTTTAAAATTTTAGAAAATTAAATGGGATTTTCTACTTAAAGCGTCATTAGAAGTTGCAAATCATGTTTTCAAAAGAGCACTGACGATAACTATTTTCTATGGAGAATATGTTATCTCAAAAGAAATTTTCTGTCAAAATTTTGTGTCTTTTCAAACATTGGTCATCATTTCATCTGAAATTCGACCAATGTGGGGCATTCTGTAGACAATATATTTTGAACCCCTTTTGTGTATAAAATTTTAAAATAAAGATTTTGAAAAGAAATAAAAATAACGAAAACCGTCAAGTATTGTGGAGTGCGCGCCCCATCGAAGGCATGTTTCATCTCGGATCGCGAGTTTCATTCCGTCGTATGGTTTTCTAGTTTTTACGTTTTAGTCATACAATTCGGGCTTAGAAATATAATATTCCATAAGTCGTAGTCAATAACTATAGCCATCGGTTTAATAAAATGATTTGTAGTATAATCATGTTCGTCTTTACTAATTTGACGAGTTTTCGTTAATATTTTTAAGTTAGTTTTTTCGAAAAACAGAAAAACGAGTCGCAATTAGGCGCCAGAATTTTAATCGTCTTTCAAAACTGGTAGGAATCAGTTTTCTTGATGATCAAGTCATTGTCCATTGGATAAAGAATAAGAATATATTGTTAAACCACCAATCACACCCTTTTATCCATTAGTTAAGGAATAAAAATCATGAAAAGGAATAAGAATCGGAATCAAATCCAAAGTGTAAGTGCCAAGAATCCGATTTTTTTTTTCAAAAGATTCGAGCTGTGCGCCAGGCACACGATCATGCGCCAGACGCATGATCATACGCCCAGCGCATAACAGCTTTGTGCGCTAGACGCATGCCCATGCGCCAAGCGCACAAGGCTGTGTCTAGCGCAGGTCCTTGCGCTGCGCACAGTTGCCCAATCAGCTTTTCCTTCACGTTTTTTCGATGCATTTCTACGTATTAGGATGTATTTGGGACGAGCTAAAACTCGGATTTTGCCTCATTAGTGTAAAGATCAAAATTAAATCTAAAGAGAATTAGAATATTGGTATTTCCAATAAATTTGATGATGTAGGAAGATTTGAGGAGATTTAGTGATGTCATTAGGGTGATGTCATTGGGATTATATCATTAAGATAATATAAGATGTTAAAAATATGATTTTTGGGAGAAAAATCTGATTTTCTACATTCTTCAAAACCTAATTCATCACCTCATTTCCCTATAAATACCCCCTTCTTTTAATTTCAAAGGACAACTTCTCACAACTTGAAAATCTAAAACTTCTCAACTTCAATACTACTCTTATTCTCTCTACTTCCTCCCTCTAAGAAAAATATCACTCAAAAAAGAGAAAGCAAAAGTTATAATTAGGAAATTAATTAGCAAGTATACGAAATTCATCAAAGAAAAACACAAAAAAGGGTTTAGTTAGTAATTAAGTGGATTTAGAAACTCACTTAGAAATTAAGAAAATCACAAAAAAAGTAGAAAACTTTGCAAAAGGAAGTGCATCATTGAGTTAGCAAGGTAAATTTAAAGTTCTTGTCATTTTTCTTATTTATCTTCTTAATCACATACTAACTTTCTCTTTGTTTTCTCTTATCATTTTTAGTTTTTTGGAGTGATTTGGGTATGTGGAAGTCCTAATAGGTTCCCAACCTTAAATCACCCCACCTAGAATAGTCAACTCTAATGGGGAGACTCTTAGGAAATAGGTGCTTATGTGATTTTTCTTAATTAAGATGTTGTTCATCACCAAAAACATGTTTTCATGAAAAAAATTCAAGTAAAGTCGTGCATAAACATCTCCATAAAAAGAAAATGTGATGCTGTAATTATGGTCAGTTTTAATTTCGTAATTCATTTCATTTTTCGTCTATATTATGTGAACAGTTTCAATATCCGATTAAGTTCAAGACGTTTCCAGCAACTGGGCTTTGGAATTTCTAAAAATTGAAATTTGTACAGATAATTAAAAATCATACAACATTGTTGTGCAAAACTGATTTTGTCTAGTACCACATAAGCTTGTTCTGTCAATAAAGTTTAAAATAAACTCATATAGATTTTAGATAAAATCAAAAACATGAAATTTAAAGTAGACATCAGTAGCTTTCGAAAAGCATAAAAATCATGTTCACATGAATTTTATACAATTTTATCTCATTTTTACAAAAAACGTTCATACAAATCACTAAATTCCAGAACATTGATTTTCTCTTCAGTTAAGAAAACTAAATAAAAAAGAGTCTTAAAAATGTCCAATTTAAGTGAAAGTTTCTAGTTTATTTTTTAAAAGTGTCTAGAATGTTCATGCCAATAATCACTTCAAACTAAGGTAAGTAAGTTGGATTTGAAAGAACACATTGGATAAAGGTCCTGTTTTGATTTAGTATAAAATTAACCATAATTCGACTTGTCACTAAAAGCTTGTGAACTTTTGACACAAAATAAAAAACTCACTGACCTATCTATAGGTGTATCACGTGCTCAATTTAACACTGTGTACAGAAAGTTATGAATTTTATAAGTCAGTGCAAGAACAAAAGTGCAATATGGAAAATGAAATAATGTTATTAACTCAAGTTTCATAAAAACTATTTTCCTTTCATAAGAAAATGTTTATTAAAAGTCATGGAATTTTAAGTTTCTCTTAAAATGGTTCATTTTTATTATGTAAATAAAAATCAATAAAAATCATCATAAAAAATCAAAATCAAAGAGGTTATTTATCTCTAATTTTCACAAGTTTACAAATAAACATGAATTCTAAAGCCAATTCAAGAGGATGAAGTCATGAAGATCAAGGAGTCTCATGGTGAATATCAAGATTGAAGACTTGTATAGATCATAGAATTGGTACATATTGTTGTAATAATAGTTTCTATATAAATAGTTATTACATTACTCATTAATGAAAAATATGGAGATGTTTATGCATAATTTTCATAAATAATTCAACAATTCTTTTTGAATAAAATGAGCAACCAATCTATGGAGTCATTTCAAAATTTTACACTGTGTACAGAAAGTTATGAGCAATTCAAAATTTTAGAAAATTAAATGGGATTTTCTACTTAAAGCGTCATCAGAAGTCGCAAATCATGTTTTCAAATGAGCACTGATGATAACTATTTTCTATGGAGAATATGCTATCTCAAAAGAAATTTTCTGTCTTTTCAAACATTAGTCATCATTTCATCCAAAATTCGACCAATGTGGGGCATTATGTAGACACCAAATTTAGAACCCCTTTTGTGTATAAAATTTTAAAATAAAGATTTTGAAAAGAAATAAAAATAACGAAAACCGTCAAGTCTTGTGGAGTGCGCGCCCCATGGAAGGCATGTTTCGTCTCGGAGCGCGAGTTTCATTCCGTCGTATGGTTTTTTTATTTTTTGCGTTTTAGTCATACAATTCCGGCTTAAAAATATAATATTCCGTAAGTCGTAGTCAATAACTACAGCCACCGGTTTAATAAAATGATTTGTAGTATAATCATGCTCGTCTTTACTAATTTGACGAATTTTGGTTAATTGTTTTAAGTTAGTTTTTTCGAAAAACAGAAAAACGAGTCGCAATTAGGCGCCGGAATTTTAATCGTCTTTCAAAACCGGTAGGAATCAGTTTTCTTGATGATCAAGTCATTGTCCATTGGATAAAGAATAAGAATATATTATTTAACCACCAATCACACCCTTTTATCCATTAGTTAAGGAATAAAAATCATGAAAAGGAATAAGAATCGGAATCAAATCCAAAGTGAAGAATCCGATTTTTTTTCAGAAGATTCGAGTTGTGCGCCAGGCACACGATCATGCGCCAGACGCATGATCATGCGCCCAGCGCACAACAGCTTTGTGCGCCACACGCATGCCCGTGCGCCAAGCGCAAAAGGCTGTGTCTAGCGCAGGTTCTTGCGCTGCGCGCAGTTGCCCAGTCAGCTTTTCCTTCACGTTTTGTCGATGCATTTCTACGTATTAGGATGTATTTAGGATGAGCTAAAACCCGGATTTTGCCTCATTAGTGTAAAGATCAAAATCAAATCTAAAGAGAATAAGAATATTGGTATTTCCAATAAATTTGATGATGTAGGAAGATTTGAGGAGATTTAGTGATGTCATTAGGGTGATGTCATTGGGATGATGTCATTAAAATAATATAGGATGTTAAAAATTAGATTTTTGGATGAAAAATCTGATTTTCTACCTTCTTCAAACCCTAATTCATCACCTCATTTCCCTATAAATACCCCATTCTTTTTTTTCAAAGGACAACTACTTACAACTTGAAAATCTAAAATTTCTCAACTTCAATACTACTCTCATTCTCACTACTTCCTCCCTCTAAGAAAAATATCACTCAAAAAAGAGAAAGCAAAAGTTATAATTAGGAAAGTAATTAGCAAGTAAGAAGTTCATCAAAGGAAAACGCAAAAAAAAGGGTTTAGTTAGTAATTAAGTGGATATAGAAATTCACTTAGAAATTAAGAAAATCATATAAAAAAGTAGGAAAAATTGCAAATCTAACTAAATTGAATTGTATGATGATCCATCTTACATTTAAAAATTGTTCTCCATCTTCAAACGGATCAATCATATAATTTGACATAATGAGATTGGTAATTATGATCTCCGAATTGATTTTAGGTCGTTTCACGTGTCTCACTTTAAATGGCCAATTTCTAATTAGCCAAACACAATCTCCAAATTTATCTCAAATTGATCATTTTTCTCAAAATGACTTAATAATCTTCAATTAAGATTATTCCTCATCCATCGAAAAGCCTTCAATTAGGAAGCAAACCTCTTTTCCAAAGATCTCTTAAAAATCATAAATGCGATCACTAATTAAGGTGGTTACTTCAATCATTGGTTAATCGCTAATTAGGATGATTAACTCAAACTCTTCATTTAATCACTAATTAGGGTGATTATTTTAAGCCTTGGGTAATCACTAATTAAGGTGATTAATTTAACCTTTCATATTTAATCACTAATAAGAGTGATTATCTTAAACCTTGAATAATCGTTAATTAGGCGATTTTTTTTCTTATTTAATCACTAATTAGGGTGATTATTTTAAACCTTTGGTTATTCACTAATTAAGGTGATTAATTGAACCCTTCTCATTTAATCACTAATTAAGGTGATTATCTTAACCTCTAAGTTTAATCACTAATTAGGGTGATTCTCTTAAACCTTGAATAATTACTAATTAGGGTGATTACTTTCTTCCTTCATTTTAACTAATTAAGGTGATTCTTTTGACTTTCATATTCAATCACTAATTAAAGTGATTATCTTAACCCCATTTCAATCACTAATTGGAGTGATTACCTCAATTCAAATAGAATTGTTTAATTCTAAAGGTGAGTTATTCATTATATATTCTCACTAGTGGAAAAAACCTCATCCGCTCCGATCAAAATGGGCCTTCACTAGAGGAAAAAAAGCCATTTGCTGTTGTAAAAGGGCTGCGGTTGTGTAGAAACCGCAGCCCTTCCATTAAGGGCTGCGGTCGGGACCAAAACCGCGGCCCTCGGTGCACTAAAGGGGTGCGGTTTTGGTCCCGACCGCAGCCCTTAATGGAAGGGCTGCGGTTTTCTACACAACCGCAGCCCCTTTATTTTATTTTTCCCACCCAAAATAATCGCGCTCTCATTAATTCTTCCCTCCACCCAATTTTCATTCAATTCACGAACTCTCTTAGCTCCACGCAGCAACGAAACACCCGAGCGCCCTAGCTCGCGAAATGAACCACCGCCCCGAGCTCCACCTCCCGTGCACGCCACCCCCGCTACGCGCCATCACGCAACCCCGAGCTCCACCCTCCCGTGCGGGTATCGCAGCCTTAGCTCCACGCAACGGCCCACTCTCTTAGCTCCACGCAACAGAAGAACCACCCGAGCGCCGCACCCTCCGTTGCGCACCAACCACCCGTGCGCCTAAACCCTCCAACACCGAGAAAGAAGCTGCCGCCGCGGCTTCCACTAAAGATCGGCGGCTCAAGAACGCCGAAAGGTCGGCCTACTTTTGGGGGGAGAGAAGCCAAACTCTCAAATGTACTTTCTCTCTCTCCTCTCTTTCTCTTTCTCAATTAGCAATGTCTTTGATTTTGCTAATTTTGGATTTTTATTGTGTAATTTCTTTGATTAGTTTATGTTTGATTTGAGCATAATTCAGTATTTTTTCTCGCTTAGAGTTTTGATTTTCGATTTAGAATTGGAGTTGTTGATATTGGTGTTCACTTCGATTGTTGCAATAAGACATAATTGGTGGAAGTTTATGGAATTTTTATGATTTTTTTGGGAATATTTGTCGTACACTCGTGAAATTTGATATAATTAATAATATATATGTTATTTGAATTAGTTGATTAGCTACATTAGCTATTAACTTAGTTTAATGCAAACAAATTTCATTTATAATTTGTTAATAGTTTAAATGAGAAAAGTTAGTTGTAATGTGTTTCAATGTGGGTAAGATATGATAATTTATATATATGAATGTATTTCTTATAATTTTTGCATTTACTATATGCTAACAATTTTTTCGGTTTTATGTGTCTTAGATATTAGCATATTGGAAGCGGCAAATCAACTAGGAGATAGTGCAGAGTATATATAGAGATCGATCTCCATATTAGTTGTTATTGGTATGTATTTATGATAAAGACAATTCATTATATATCTTCATTTATTATGTATATGTAGATTCAATCTATATATGTGTATGTATATTTCTTGATATGAGATTGGATGAAAACAATTTAATTAAGCTATGAAATGTATAAGTTATATGAATCATCATATCATCAATCATATGCCTAGATACCCGTTCAAGACTTACTCATTAGGAGTAAGTCTTGAATAGTCCCCTGTTTGGGAGCGTGCCCTTGGACGTTTGATCTCACTTAGGTGGTGAATGTATGTCTTCTTTTCAATTCTAAGGAAAGTCTTGGCTTGTCATTTCTCTACATTGTTCTCGTGTACATATGTAGATAATCAATTATCTACATTGTGTACTTGGAGAAGCTGCAGGGAAATGTTGCCGGATTTTCCCTTAGAATTGAAGAGTTGGCATATATTCACTAGTGAGATTAAATGTCCAAGGATGGGTTAGGTTGGAGTGATAAGGACCTTCGGATGCATGCATACATTTGCACATGTGACTCACTTAGCCTCCATTTGTATGTGCGTGTTTTCAATATGTGATTGTCTTGCATGTGAATGTGCTTAAATGATTGATACTTATAATTGGTTGTGTTTAATTAGAGGTTTTCATGAATGAGATGGATCGTACTTGGATGTATGGTAGCCGTGAATCGATTGAGTTTGTGAATGGGGTCTCAGAATTTTGTAAATCTGCATTAGAATACCAAGCATCTTCTGGAGCAGTCGACTTTTATTGTCCTTGTTTAGATTGTGGAAATGTGAGCAAGGTTAGTAGTATTCATTTGCTTAGGGAGCATGTCTTTCGTCGTGGGTTTAGGCCTCAATACCACGTATGGGTTTGGCATGGTGAGGAGGGGAGATATGCAAGAAGTTGTAGGATAATGAACGATGTATGTGAAGAGGAGAAGGATAAATTAGGTGATGATTTCGAGGATGGTGAGTATGGGGATGATGAATTTGGGGATGATGATAGAGATCGGGTAGACGAGATGATACAAGAGGTTGAAGATCAGTCTTGCAAACGACCTCGTATGTTTGAGTCTATATCTGAGGCTGCTGAAAGGCCATTGTATCCAGGTTGTACGAAGTACACCAAACTTTCCGCTGTGATAACACTCTTCAATATTAAGTCGAAAGCAGGTTGGACGGATTGCAGTTTCACGTCGTTGTTGGAAGTTTTAGCTGATATGCTCCCTGATGGAAATGATCTGCCAAAGTCGAACTATTATGCTAAGAAACTCATGTGTCCTTTCGGTTTAGAGTACCAGAGGATACATGCTTGTCCAAACGATTGTGTGCTTTATCGTAATGAGTATGAGCATTTAGATGAGTGTCCACGTTGTGGATTATCAAGGTACAGGCGTGAAGGGGCTGGGGGTAGTGAAGGACCACCAGCTAAGGTGTTGTGGTATCTTCCCATAATACCTAGATTTAAGCGCATGTTCTCACTAAAAAAGATGCGAAGAATATGCGGTGGCATGCAGATCGTAGGAAGAAAGACGGTTTGCTTGAGGAATCCGGCTGATTCCCCGAGTGGAAAAGTATCAATAGGGTGCATAAGCCGTTTGGTAACGAGGATAGGAATTTGAGGCTTGGATTATGTACGGATGGCATGAATCCCTTTGGCAATCTTAGTTCTCAGCATAGTACATGGCCAGTAGTTTTAGTGATTTATAACTTGCCTCCTTGGTTGTGCATGAAACGCAAGTACATCATGTTGTCGCTTCTCATATCGGGGCCGAAACAACCTGGAAATGACATAGATGTATACCTTCAACCACTTATTGAAGATTTACAGAAGATGTGGAACGAAGGAGTGTCGGTATTTGATGCGTATGCTAATGAGATGTTCACTCTGCGTGCCATGCTTTTCTGTACAATGAACGACTTTCCAGCTTATGGGAACTTATCTGGGTATAAGACCAAAGGAAAAAAAACCGTGCCCGATTTGTATAGATGACATGAAGTCTACACACATTAAGGGTTGCAAACATGTCTATATGCGCACACGAAGGCTCCTTAGACGCGACCATCCCTATCGATTTAAGAAAAAGGCCTTCGATGGGACGGTTGAAGAGGAAGTTGCTCGTAGACCATTAACTGGTACTGAAGTTTATAATCAGGTTAAGGGCATTGAAACGATCTATGGTAAACCTGCGAATGACGTTGATGGAACTACAGGATTATGGAAAAAGGAGTCTATTTTTTGGAAACTCCCATATTGGAAAGATTTAAAAGTCAGACATTGTTTGGATGTCATGCACATTGAGAAGAATGTTTGTGATGCAATTCTTGCGACACTTATGAATATTCGGGTAAGACAAAGGATGTTAAAGCGTCACGTCTTCACTTGGAAAAAAATAAGCTTCGACCGGAGTTGTGGGCTCAAAAAGGGCGGGAAGGAAAAAGAAAGTAGTGGAGGAAGGGCTTGATGAGGAAATTGGGAAAAGAAAAAGGGTGGATGATTCGGAGAAGAATTATTTGCCCCCAGCTTGCTACACGCTGTCGAAAGCTGAGAAACGGATTTTTTGCGAGTCATTGTATGGTATTAAGGTTCCAACTGGGTACTCATCGAATATGAAGCGATTTGTTACCTTAAATGGTGAGTTGAAGTTATCGAGTATGAAATCTCACGATTGTCATGTCATGATGCAAGTATTCTTACCGATTGCAATTGTGGGATACTTCCGAAGCATGTGAGGCACACCATTACCGAACTTTGTTCATTTTTCCATACAATATGCAAGAAAGTCCTTGAACCGTCGACCCTCGATTCTTTGCGAGGCCGAGTAGTTGAAACTCTATGCAAATTTGAGATGTTTTTTCCCCCGCATTCTTTGACATTATGGTCCATCTCATTGTCCATCTAGTTCGAGAAATTAAGCTGTGTGGTCCAAAGTGTTTTTGAGGTGGTGCTATCCTTTTGAGAGATATATGGGTACTTTGAAGGATAAAGTTCGAAATCTTGCACAACTGAAGGTAGCATTATTCAAGGGATTGTGGGTGAAGAGGTCGGTAATTTTGTGGCGAGTATGTTCTTGGTGTTGATCCTATTGGCGTTCCGATATCTCGACACGAGGGCAGACTCGAGGGCAAGGGTACGATTGGCTCAAAATTGATCTCACCTTCTGTCGACAAGCGTACACAAGCTCACTTATTTGTGTTGCATCACGTGGCAGCTGTCCATCCTTATTTAAATGAGCATATGGAAGAATTACGTGTTAGCAACCCTGGAAAAGGAATAAGGGCATTGACGCAAATGCATAATAAGACGTTCATTGATTGGTTTCATCATCGAGTAGTGGATGATTTAAATGAAAATGTTTCTGAAACAGTCAAGTGGTTAGCATTTGGTCCTCGTGAATCTGTACACTCTTATGAGGGTTATGATATTAACGGGTATACGTTTTGGATCGAACGTCAAGATCTTAAGTCGACATCGCGACGTAATAGTGGTGTTTCACTTGTGGCGTCATCTACACAATACGCAAGCTCGAAAGATAAGTCTCCCGTTCTTGCTGCCACCAACTATTATGGGCGAATTCAAGAAATATGGGAGCTTGACTACTCAGCTTTTCATATTTGTCTCTTTTATTGCAATTGGGTTGATGATAATCGACGTTGCGTAAAAAAAGATGATCCTTGCGGATTCACTCTTGTGGACATGGGTCGTCTACGTGAGACTGAAGAGCCATTTGTACTTGCATCACAAGCTAAACAAGTATTCTATGTAACCGATCCCGCTCGATAATAAGTGGTCAATTGTTGTACCGGCAAAAGGAGTATTCTGGGCATTGGTGATGTTGAGGATGAGGAAGAGTATGATGCATTTGAGGACATCCCAACTTTTACCTATCCCGAAAATAGCGTGGAAGATGATGTAAATATGTCTCGAGAACTATATGCGTGTTGATCACATCGAAGGGATACATGTTGAAACTCCTAAGAAACGGCGGAAGGTCAACAAATCATGAGACATATACTCAGGTTTATCTCTATTTCGTCCATTTCATGTCATTTTCATATATTTCGAGTCATGTGACTCAATTTTCTTGTTGAATATAATAATATAGCAAAAAATACGACTATTACGTAGATTTATAGGTGCTACTTTGTTGTTGGTTGGATTTCGGGAAAGTAAGGGTCATTTTAGGCCTATTTCGTCCGTTTCATGTCATTTTCGTTTATTTCGAGTCATGGTAATCCAATTTCTTGTTGAATGTGATAATATTGCATAAAATACGACTACAAAGTAGGTTTATAGGTGCTACTATGTTCATGGTTGGATTTCGGGAAAGTAAACGTCATTTTAAGCTTATTTCGGCCGTTTCATGTCATTTTCGTGTATTTCGAGTCATGGTAATCCAATTTCTTGTTGAATGTGATAATATTGCATAAAATACGACTACAAAGTAGGTTTATAGGTGCTACTATGTTCATGGTTGGATTTCGGGAAAGTAAACGTCATTTTAAGCTTTTTTTCGGCCTTTCATGTCATTTTCGTGTATTTCGAGTCATGGTAATCCAATTTGTTGTGAAATATGATCTTATAACCTAAAATGTTGCTATTAAGTAGATTTATACGAGCTACTTTGTTGATGGTTGGATTTCGGGAAAATAAATATCATTTTAGGCCCCCCTCGCACAGCCCCGTTGCCCCCCCGACACGCCCGATCCCCCCGTCCGCCCTAGCTACTTCCCCCCCTTGCACAGCCCCGGTCCCCCCCCTTGCACACGCCCCGCTCCCCCGTCCAACCCCTAGCTACTTCCCCCCGTCCAACCCCTAGCTACTTCCCCCCGTCCAACCCCTAGCTACTTCCCGCCCCCGTCCAACACCTAGCTACTTCCCCCCTTGCACATTCCCCGCGGCAGCAAGCAAGCTGCCAGCCGGGCAAAGAGCAAGCAAGCCGCGAAGGCGGCAAGAAGCAAGTGGCCGGCCAAAGAATGCAAAGAAGCAAGTCGCCAAAGAGGCAAGAAGCTAAGCAAGAAGGCAGCTAAGCAAGTCGCCAGCTGCCCGGCAAAGTTAGCAGCCGCCAGCGGCGGCAGCAAGCAAGCCGCAAGCCGGGCAAAGAAGCTTAAGCCGCCAGAAATGGCAATAGCAAGCCGCCAAAGAAGGCAAAAGCAGCAAGCAAAGAAAAAAGCAGCCAAAGAAGTGCCGGGGCAAAGCCAAAGCTGGCAGCGGCTTCTGCCGCACAAGGCCGCCGCGGGGATGTGCGGGGGGAGTAGCTAGTGGCCCACGATTTCCGATGTTCCATTATTGTTGGTCCTTAATCAATTTGTTATTTTTTTTTAACTTGTACATATATATTAATTTCTATGTGTTTATAATTGCGGGGATAATTACTACATATGGATGAGATGACGACTAGTGAACACACAACCGAGGGATGAATCTTATGATGTGAGGAAGGACCCGGATAAAGGTGATCTCGAAGATCGAGATCTTCAAGAACTTCATCCAAAAAGTGGTACAATTGTGAAAGCACAACAAGTTTGTAGGAAAGAAGGTCAACAACGGGAGTTACAAACAAATCAACAACAAAGAAAATCGAAAGTGATGAAAAAGAGAAAGGGAAGAGGGACCTACAAAGTCAATAAGTGCTACTCACTTGCATATGACTTTAGAGTACGATAACTTGGGTCAACCTTGTGGTGTGTGGCGTTCTAAGTATGCCAAACATATTGGCCTTTGTGTTCGGAGGCTCTCCATTTTGCATTCATGGCAAGAGGTGCCCGAGGGGATGAAGAAATTGCTATGGAATGACACTATGGTAAGTTTCATACTACCATTTAGTTTCTTATTTTAATAAATGTATGTGTATGTAGTACTAATGATAAAATTTAATCTATTACAACAAATGTGGAAACTAATATTTTTGTTCGTTTTTTGTAGAATCTCTTCAATATCGAAGATGATGAAGCCAAGAAGAATCTATTTTTATCCGCGCTTGCTCGTAGATTTCGAGATTTCAAGGCTAAGTTAGTGTCCCGGTTGGATTACTAAGCGGAGGAAAAGAACGGGTACAAAGAAGAAGAAAATTTATTGGGGAGAAAAGCAAATCGAAGCCGAGGCCGCATTGGAAAATTCGGAGGAACCCACCACATTACCATATCAAATATGGAGAAATATCAAACTCCGAAGAGTGGGAAGCATTTGTTGCCAAAAATACTACCCCGAAGCCGTTGTAAGCAAAGGATTTTAATTATATTTACCACACTTAGCTCGAGTATGATTGTATATAACACCTAATCTTTTGTTTGTAATTATGTGTTTTTTCGGGGCAAGACGTGAGAAAAAAAGCGCAAGTGCAAAAGCAAGGAAATATTATCATCATTTGGGTGCCCATTCCTACGATCAGGCGAGAAAAAAGTGGATGTTTGGCCATTACCCCACACAGGATTCGACAACGACACCTACCTCTACAACCACATTAGCTACACCGGCTCGTCAACCAGACAGGGTCCTTGATTGGTGGTGTTCGATGCATGGGGTTGATGCAAAGGGAAAGAGAGTGTTACCTGATCCCGTTACAGAAAAGATAGCCAATGCTATTGTAAGTACATATCATTTTAGGCCTATTTCGGCCATTTCATGTCATTTTCGAATAGTTTGAGTCACTGGGCTCCAATTTCTTGTGAAACATGATAATATAACCTAAAATATTGTTATTAAGTAGATTTATAGGTTCAACTTTATTATTGGTCGGATTTCGGGAACGTAAATATCATTTTAGGCCTATTTCGGCCATTTCATGTCATTTTCGAATAGTTTGAGTCACTTGGGCTCCAATTTCTTGTGAAACATGATAATATAACCTAAAATATTGTTATTAAGTAGATTTATAGGTTCAACTTTATTATTGGTCGGATTTCGGGAACGTAAATATCATTTTAGGCCTATTTCGGCCATTTCATGTCATTTTCGAATAGTTTGAGTCTTTGGGCTCCAATTTCTTGTGAAACATGATAATATAACCTAAAATATTGTTATTAAGTAGATTTATAGGTGCTACTTTGTTGTTGGTCGGATTTCGGGAACGTAAATATCATTTTAGGCCTATTTCGGCCATTTCATGTCATTTTCGAATAGTTTGAGTCACTTGGGCTCCAATTTCTTGTGAAACATGATAATATAACCTAAAATATTGTTATTAAGTAGATTTATAGGTGCTACTTTGTTGTTGGTCGGATTTCGGGAACGTAAATATCATTTTAGGCCTATTTCGGCCATTTCATGTCATTTTCGAATAGTTTGAGTCATCTGGGCTCCAATTTCTTGTGAAACATGATAATATAACCTAAAATATTGTTATTAAGTAGATTTATAGGTGCTACTTTGTTGTTGGTCGGATTTCGGGAACGTAAATATCATTTTAGGCTTATTTAGCTAATTTGATATGTTTTCGTTTATATCCATTATTCAAGTAACCCCATCCCCCACACCCCACACCCGCACTTCCCACCTGCCCCCCCCTCACACGGCCCCGCCCTAGCATGGGTGCAAGTGCCGCCATCGGCGGCTGCTAGTTGCCGCCATCATCGGCAGCCTGGCTGCCGGCTCTGGGCTGCAGCCTCTTTGCTCGGCTCTTTCTGGCTACTTGGCGGCCCTGGCTTCTTCGCCCCCAACACCGCCCCCCCACTTCCCCCCCTACACCCCACCGGCCCCTCCCCCCACTGCCCCCTAAACAGTCCCCCCACCCCCCTCCCACACAGTCCCCCCCTGCACTTCCCCCCACCACAGTCCCCCCACTTGCCCCCTACACTGCCCCCACGACCCAGCCCCCCCTTGCCCCCGCCCTACCGCCCTCCCCAACACAGTCCCCCACCGCCCCCAACACAGCCCCCACTCCCCCCACCGCCCCTACGTCCCCCCGCACTTCCCCTACACCCCACTGCCCCCCCCACCGCCCAACACACCCTCCCCACGCCCCACACACTTCCCCCCTTGCACTTCCCCCCCTACACTCCCCCCGCCCTACACTGCCCCCCACACGCTCCCCCACTGCCCCCACACCTACCCGCCCCCAAGCTCCCCCACCGCCCCACACAGCTCCCCCCGCACTTCCCCCCTACACGTCCCCCACCGCCCCACCCCCCCTTGCACGTTCCCGCCGTTTTGTTTTTTGAAAAATTTTAACGTCTAATTTATGTTGTTTTATTTGTAGATCGGATTAAAGGAAAAGGAGGCAACGGTGATTTCACTCCTACCGCACACATGGATGCTTTGCACGAAACTCTAGGAAAGGACCATAGTGGTCGTGTGAGGGGCGTGGGAGGTGTCCGCCTCGGCGTGCGAAAGGTATATGGTGAACAATACACGACAACGTCAAAATCAAGTGCAAGTAGTGTGAATTCGGCGTCGGTAGATGTGGAGGCTATCAAATCCGCAATTCGGGAGGAGCTTAGAGAGGAGATGACACATAACTTCAATGCTATGATGGAGCAAATGGGTTTACCGACCTTCCCATTGAAGAAAGGTAGTGATGTTCCATCTAGCGCCCGATCGGTGTTCCACAAACATCGGATAATCAAACGATACCGCACCCGATCCACCAATACCCGAGTTGAAGGTAATCACCGTATTTGGTTTAATTTATCACGCTTAATCACTCGTGCTTTATTAATTAACTATGTATTGTCCCTAAGTGCATGCAATTCTAAATATGTTGTTTCATCGCAATTAACTATTAATGACTTGTTTTGATTCAAAGGAGGAGACCCCATGCCGACTATTAGTTCAGAAAAAGATTCCGATAGTCCGATTGTGGTAGCTAGTGGCCATGCACAACCTCCTGGTGATCGAGTACGAGTGCATCACCAGATAGTGAAAAATGATCACTATGTGGTGAGCATCGACTACATTGAGCCTGGTTTTGAAGACTTAGGTCTTCCGATGCCAAAACCGGAGGTCGGCCTACATACACCGAGTGACGCCCATGGTAGTTATGTTCGTGGCCGCGTGCATGGGTGCGATTTTCGGATGAGGTACACCGATAAACATACATATATATATGCGTTAGTTTATGTAATAATCAACTCTGATTATATTACTTTTCTATGTCATATAAATAATAAGTGAACAATATTCTTATTATTACTTTTTAATAGGTTTCAAGGAAGGCTGGTTCACATGACCGTAAGGCTAAAAAGGTCGGTTCACAAAACAAGATGGCTAAGGAGGCAATTGGACGTGCTGAAATTGAACCAATTGTGTTCGATGACCAAGTTAGTATGTCAAACAATCCACTTCTCGAGCCGTTGGTGGTGCAAGGCCTTACTAAGGCATGTTATTGGTTGCATGAGTGTGTTAGTGATTTGCTCGATGATACTGCAATACATGTTCCTTTGGGGGAAGGAACAATTCAACTACGCCGATGAGTCATCTACATGGATTTCCAAAGACGATGTTAAAGAATTCTTACGTGGAGAAATGTTGAGTGGAACAATGATACAAGCTTTCATGAGGTGATACATATACATATCTTACTTTACAAGTTTATAATAATTTTCACCTTCCATACATGTATGTTGACTTTTTATTATATGCTTTAATTTCTCGGAGTTATTGTGTACCGAATTGAATGAAAAAATGAGTGAGACAAAGATTGGTTGGTTATGTCCAAGTATGATGCGAGATGACAATTGTTTAAAAAACAAAACCGATGTGAAAGAATATCTCGATACTAGTTTCAAACAATCACATCGGTTAGAAGAGAAGTTCATCCTTGTTCCATATATTGAAGCGTAAGCTTGTTACACCAAACTTGATGCTTTACTTTATTTTCTATAACTTTATTACCTTGTTTAGATAACTTTATATTATTTCCTTGTATAGTCTCCATTGGACGCTCATTGTGATATGTTTGTCAAATAATCACGTTTACCACTTTGATTCTCTTCGTCGACAACCACCACGGAGCTTACTAGTCAAGTCACTATTGAATAGGTAACTTAACTAGAACAATATGTGTACCTAATATTACACATTTATATATATATATACATATATATATATATATATATATAATAAACATCTTATAATGTATTGATGTAGTGTGATGAAGCACCATTATGGACTTGGACTTCGATTAGGAAAAGCTCCTCTTTGGATATCGTTGAGGTAACTACTTTGGTGAATCTTATGTCTAACCATTTATTTTCATATACTTTAAATTTAACATGAATGTTTTTGGATGTTTAAATTTGGTGAATTTCGATGTCCGCAACAAAAGAATGGTGTTGATTGTGGCTATTACGTCTTGCGGTACATGTTTGATATAGTCAACCGTTGTACCGACATCGATTATCTTCAAAAGGTATGTAACTAATTAGTTTATTTAATTTAGATTAAATTGATAGGTAAGAATTAGTTTATTTTGGAAATTGTAGCATGTAACATGTAGCTAGTTTTGGGAGGTGAAATAGCTCAAATTCACAAAAAACGACCCCGAAACGAACCTAAAAATTGAACTTCAAATCTTTTGCACCAAAATATGACATTAACACTTCAACTATGCATAAAGTAAGTGGTGTGTGTTAGTTTTGCTCCTATGTGTAACTTGTAGGTAGTTTTGGGAAGTAAAATAGCTCAAATTCACAAAAAACGACCTCGAAACGAACCTAAAAATTAAACTTCTAATCTTTTGTACCTAAGTGTGACTTACATACTTCAACTATGGATAAATTAGTGGTGTGTGTTAGTTTTGCTCCTATGTGTAACTTGTAGGTAGTTTTGGGAAGTAAAATAGCTCAAATTCACAAAAAACGACCCCGAAACGTACCTAAAAATTGAACTTCTAATCTTTTGCACCAAAATATGACATTAACACTTCAACTATGCATAAAGTAAGTGGTGTGTGTTAGTTTTGCTCCTATGTGTAACTTGTAGGTAGTTTTGGGAAGTAAAATAGCTCAAATTCACAAAAAACGACCCCGAAACGAACCTAAAAATTAAACTTCTAATCTTTTGCACCAAAATATGACATTAACACTTCAACTATGCATAAAGTAAGTGGTGTGTGTTAGTTTTGCTCCTATATATAACATGTAGGTAGTTTTGGGAAGTAAAGTAGCTCAAATTCACAAAAACGACCCCGAAACGAACCTAAAAATTGAACTTCTAATCTTTTGCACCAAAATATGACATTAACACTTCAACTATGCATAAAGTAAGTGGTGTGTGTTAGTTTTGCTCCTATATATAACATGTAGGTAGTTTTGGGAAGTAAAATAGCTCAAATTCACAAAAAACGACCCCGAAACGAACCTAAAAATTGAACTTCTAATCTTTTGCACCAAAATATGACATTAACACTTCAACTATGCATAAAGTAAGTGGTGTGTGTTAGTTTTGCTCCTATATATAACATGTAGGTAGTTTTGGGAAGTAAAATAGCTCAAATTCACAAAAAACGACCCCTGAAACGAACCTACAAAATTGAACTTCTAATCTTTTGCAAGAGTTAGTTGTTATTATATATTGTAAATGTTTGACTTCATCTTATTAATTTATTATATTCATATTATTGCAAGGTTTACATGGATAATGACGCACCAAGGTTGGATGAATTCACAATTGAAGAGTTGGATGAAGTTCGAAACAAGTTGGCTACCTACATTTGTGAAGATTGTCTATGATACATTGGTTAGGATTTTGCAAGAACTAACTAGAAGTTCGAAACAAGTTGGCAAGCTATTCGGTTGTTGCGTTAATGTAGCTTTTTGTATTAGAATTAATATTTGCCTTAATATGTACTCTTTAACATTATTTATTATATATATAGAATTATTACATATATAATTGGGAACTCTATATATATATATGCATTATGAGGTTTGTAATATGGTACAAAGCAAAGCAAAGAAGGAACCAGACGACACAGGAACGAGCGCATATATAGGGCTCGAATTTTTAAAAAAAAAAAAATTATTACCAAAAGGGTTTGCGGTTAATGGAGAAAACGCAGCCCTTGACCATATAAGGGCTGCGGTTAACTGGAAAAACCGCAGCCCTTAATTATTCAAGGGCTGCGGTTTTCCCAGTTAACCGGCGCCTTATATGGCCAAGGGCGCGGTTTTCTTTCGACCGCAGCCCTTAATACTGCAAGGGCTGCGGTTCTTAACCGCAGCCCTTCCTATATATTAAGGGCTGCTACTCTAATTGCTGCGGTCAAAAAACGCAGCCCTTAGGCCACTTTTGACCGCAGCCCTTAGGCTTTTTTCCACTAGTGCTTACTGATCCGGTTTTTGACCGGAACGGATGGGGTAGCAGCAGTAAAATAAATTTTTTCAGTAAACATACTAACTGATCCGGTTAGTGGAAGAAACTGGACCAGTTAGTATGTTTACTGATCCGGTTTCTTCCAATGACCGGATCAGTTAGTGAGAGTAGGAAATAAAAAAAACAACTAACGAGAAAGAGAGGCAGCCTCTCTTTCCCTCTTGGCTCACTATCCCATATCATTAATTACAGTAAATAAAACTCAAAAATTACAATGAACCAGAAAACGTAAACCATTCAACCAGCTAAAAAAATTCAATGAACCAGAAAATTTACATTACAGAATCAAGAACCTAAATATCAATTTAAAATCAAAATTCTAGTAATAATAATCTTTAAATTACAACCACGAAAAATCAGAGACCAAATTACAACCGTAAACCCTAAAAACACAAAAAAAAACGAAAAAAACACAACTAAAACACGAAAACGAAAATACAATAAATAAGATCAGATCTGGAATAGCACTCGCTTTGTTGCTCTAAAGATGAGTTACAACGAAAAAATCAACCAAAAATCTAAATAAGAATGTAACAAGAAAAATAAACCCCAAATACAACAAACAAAACTCAAAAATTACAATGAAAAAAAAATTCAGAAATTGCAATCTAGATCCAAAAAGTAATCAAAACAAAAATAAAAAAAAACCTGAAAACCTAGATATGATGAACCTAGATCTGATCGCAACAATAACAATAACTCTAATTGTCTTACTTTTTCGTCATTGTTTCGATCAAATGAACCTTAATTCTGCTATTTGTTCGTTGAGGGAGGCGGAGGCGGCGGCGAGCGACGAGCTTGTGGCTTGAAACCTCCACGACGAGAGGGAATGCTGAGAAACGAAAGAGTTGTAGATCTGAAAAAACTCAAACGAACGAACCCTAAAAACATCAAAATAATGATAAACGAAGATGAAGAGTGAAACGGCAGATGATGAACGATGATAAAGAGCGATCAAAACCCTAACAACATCAACATGATTCAATAAACCCACAAATGAAAGGGACGATTTCGCGATTTAGGAAAGAGCAAAAAAGAGGACGAAATCTTTGAGTGAGAGAGGGAGAATGGGAGAATCAACAGGGAGTTGGCGGTTTGGGTGAGAGAGGCAGAATGGGGGGTAGGGTTTGACGGTTTTTGTGAGAGAGGGACTGAGCGAGAATGGGGGGTAGGGTTTTCGGTTTGGGTGAGGGTGAGAGAGGGAGAATGTGCCATGAGAATGGGGCTGGGGTTCATAATGGGCTTCAGTTCGCATGTGGGACTTTTATAAGCGCGCATAGCTAACTGATCTGGGCCTAAAAATCGGATATGTTAATGTTAACGGATCCGATTTTTAAGCCCACTGGATCAGTAAGTTGATCCATTCATTTACGCGCAAAAAAATACGAATTAAGGGATTCGGTTTGGGTAGAACCGGATCAGTTGTTTTGTATCATTTAAGGTTTTTTCCACTAGTTTATTTCCTTTTCATCCCCAATGGAATTGACCATTTAGGGTGAGACATAAGATCGAACTACGATGATTTTGATCCATGATTGGATTCCAATCCCGCAATGATTGGTACGTAGTGCAACTTCGGTTCTCAAACCTACCGTGTACAAATGATATATTTGCCCTCTTAAAAATGATTGATGTGTATATGTGCAAATTATAGGATTTCTCTTTCTTTTGAATAGCCATGATTACTTTAAATTGGAAAATAACGCATTTAGTAAGAGCTCGTTCTGTAGAATGGAAGAGGAGACGAGTTCCAGATGTTCGCACCTCTTAACCTAAACCCCAAACCCTATCTCATGGTATGAAAGACCGAGTTTCAAAAAAGCCTTATCCATATGAAGTCATCATCGTTTTAAATGATATTTATTGAAATTGATTTTAAAACTATTTATTAAATAAATCTGTCCCTATTCAGATATTAATAGGGTGGGGACTGCAAAGTTTTCTTAAATTCATAGTCCAATGAGAGGCTTTTGTGGTTTTCAGACCGTTAATTATGATAGTAAAAAATCGGGTACCACAATATGCTCCTTCCTCAAAATCTTACAAAACAAAAACATAATAAGTTAATCATCTCTTCATCAAGAAGAACCCCTATCTACTTACTCATACTTGTAGACACATAATCGTGTCTCCCCATTTAAGGGCCCAATGATGAAACATACCATGGTCTTAATTGGTCCGATCCAAGGGCAGAGCAGTCCGAAGAGCCAAAACTATTTTTAAAACTGTTAAAGCGTATTTTAATGATCCAAAATCGTATTTTGAGCCCAACTCTTCAAAAAGCCCATTTAATTATTAATTGATAATTAATTGTTTTAATAAATTAATATTTTCAAAGATATTTGTATAATTAAAATTGGATTTTATCTCGTAAAATCAGATTTCCGGAGTTAAAAGATGAAAGAAAATATTTAAAACGCGTTTTATAAAAAAAGCTGTCAAAACGTGTCAAAAGCAAGGCGGTGCGCCGAGCGCACCAACGTGCGCCGAGCGCACCAACGTGCGTCGAGCGCACTGTATTGCCACGTAGACCTATGTGTCACACAGAGTGGTGCGCCTAGCGCACTCCTCTGTGCGATGCACATACTGTTACTTCTATCTTTTTAAAAGCATGTGCCACGTGGGCACTGTTGATCGGTTATGCCGCATCAGGCGCACCAATGTGCGCCTGACACGTGTGATTGTGCGTCACACAGCCATTTGCGCCTGGCGCAGTTGGCGCGTGAAGCGCAGTTTCCTTTTCCCTATAAATACTATTCGATTTTCCGAATTAAAAGACGATTTTTCCACATACTTCAATACTTTGACACCACGACTTCGACAATTACGAATACCTTACGAACCTTTACAAAACTTTTCTACAAAACTCATTGTAGACACCAAATTTTGAACCCTTTTTTTTCCGGATAAATAAAGATTTTGAAGAAATAAATATAACGAAAATCGTCATGCATCGTGGAACGCGCGCCCCCTGTCAAATGCATGTTTCACCCCGAAGCGTGAGTTTCATTCCGTCGTACGGTTCTCCATTTTTGCATATTAGTCATGCGGTGTCGTAGTCAATAACTGTAACCACCGTTTTACTAAAATGATTCGTAGTGTAATCATGCTCGCTTTATTAATTTGACGAGTTTTCGTTAATTGTCTCAAGTTAGTCTTTCGAATAAACGAAAAAAACGAGTCACGATTAGGCGTCGGGATTTTAGTCGTATCCCAAAACCGGTTTTAATCAGTTTTCTTGATGGTCAACTCATTGTCCATTGGGTAAAGAATAAGAACATATTCTTTATCCACTAATCACATCATTTATCCATTAGTTAGAGAATAAGAATCATGAAAAGATGTGAGAATAAGAATCAAATCCCATGTGTAAGAGGGGGGATCCGGATTTTTTCCGGAAGAATCAAGTGTGCACCAAGCACACAATCATATGCTAGACGCATGATTGTGCGCCTAGCGCACAACCATGCCCCGCGCCAGATGCAGTGCCTTGCGCCTAGCACACGACACTGTGCCTAGCGCATGCTCCTACGTTTGGTGCAGCGTTCTAATCAGCTTTATTTTGCACGTTTTGCGATGTATTTTTTTACGTATTAGGTTGTTTAGGGAAGAATATTTTTTGAAAATCTGATTTTGCTTCATTTATGAGAAAATCCAAAAAGAATAAGAATATTTGTGTTTCCAAAGAGATTTGATGATGTCATTAGGGTGAGGTCATTAGAGTGATGTCATTAGGGTGATTAAGGATGAAGAAAATCATATTTTTTGGGTGAAAAATATGATTTTCTACCTCTTTGAAACCCTAGTTCACCTCCCTCATTTCTCTATAAATACCCTCATTTTTTTTACTTCCAAACCAAGTTGAAAAAAAACACAACTCAACTTCACTCTCATCTTATCTACTACTCTTCTCCTCCTTAATCTTTCCATCTAAGCAAAAGTCTTAATTAATAAGTAAAAAGTTGAGCTAAAACACAACTCAACTTCACTACTTCTCTCAATACTCCTCTCATCTTCTCTACTACTTCCTTCCTCTAAAAAATCTCATTCAAGAAAAAGAAAGTAAAAGTTAGGAAAATAATTAGTAACTAAAGAAGTTCATCAAAAGAAAAAAACACAAAAAAGGGTTTATGTAACACCCCGTCCTTCTACTACTAAGATACTAGACATTAGCAATTCAAGGAATACTAAAATGACGTTAGCGGAAATAACGTCGGGACGGGTATGCTACTCTAAAATAATAAATAAAGATAATAACTCAAAATTCATAGCTTAAAAGGGAATAAATCTCCGAGTAAACATCATAGTTCTAACATAAAAGAAGTATCCCAAATTGTATCATACTATCAAATCCAAAATACCATGAGACATGCAAGTCTCCCAAAATAAACTTAAATAAAACTAATATCCTTGAAAGCAATCCAAAAATAAGTCAAGCTCCCTATGGCCTATATAGAGTTCATCTACCAAAAACAGAACTAGAAGCTTCTTCTCACAATCAACTCTCACACTGCTAGCCCAAGCAGTCACAAGCCTAGCATTCATTTCCATCTGCAAGATTATATTACATATTTCCACAGTCAGTGGGGAGTAACTAGCAGTTCTCCCAGAACAATAGCAATCAAAGCACCATTCAGAGGTAGATTACTAAGAAAGGAATAACATGCAATCATTACATCATATCATGCACATAGAAATCTTAAAGCTCATAGATAAATCAAGAGATCATCAACAATAAGTAAATATAGTGAGTGACATAATTCCATTATAAATAAATAATAATAATAAATCAAAATACAACAAGTTATTGAGTCAGAAACCGAACACCAATGATTCGCAAATCACTTCCTAAGGTTTGTCGATCGTGATCTCCTGGTCCGCCTATGGGCTTACGTTCCCCCCGCCCGTGTCTAAGAATGGCCAAACTCCCGATGCAGGGGTAGAACACGCGAACTCCCCGACCTCTCGGACGACAACAATTAACCCGTGTGTACCCCCTAGTTCGCAAACCAGGTGGTTGGCATGTTCTTAACCGGGGACTACATCTATCCCACCGGATATTCTTATCTCAAAATACAATCATGCATACAAACTAAGTATCATTCATCAAAAATATTCATCAAAAAGGAGATGCCACCCGGCCTTATACCCACAGTTCATCAAACAGTTCTTCATAATTCCTCGAAATAAATCACTTATACAATAATCAACAAATAACTCTCACAATAACACTTGAACATTCCCAAACATCATCAATGACAATATACTGGTTTTTACAGCAACCACACTCAATCACAAATACATCACCAATTAACTCTAAATCATATTCATTAAAAGAGTAATAACAATTAAATCATTTTATTCCATAAATCAAACCTAAACATGTGGTTACCGAAATGATGCATACTGTATACTACTGAAAATCAGAAACCCAGAATATATTAAATTATAAATTATATCTGATTTACAAGCCTTCAAACAATTTAAAAGTGTATCCTCAATTTCATCACAAAAACACCATAACAATTATGAAACTAATAAATTCGAGCATTAAAATCACACAAAAATTATCATATGACCCTAATAGCTCTACTGACATGGTACAATTTTTATTTATAATTTTAGGACTCCAAAAAGTATTTTTAACAGTTAATATACAGATTCCTCAAATAAGCCATTTTAACAATTAAAAATATAAACAGACGCCCAAAAATTACCAAAAATTCACATAACATGTAAAAACTCATGGAAATATATATTGTTCAAACAAATTAATTTTTATTCCTCTACAAATAATTTTCATGAATTATATATTGACAGAACAGAAATTACAAAAACAGATATATCAATTAATTAAAACAGTAAACAGTAGATAAAAATTATTCTAAGGCATGGAATACATTATACACATGTTACGTGATCTAAGAAAAATTATTTCATCAATTTCAACAGTCGTTCAATAATTATTATGAAATTTAGCCAAAAACGCACAAAGTACTAATTAAATCAAATAAATATTAAAAATCATGCAAAAATTATTTTTCTCTACACAGTATTCACATAGCATGTGTCACGTATGTTCATATAAAATTTCGTCAAAAATATCATTCAAAAAGTATTTTAGATAATTCCTAACGTATTAATCTAATACCGAATACTACTCTAAACACTATGACTCTAGGATAACAACTAGTTACCTGGATCGTCGGAGGCGAGCTGAAAACTTCTGGAAATCCCCACAATAGGTGTGTGACCCTCTTCTTCTTCAAATTCCAAGCACCAAGTATAAGGAATAAACCACAAAAACAATTCACGAACAATTATCAAAGAGAAGAAATGAAGAAAATTTGAGAGAATGAAAATGGTGATGATGGCCGAAAATATGGAGAATGGCAGCCAAAGGATTCTGATTTTCTAATCAGAATTTGAAGTGAATTAAGAGGTTTAATGAGGTTTTAATTAAAGAAATCATTAAGGGGGGTTATGGGGGTTATAAGGCATCAAAGAGTCTTAAGGAAAACAAAAGAGAAAAGAAAAGGAGAAGGCTCTCCTATTACTTCACTTGGCCGGCTGCCCCAAGCCCAAAACCCACACAAAACTTTCGGCCCAAATTCAACAACGATCCATGCTCCGAAAGCCCGATACGCGATAAAACGGTTAATTCCTAAATCGCGCCTAAACTTTGAAAATACTTAATAATGAAAATAATTCTAATAAATTATATTATAAATATAAATATAATAAACACATTAACACGCCATAAAAATAAAAATAATAATTCGGCTCCCAAAATTATAAAATAAAAAAATAATTAATTTAGAGAAAATAATAGTTTTAGAGAAAACTTTAGCGAAAAACTAGGAGCAAAATTACGGGTTGTTACAATCTCCCCTCCTTAAATAAAGTTTCGTCCTCGAAACTTCAAAAACACACAAACATGACAAGAACACAAATAGTACCTGAAACGAATAGTTCCGGTATTTCAGTCGCATTGACTCTTCGGTTTCCCAAGTAGCTTCTTCGTACTTTTGACTTCTCCAAAGTACTTTAACCAAGGGAATCACCTTCCTTCTAAGAGCACGGTTCGACGGTCCAATATACGAACAAGGTCGCTCTTCAAAAGTCGATTCGGCTCAACCGACACCGACTCAACGGGGATCACATGCGAAGGATCACTACGATACTGCGCAAGCTCGCGACACATGAAACACATCATGAACCTTCGACGGCTACCGCGCAACGCCAAACGATACGCGACCTCCCGATCCTTTCAAGAATCTCATAGGGTCCTACGTACTTCGGACTCAACTTGCCCTTTTGACCAAACCGCATCACTCCCTTCATCGGAGAAACCCTCAAAAGCACCTTATCCTCCACCTCAAAAGAAATAGGTTTCCGACGCAAATCGACATACGACTTCGCCGATCTTGAGCAGCCTTCATCTTCGCTTGAATTACTTTTCACCGCTCAATCGTATCCCGAATTAACTCCGGCCCAAAA
Source organism: Beta corolliflora (assembly GCA_947648045.1). Taxonomy (NCBI): domain Eukaryota; kingdom Viridiplantae; phylum Streptophyta; class Magnoliopsida; order Caryophyllales; family Amaranthaceae; genus Beta; species Beta corolliflora. Next base: position 196,511 of record CANSZD010000780.1, read on the forward strand.
TCAATGAGTCACCGATGTCGCTCCAACAAGTAGGACTACGACACTTCCTTCCATAGAGAGCCTCATACGGAGCCATTTGGATACTAGCTTGATAACTGTTGTTATAAGAAAACTCCACCAAGCTAAGAGACTTGACCCAAGACTGCTGAAATTCCAAGGCACAAGCACGAAGCATATCTTCCAAGGTCTGAATAGTCCTCTCAGTCTGACCATCGGTAGCTGCATGAAATGCAGTACTCAGCTTCAACTTCGAACCAAAAGCCTCTTGCAAAGCAATCCCGTAAATGGGATAGGAATCGCGGATCACGATCGGAGAGACAATGTCTTTGGGAACCCTATGAAGACGAATGATCTCATTAGCATAAGCTTCGACTAACTCTTCCATAGACCAAGTGTTCTTCATCGCAATAAAACGAGCCACTTTAGTCAATCGATCCACAATCACCCACACAACATTCAATCCACCGGCAGCTCTAGGCAAACCCATCACAAAATCCATCGAGATCGAGTCGAACTTCCAAGCAGGAATAGGCAAAGGTTGCAACAAACCACCAGGCCTCTGATGCTCAATTTTCACCTTCTGACAAACCAAACACCTAGCTACGAACTCGGCAATCTTCATACCAGGCCACCAAAAATTAGCCTTCAGATCCTTATAAAGCTTGTCACCCCCAGGATGAACGGAATAAGGAGTACTATGAGCTTCCTCGAGAATCCTTCTCTTAAGCTCACCATCATTGGGCACACACCAACGCCCCATAAACCTCAAGCTATCATCAGCACAGATCTCAAAATTCTCTGCACGACCTTGCATCTTTGCTTCACAGATCTTCTCCAGCTTAGGATCACCCTTTTGCTTGCTTCTTAACTCCTGGAACAACTCAGGCTCAGCACTCATGGAACCCAACAAAGCAGACACATAACCCTGAGGAACAACCTCGATATCAAGCTTGCGAAACTCTTCACACAATTCACGAGGTACCACCATAGCAGCGTTTAATGAATGCTTACTCTTGCGACTCAGAGCATCCGCTACTTTATTCGCCTTACCCTCTTGGTAATCCAGGGTCAGATCATAATCCTTGATCAATTCAAGCCACCTTCTCTCGCCTCATGTTAAGATCACGCCGAGTGAAGATGTACTTCGTGCTCTTGTGGTCAATATACACCTTACACGGAACACCATACGAGATAGTGTCGCCATATCTTTAGTGCAAACACCACGCCCGCTAACTCCCGGATCATGGGTCGGGTAATTCCTCTCATGCACCTTTGCCCGCTCGAACCATAGGCTATCACTTTCCCTCGCATCAAAACACAACCCGGACCATTCTTCGATGCATCACCGAACACTTCATACCCAACGCCCTCGGATGACAAGGTAAGAACGGAGAGCGAGAGGTCAAACTCTTTTTCGGCTTCCGTAAATGCCTCTTCACAATCCTCGGACCCGGATGAACTTGCAGTCCTTGCGCATCAAGCGAGTCAAAGGTTGAGCTATTTTGGAGAAATTTTGAACGAACCTCCTATAATAACCAATGGACCCGTAAAACTCCGAATCTCGGTCACATTCTTAGGACTCTCCCACTCGACAACAGCCTTGATCTTAGCGGGATCCACCTTGACTCCCTCCTTGCGATTACATGCCCTAGAAAAGCAACTTCCTTCGGCCGTAACTCGCACTTAGACGGCTTTGCGAACCACTTTTGCTTGCGCGAGAACATCCAACACCGAGTCTCAAATGCTTCTCATGCTCCTTCTCATCCTTAGAGTAGACGAGAATATCATCGATGAACACGACCACACAAGTATCTAAGTACTCGTGGAAAGAGCGATTCATTTGATCCATGAAAATCGCGGGAGCATTCGTGAGACCAAATGGCATCACTTCAAATTCATAGTGCCCATATCCGGTGCGAAAAGCGGTCTTCGGAATATCCTCCTTCTTCACGGGAATTTGATGATATCCAGGATCTCGGATCGATCTTGGAAAATACCCCAAAGACCTTTTAACCGATCAAACGGATCCTCAATGCGAGGCAACGGATATTTATTCTTGATCGTTACCTTATTCGGCTCACGGTAATCGATGCACGGAGACGCATACTCCCGTCTTTCTTCTTGACAAACGAACGGGAGCACCCCATGGAGACACACTAGGCCTTATGAAGCCCTTATCGATCAACTCTTGCAATTGAGTCTTCAACTCTTGCAACTCGGACGGCGCCATTCTATACGGGCCTTGGATATAGGGAGCAAGTACCGGTACTAAATCAATGCCGAACTCCACATCTCTTTCGGGAGGAATACCGACAACTCTTCGGAAATACATCGGGATAATCCCGAACTACGGAATACTCTCGAGGCGATCTTCGGATGATAAATCCTTCACCATGCAAAGATATACCACATCACCTTTTTGACGCATCTTCCGCATTCTCGGGAGCGGAAACCCACTTAACACCCTTCTTCACTACAACACCCGAATAAGAAATCATTTTCCCCTTAGAATCTCTCGAGCACCACCTTCGATCACGGCACCGAATGCGGGCATGATACTTCGATAGCCAATCTATTCCAAGGATCACATCAAACTCGACATAGGAAACTCTTTAAGATCGGCTGGCAACTCAGAACCCAGAATACTAATAGGCACGCCCTTAAACTCAGAATGACAGGGATAATTCTCACCAGACGGAAGAGAAATTAGGGACTTAATAGGAGATCTAGAGGAAAGATTAGCTTTTCGAACAAAGGCACTAGGCAACAAAAGACACTCGTAGCACCGGTATCGAGCAGTAACAAAAGCAGGAGTATTATTTACAAGAAAAGTACCGAGAGATGACATCGGGATGGACATCGGCTTCGGCTTGCGTCATCACATAGATCCCTGTTCTTCGGAGGAGCGGAAGAACCAATCGGCTTAGCGGGACCGGCGGAAAAAAGACGGGGCTCTAGGATTCTTAGAACACTGGAAAGACTTGTGCCCCATTTCCTTGCAATAGAAACAAACAACAGCCGATCCATCACAATTCTTCCCCGGATGAGCAGCTTTACCACAGATTCGGCACTTGCTCGGATCAAAACTTCGGACGATAACCAGATCCAGAACCCTGTTGATAACCCCCTCGACCAGACGGCTCATACCTCGGCTTCTTAGCCGGGAACTAAACATGGGTAGCAACAGGCTTCTTAGCAGCGAGCCTTTTTTAGAATCTTCCTCTTTCAAAGAGGCATGAATACTCAGGGCTATCTCATAGGCTCCCCTGGAAAGTCGAAGCTCCCGAACTCAGAACATGGGTCCTCACCCTAGGATCCATTTTCTTGATGTACCTCTTCACACGCTCAGCTTCAGTAGGTACAACTGAGGTAGCAAACCTGGACAGCTCGGTGAATTTATCAGTGTACTCCTGCACACTCAGAGTACCCTGAGACAGAGTTAAGAACTCTTCCTGCTTCTGCCAACGGAGCTCATCAGGATAAAACCTCTCCTTCAGCTTAACACGAAACTCATCCCATCCAAATCCCGGTGTAGCCATGCAACTTGCACGAACAGTACTCCACCAGTTATCTGCTTCCATCTTCAAATAGTAGGTACCAATAGGCACCATTTCAGCAGCAGGGCATCCAGTAGCAGCAAACAGCTTCTCCATCTCCCTTAACCACCCTTCCAGCATAACAGGATCAGAAGTCCCGTCAAAAGTAGGCGGTCGGTGACGGTCAAACCGATCAAAAACAGATTGCCCACTAAGGCGGAGCGGTAAGACCGATTAGCCATAGCTATGATGGCGTTCTCAAGAGCTTGGCGCCTCTTTCGGGCAGCCTCCTTTTCTAGCACTAGTCATACCTCGAGGCGGCATTCTACAAACACAAATTAAACATTCGTTATTGAACACATTATTAGTTGTAAATAACAACTTATCACATCAAAATAAGAAAAATATTTTCCCGTGGTTTCCTACCCAAGTGACCTTCTCACCACTACTTTTCTTGAAGCCTAAGATTCTAATGACCCTAGTTACTTCAACTACACATTTCCCGGGAGTTTCTTAGTGGCTAAGTAAGGGTCTCGGGTAACTTTGCTCTGATACCAACTGTAACACCCCGTCTTTCTACTACTAAGATACTAGACATTAGCAATTCAAGGAATACTAAAATGACGTTAGCGGAAGTAACGTCGGGACGATTATGCTACTCTAAAACAATAAATAAAGATAATAACTCAAAATTCATAGCTTAAAAGGGAATAAATCTCCGAGTAAACATCATAGTTCTAACATAAAAGAAGTATCCCAAATTGTATCATACTATCAAATCCAAAATACCATGAGACATGCAAGAGTCCTAAAATAAACTTAAATAAAACTAATATCCTTGAAAGCAATCCAAAAATAAGTCTCCCTATGGCCTATATAGAGTTCATCTACCAAAAACAGAACTAGAAGCTTCTTCTCACAACCAACTCTCACACTGCTAGCCCAAGCAGTCACAAGCCTAGCATTCATTTCCATCTGCAAGATTATATTACATATTTCCACAGTCAGTGGGGAGTAACTAGCAGTTCTCCCAGAACAATAGCAATCAAAGCACCATTCAGAGGTAGATTACTAAGAAAGGAATAACATGCAATCATTACATCATATCATGCACATAGAAATCTTAAAGCTCATAGATAAATCAAGAGATCATCAACAATAAGTAAATATAGTGAGTGACATAATTCCAATATAAATAAATAATAATAATAAATCAAAATACAACAAGTTATTGAGTCAGAAACCGAACGCCAGTGATTCGCAAATCACTTCCTAAGGTTTGTCAGATCGCAATCTTCAGGTCAGTCTATGGGCTTACGTTCCCCACTGCCTGTGTCTAAGAATGGCCAAACTCCCGATGCGGGGGTAGAACACGCGAGAACTCCATGACCTCTCGGATGACAACAATTAACCCAGGTGTACCCCCTAGTTCGCAAACCGGGTGGTTGGCATGTTCTTAACCTGGGGACTACATCTATCCCACCGGATATTCTTATCTCAAAATACAATCATGCATACAAACTAAGTATCATTCATCAAAAATATTCATCAAAAAGGGGATGCCACCCGGCCTTATACCCACAGTTCATCAAACAGTTCTTCATAATTCCTCGAAATAAATCACTTATACAATAATCAACAAATAACTCTCACAATAACACTTGAACATTCCCAAACATCATCAATGACAATATACTGGTTTTTACAGCAACCACACTCAATCACAAATACATCACCAATTAACTCTAAATCATATTCATTAAAAGAGTAATAACAATTAAATCATTTTATTCCATAAATCAAACCTAAACATGTGGTTACCGAAATGATGCATACTGTATACTACTGAAAATCAGAAACCCAGAATATATTAAATTATAAATTATATCTGATTTACAAGCCTTCAAACAATTTAAAAGTGTATCCTCAATTTCATCACAAAAACACCATAACAATTATGAAACTAATAAATTCGAGCATTAAAATCACACAAAAATTATCATATGACCCTAATAGCTCTACTGACATGGTAAAATTTTTATTTATAATTTTCGGACTCCAAAAAGTATTTTTAACAGTTAATATACAGATTCCTCAAATAAGCCATTATAACAATTAAAAATATAAACAGACGCTCAAAAATTACCAAAAATTCACATAACATGTAAAAACTCACGTAAATACATATTATTCAAATAAATTAATTTTTCTGCCTCTACAAATAATTTTCAGGAATTACATATTGACAGAACAGAAATTACAAAAACAGATATATCAATTAATTAAAACAGTAAACAGTAGATAAAAATTATTCTAAGGCATGGAATACATTGTACGCATGTTACATGATCTAAGAAAAATGATTTCATCAATTTCAACAGTCGTTCAATAATTATTATGAAATTTAGCCAAAAACGCACAAAGTACTAATTAAATCAAATAAATATTAAAAATCATGCAAAAATTATTTTTCTCTACACAGTATTCACATAGCATGTGTCACGTATGTTCATATAAAATTGCGTCAAAAATATCATTCAAAAAGTATTTTAGATAATTCCTAACGTATTAATCTAATACCGAATACTACTCTAAACACTATGATTCTAGGATAACAACTAGTTACCTGGATCGTCGGAGGCGAGCTGAAAACTTCTAGAAATCCCCACAATAGGCGTGTGACCCTCTTCTTCTTCAAATTCCAAGCACCAAGTATAAGGAAAAAACCACAAAAATAATTCACGAACAATTATCAAAGAGAAGAAATGAAGAAAATTTGAGAGAATGAAAATGGTGATGATGGCCGAAAATATGGAGAATGGCAGTCAAAGGATTCTGATTTTCTAATCAGAATTTGAAGTGAATTAATAGGTTTAATGAGGTTTTAATTAAAGAAATCATTAAGGGGGGTTATGGGGGTTATAAGGCATCAAAGAGTCTTAAGGAAAACAAAAGAGTAAAGAAAAGGAGAAGGCTCTCCTATTACTTCACTTGACCGGCTGCCCCAAGCCCAAAACCCACACAAAACTTTCGGCCCAAATTCAACAACGATCCATGCTCCGAAAGTCCGATACGCGATAAAACGGTTAATTCCAAAATCGCGCCTAAACTTTGAAAATACTTAATAATGAAAATAATTCTAATAAATTATATTATAAATATAAATATAATAAACACATTAACATGCCATAAAAATAAAAATAATAATTCGGCTCCCAAAATTATAAAATAAAAAATAATTAATTTAGAGAAAATAATAGTTTTAGAGAAAACTTTAGCGAAAAACTAGGAGCAAAATTACGGGTTGTTACAGTTTAAGTTAGTAATTAAGGCCCTGTTCTTTTGAACTTATTCTGGCTGAACTGAACTGAACTTATTTTATTTTTGCTGACCTGAACTTATTTTTACTGAACTGAACTTCTTTTGGCTGAACTGAACTTATTTTTACTTATTTTTGCTGAACTGAACTTATTTTGGCCGAACTGATCTTATTTTGGCTGCACTGAACTTATTTTTGCTGAACTGAACTGTATTAACATAATATTATCAATACTTATTATTATAATAATCAATAAATATTAACATAATATTATCAATACTTATTATTATTAGTTTATTATTTTATAATTATAAATAATAAATAATAATAAATAATAAATAATAATAAATAATAATAATAATAAATAATAATACATAATAATAATAATAAATAATAATAATAATAATAAATAATAAAAAATAAATAATAAAATATAAATTAAAAAAATAATAATAATTAAAATAATGAAAATCAACAAAATAAATAAAAAAAACAAATTCATCGTTATTATAATTATAATATTAATGATAATAACAATATTAATAGTAATATTGAAAACAAAAATAATAATTACAACATTAGACAAGGCTGAACTGAACAGAACTTATTTTTGCTGAACATAACTTATTTTTCCTGAACTGAACTTATTTTTACTTATTTTTGCTGAACAGAACTGAACTGAACTTATTTTTACTCAACTGAACTTATTTTTGCTGAACGAAACTTATTTTTGCTGAACTGAACTGAAAATAAGTCCAAAAGAACAGGACCTAAGTGGATTTAGAAACTCATTTAGAAATTAAGACAACCACAAAAAAAGGTAGAAAAATTTGCAAAAAGGAAGTGCATCATTGAGCTAGCAAGGTAAAGGTGAAACTCTTATTAATTTTGATTATCTTCTTGATCATCTACTAACTTTTTCCTTGTTTCTTCTTACCATTTTTTTAATTTTTGGAGTGATTTGGGTATGAGGAAGTCCTAATAGGTTCCCAACCTTAAATCATCCCACCTAGAATAGTCCACTAATGGGGAAACTCTTAGGAAACAATGTGATTATGTGATTTTACTTAATCAAGTTATTCATCACCAAAAAATGTTTTCATAAAAAAATTCAAGACAAATTGTGCATAAACATCTCCATAAAAAGAAAATGTGATGCTGTAATTATAATCAGTTTTAATTTCGTACTTCATTTGATTTTTCGTCTGTATTATCAGAATAGTTTGTAGGATTTAATATTTTTCCTATGAAGTGCAAGATGTTTCCAGCAACTGGGCTTTTGAATTTCAAAAAAATAAATTTTGTACAAATAATTAAAAATCATAAGCTTGTCTTTTAGATAAAGTTTAAAATAAAATCATTTAGATAAAACTAAAAACATCAAGTTTGAAGAAAACATCAGCTTTTCAAAAATATAAAAATCATGTTCATATGAATTTTATACAATTTTACATCATTTTTACAAAACCATTCATGTAAATCACTAAATTCCAGAAAACTGTTTTCCTTTCGGTTAAGAAATTAAATAAAAAAGGGTCTTAAAAGTGTCCAATTCAAATGAAAATTTCCAGTCTAGTTATTTAAAGTGTCTAGAATGTTCATACCAAAGTTCACTTCAAAATAAGTTCAATAAGTTGGATTTCAAAGAACAACTTCAATAATGGTCCTGTTTTGACCAGTTTGAGTATAAAATTTACCATAATTTGAGTGGTCACTAAAAGCTTATGATATTTTGCTACAATATAATAAACTCACTGACCTATCCATAGGTATATTACATGATCAGTTTTAAGCTTCCTACATAAAGTTATGAATTTTACAAGTCAATATATAAACAAAAGTGCAATCTGGAATATGAAATAAAGTGATTAACTCTAGTTTCATAAAAAATGTTTTCTTTTCATACGAAAATGTTAATTAAAAATAATGAAATTTTAAGTTTCTCTTAAAATGATTTATTTTTATCATGTAAATAAAAATCAATAAAAATTGTCATAAAAAATCAAAATTAAAGAGGTTAATTAATCTCTAAATTTTCACAAGTTTACAAATAAACATGAATTCCAAAGCCCATTCAAGGAGATGAAGATCAAGGAGCATCAAGGTGAAGATCAAGATTGAGGATTTGTATAGATCATAGATTTGTATATTTTTGTTGTAATAATAGTTTCTTTGTAAATAATTATTGCATCACTCAATTAATAAAAAAAAACATGGAGATAATTCAACAATTCTTTTTAACAAAATGAGAAACCAATGATATAAATGTTGCATGTTGGTCCCAATATAGTATATGAATTAAATGACCCAATCTCAATTAAGAGGAAAAATTGCAAATCTAACTAAGTTAAATTGTATGATGATCCATCTTACATTTTAAAAATGTGTTAATCATATAATTTGACATAATTAGATTATGATCTCCGAATTGATTTTAGGCCGTTTCACGTGTCGCACTTTAAATGGCCAAATTCCAATTAGCCAAACAAAATCCCTAAATTTGATCTCAAATTGATCATTTCTCTCTAAATGACTTAATAATCTCCAATTAAGATTATTTCTCAAAAAGCCTTCAATTAAATAGCAAACTTCTAACACCTCTTGAAAATCATAAACGTAATCACTAATTAAGGTGGTTATTTCAATCCTCGATTAATCGCTAATTAGAGCGGTTAACTCAAACTTTTCATTCAATCACTAATTAGGGTGATTAGCTTAACCTTTCATCATATTTAATCACTAATTAGAGTGATTATCTTAAACCTTGGTTAATCACTAATTAAGGCGATTAACTTAACCCTCTTTATTTAATCACTAATTACAGTGATTATCTTAAACCTTAATAATCGTTAATTAGGACGATTATTCTTCTTATTTAATCACTAATTAGAGTGATTATCTTAAACCTTAATAATCATTAATTAGGACGATTATTTTTCTCATTTAATCACTAATTGGAGTGATTATCCTAAACTTTGAATAATCATCAATTAAGGTGATTACTTCCTAACCTTCATAGTTAATCACTAATCAAGGTGATTATCTTTCCTTTTAAGTTTAGTCACTAACCAGGGTGATAATCTTAACCTCCATTTTTCATCACTAATTGAGGTGGTTATCTTAATCCTTCATATTTAATCACTAATTAAGGTGATTATCTTAATCTCATTTCAATCACTAATTGGAGTGATTACTTGATTTTCCAATAGATTTGTTTAATTCTAAAGGTGAGTTATTCATAATCTATCTCCTTTTCTTCCCCAATGGAATTGGCCATTTAGGGTGAGACACCAGATCGAATTACAATGGTTTTGATCCATGAGTGGATTCGAATCCTGCAATGATTGGTACGTAGTGCAACTTCAGTGCTCAAACCTACCATGTACAAATGATATATTGGTCCTAAATAAAAATATTTGATGTGTATATGTGCAAACTATGTGATTTTCTTTCTTTTGAATAGCCATGATTACCTTAAAATGGAAAATAACGCATTTAGTAAGAGCCCTTTCTGTAGAATGGAAGAGGAGACAAGTTCCATACGTTCGCACCTCTTTACCTAAACCTCGAACCCTATCTGATGGTATGAAAGACCAATTTTCAAAAAAGCCTTATCCATATGAAGTCATCATCTCTAAATGATATTTCTTGAAATTGATTTTAAAATGATTTATTAAATAAATATGTCCTTATTCAGATATTAATAGGGTGGCGACTTCCAAGATTTCTAAAACTCATAGTCCAATGAGAGACTTTCGTGGGATTCAGACCGTTAATTAAGACAGTCAAAAATCGAATACCACACTCATACTATCAAACACACACACAGACATACATACACGTTCATATTTTCAAGCTTCACGATTGCTCGTCCCGAAGGTTGTCAATCTCTCAGACCCAAGCCACGGTATAATCCTGAGGGTCCTTAAATAAATTATTTTTATATTGAAGTTACTAAATATTTCTTTCCTGATGTAGTTCTTTAATATAAAAAGCGCTCGTTTGTACATTCTAATCCTCTTTCCTTCTTTTATTTATTTTCATATATTATTATATGCTTACCTGATTGTCTTGCATGCCTTTTCATCACCACATGTTATTTTTGCTAATCAAAGACATAAGGAACTATTCTAATATTAATCAGATAATGTGGACAACCTGTTAGGTTCCCTGTAATTTTGATTGTGTATCACTAAAAATAGTCTTTTATATGTTTCCTGAACCAACCTAGACTAAACTATTTTTAGGGTGCATGAAAATATTATTTGGTTATTCTATTGCATAAAAATTGACATGAATCGATATTTAGTAGAGGCCATCAATGAGCGAATATGATTCATTATGACCGTGTTCGTATCCTCACCCCGAACTCAATCTGTGGTTCATGGCCATCTATGGAGTCAGCACGGGGAAATCTACATTGGATAAGTCCCTAATTGGTCCCTACGGTTTCCCAATATCCAATTAGGTTTATGTGTCTTCCTTTAAAGACTTGTTGATGACTTCAAAAACATTTTCAATAAAACCTTAACAATGGGGTAGTCAAATACGCGCTCACACCACGTAGGTGAAATAAAAACACACCTACAAAACTTTATCTATTTTTTCGTTGCAAGAAGGGGAGAAAACATGGGGTTTTAGGGGAACCATGTGACGCAGAGAGAACAAGGATTGCTAAGTGCCCGTGTGATGAGGACATAGGAAGATGTAAACCCGAAACGAGAAGGTATATTGCAACTAATTCAAAGCATCCAAAACGGAGAACTGTTGCAACTTAAAAAAAAGTATACCTGAATTCAAATTTTCAAAATAGTACCGGACTACTCTGTATTCCATAATTATGCAGTGCTACACTTGATAGCCAAACAAAACTAACCAATAACAATGACTAATAACATCCATGTCATAATAGAATCACCAATTGGCATTAGTAGAATAATTGTTTATTGCTGCGGTAAAATTGTTGCGGTTTTACCCATACGCAGCAACAAACCACGTCAAAAGAAAAGAAAAATTCAAAAATCAACCTATTGCTGCGGTTCTTGGTGGAAACCGCAACAATAGATATCAACGACAATATTTCAAAATTATTTGACTGGTTTGACCATATCTATTGGTGCGGTTTCTACCAAGAACCGCAACAATAGGTTGAAATATTATTTTTTAATAAAATTTTAATCTATTGCTGCGGTTTCTACACAAAACCGCAGCAATAGGTGGATTTTTTTAATAAATGAAGCGCTAGGGTTTTCATTCTTCCTCCCTTGGGCGCCGTTCTCATTCTTCCTCCCTTTCAATCTTCTTCTCTCTCACTCTCATTCTTCCTTCCTCTCACGCGTTCTCCCTCTTTCACTCAACAGTCTTCCTCCCTCACGAGTCACGACCTCACTCAGCCGTCATCATCTCTCAACCTCGTTACTCGTCATCGTCATCGTCGACCGATTCTCGCCGGCCTTCTCCTTCGTCGGCCTTCTCCTTCGTCAGCCTTCTCCTTCGTCATCCTCGAGCTTCCTTCTCGACCACCACCGTTCATCTCAGTCGTCTCAAGTCGACCTATCTCGACCACCACCTCTTTCGTCCTCACCACCACCTCTTTCATCTCTCGACCTTCCTCCCAAACAACAGAGAACGGTGGTCGACACACTATCATCGGCTCTGGGCGTTCGGCTCTTAGCGGTCACGTATACCGCGCTTGAAGTATAGGTTGGCTGGATTTTGTTTTTTAGATATGGAGTTTTCGTTTATTTTTTGCGATTTATCAAATTAGAGATGAATTATTAGTTTCTTGCTAGGCTATAATTTTTGTTAAATATTAGAGATGAAATATCGATTTTGTAATTTTTCAGATCTGTTATTTTCGTTTTTTTGGCTTTTTTGGTATTTCGTGTTTATTGAGTTTATGGGTAAAATAATATATTCCGAAAAAAATAGTTCATGGGTAATAATCAGTATATTTCGAGTATCTTGGTTCTGGGAATTTAGAAACTTGACCACTAAGATATCGTTTGTTGTTTGTTTTTGTATTGGAGATTTAATTATGATTGTAGATATATTTTGGTATCTTCATTTGAAAAATTGTGATGCGATAATATTCTAATTATTGGAGTTGATTTAAAATTACTAGAATTTCAAAAAAAAAAATTGTTTTACTTGTAGCTATTGCTGCGGTTTCTACACAAAACCGCAGCAATAGACTTGTTTTTTAGTATTAAAAAAATATACATGTTGCTGCGGTTTTGGGTAGGAACCGCAACAATAGGTTGCCCTATTGCTGCGGTACAAAACCGCAGCAATAGGTAATTATTGCTGCGCGGCCAAAACCGCCGCAATATAAGAAGTAAGAACATACCGTCTCAGAGATGTCGGTGGCATAAATAATGTCAAACCTCCATCTATGCAAACCCGGTTTCTAAACATTGTTGCAGGCCTTGGAGCAAGATAACTGAAATCATAATTCAACTCACTTTAGCATTTCAATGAACAGAGAAGCAGATTTATAAAAGCAAGGTCGTCAGTTACTTACCTTGGAATAAAAGAAGAGGTGAACAATGCATTGATGAGATCTTCTTTGGAGTTAAACTGATCTACCAGCAGCCCCTATTAAATACAAGGGAAAACACTGCATCAGTGACTATAGCGTAAATAAATGACCACTAGTAATAGTAAAATACTCCTAAAGTAAAACAGCGATTATCACCAAATAAAAGAGGAAATTCCATCATCATCCCAAAGCTGCACAAATTTGTGTTAGTTTATGCAAGACTTCGACTATTTAATAAGAGTCCACTAAAGGGAACCACTCATGCAGTTCAACCTTTAAAGGCTACATATATGTCACAAGTTTTACACCCTTCTAACCAACGTCCAACCATATATATACTACATTATCCAAATAAGTTATATATGAGCAATAACAATATGAATCCCAGGTCACAAAAGTTGACTCACATTAGGATTTGCACTTTCTTCCACATTTTTTTGAAAATGGAAGAAAATTTCTAAAATCAGCACTATTGTCCAACTCTTTTGGATTTTTATTTAATTTTCAAACTAACCTAAGAAAATCTAGAACGGAGAAGACATTCAAGAACTAAACGACATGGAATCAAAATCCCTAAATTATCAAGAATAAATAAAAACACAAAAGAATAGTGAGAACTTCTCTAGAGAGAGAATAGGAAGAGAGAGAGGCTCTCTAGATGGGGTTTAGCAGCCCCCGACCACCCGAAAATTCCCGACTCTGCTCCATCCCTTCCATCTCTCCTCTGCTTTTCTCTAGTCGTCACTCACCCATGACTCACAATTTCAAGAACTCTAAAGCTCCCACATCTGCTGCTACCTGCGCTACTATTTTTGGCCAAACTCAAGCGGTGAAGATGACGATTCGCATTCCCCAGCCAACTTTCCAGCACCGGTAATAGCCGCCACCTCAGAACCAACTCTATACGACGCGATTGTTTTTCAATCCAGGTAAGTCTTCTATCTCTTTTACTAAGGCTCTGTTTGGTAGGACGTAAAACATTTTCAGTGTAAAATGATTTTTATGGAAAATAATTTACAATGGTAAACACAATTCTAAAATTAGTTTTCCGTTGTTTGGTTCCATGTAAGAAAAATGATGAAATGAAAGGAAAATGAAAGGGAAAGTAAGAAGGTAGTGAGAGGAGTGTACAAGAGAGATAAGGAAAACAGTTTTCCCTTCATTTTGAAGGGAAAATGATTTTCCATTATTGGGAGAGTAATTTTGCTCCAAGAGAAAATGGTTTTACACTCCTTTGCCAACCAAACAATGTAAAACTGAAAATAGAGGAAAATAGGTTTCCACGAAAACGTTTTACGCCCTACCAAACGGAGCCTAAATTCATTAATCTTGAATAAGTATAAATTGGAAATTTCTCTGAATTATAATACAACCAGTCCTAAATTCCAATCGTTCTCTATTGTGAGAAAATCTCTTTGTGGGTCTTCTGTTTTTAGTATGTATGTGAGCTTATATGATCGATGTTCATGGATTTTGCTTAAGTATGGTAGCCACTTATGGAGCCTTTTTCAAATTCCTACTTTGTCCTTGTGTTCTTGTGGAATTCAATTTGACCCTGCTGGAATATTTTTCTTTCAGTCCTGCTACACTAAATACCTCTGCATTCTTTACAATCGCAATTATATGCTTAGTTCTCAAGGTTGGGAGGCATGTATACCTGTTGTTATAATCTTATGTCATATTTTTCAAGGTCAAGATGTTGTAGATTGGTCGGCATGTATATTATTTGGGTGGGTTTCTATACTGAAAAAACATGTGAGTTTCTTCTATTTGAAAACTCTTACAAAATTAAGCCATGTCATTTTGTGTACTAGTGATTATCGGCACCTTCGATGCAACACCATCTTCTTTATGGACTACTCCAGGTTGGGGAAATTAATTAAGGCTATGTTTGCATGGTATGTGAGATTGTTTTATTTTACCATGTGTCACATCAACATTTGCAGAGCCTCTTGCATATGGGTGCCATCGTTGATAAATAGAATTTCATGGTTAAGTCATATACTCCCTCCGGTTTCTAAAGATCTTCCTTGTTACTGTTCCTACAAATACCAAGGAGGATTCATTGATGTGGGGTCTAGGGTGGATAAAGTATAATAAAGTAAGACCATAGAGGAGAGAGAGGGTAATAAAGTATAATAAAGTAAGATCATAGAGGAGAGAGGGGGTAATAAAGTATAATAAAGTGCAATTGTGGACCCATATGATAGTGTCATGAGAGGGTAAATAGGGAAATTTATTTTGCCAAATAAGGAATAAAGTAAAAGAGGGAAGATATTTTGGAAACGCACTTAAACGGAAAGAGGGAAGATCTTTAGGAACCGGAGGGAGTACCACATATTGAAACGATATATGCTATTAAACTATCGCTCTATGAGTATTCGACCACTAATTGGATAAATGAAATAATTGTCTTGCAATTACTAATCTGTATGCTTTATTTCATGGCAAAATCATGGCTCTGGATAAAGATTGTTCTCTCTTTGCTATTGTATAAGTCTGATTGTTATTGTATTAATTGCCACAAAACTGTGAGTAAATGCCACTTTGTAACTATTGTGCCCCATTTTTGGGACTGGCGGCTAGCCTTGCCCAGCATCATTCGATGCCTGCCTAGACACTTGGTGTCTTTGAAACTTTATGTGCTTAACTATTGTGAAAACTACTATTGGAGGCAATGCAACGTCGTTGGAAGGCTCATACATTCTCAGACTATACATCGACTATCAAGCAATAGCAAACACCTCATACGATGGATATATGTATTTCCTATGAAACATAATTTAATTGTAACATTCTTACTTTTATATTTATTGATTGGAACTCTCTATTATTCTTGCAATAATTCTATGTGACTGCCTTTCGGCCTTGCTCAACAATCTGTGATGCCTACCAAGGCTCACGTCTTATGTAGATAATTGAATAGTACTTTAAATATAAGTAAACCATGAAAATTATTAGTTGGAATATTCAAGGTGCTAAAAAACACAATGCCCTTGGTGAGATTCTTTTTCTCACTCGAAAATACAAACCTGATGTTCTAATCATAATTGAAACCATGAGCTCAAAAATAAATCGGCAGAAGATTCTTAATACCCTGGGTTTTGATGATATACTCATTATAGATCCGATTGGACATAGTGGTGGAATCTGGGTACTATGGAAAAATGACTCTTATTCTATTTCACCGCAAACATCATCGTCCCGGTTGGCTCATTTCATAGTTCAAGAAAAATGCTCGTCTTTTTCTTTTTGGCTCACTGGTATTTATGCTCCTGCCCAAACTATTGATAAAGCTCCATTTTGGACAGAGGTAACTGAATTCTTCTCCAATCTTCACCTACCTTGGTACCTTATTGGAGATTTTAATGAACTCTTGCACATAAGTGACAAAAAAGCAAGGATTTATGCCACCCCTTCCCGCTGTTAAATCCTCTCGAACTTCATATTCTCTTGCCAAGCTCAAGATGTTTTCAGCCCCCCGAACTCCTTTTCTTAGAAAAAGAGACATAATGACCAATATATATATGAAAAACTCGACCGTTGTTTAGTCTCTCCCCAATGGGCATCAAAGTACCGAAATTCATTTCTCCACTATGATGGTTATACCTGCTCTGATCATGCACCTATAATATTAACTACAACTCAAATAAGACAATATAAGCCTGCTAGATTTCGTTTCCAAAATGCATGGACTAATGATCCTAATACGAGAAAAATTGTTAGCAAACATTGGCATCGACAACATTCACGTTCGCATTTCTACAATATAACCCGAAAACTTCAGTTTATTAAACAAGAACTAAAGTTATGGGCAAGGAAAATTTTTGGACATCTTCAACAGAAACTTGAACAGAATCATTCGAGATTAGTAAATGTCCAACAACAATTGCTCCAGTTCCCTAGCAATCCTCATATTAAGCAGCATTTAGGACGACTAGTTCGTCAACGAGAACGACTATTAACATTCAACCAAAAGTATTGGGGAAAATATTCTCGAAAACAATGGTTGACAAAAGGAGATCGTAACTCTGCTTTTTTTCATTCCAAGATTACTGCTAAGTTCAAACGTCAACAAATTTTGTGTATTAAAAATCATTTGAATCAATGGGTCAATTCCCCAAATGAAATCCACTATGCTTTTTTATCAGAATTTCAAGAACGCTTTAAATCCGCTCACCGGTGTCACCGCCCTGTGTCTACGCCTTGCATCTCCCCTATTGTCTCTGATATAGATAATTCCCATTTAATAGCTCATCATTCTGACAAAGAAATTAGAGATGCTATATTTAGCATTGATCCCACAAAATCCCCAGGATCAGATGGTTATGGATCTAAATTCTTTCAACAATATTGGGATATTGTAGGTCCTAACATCTGCAAAGCCGTACATGATTTTTTCAATCATGGTTACCTTCTTCGTAGTGTTAATCATACATTAATCACTTTGATACCGAAAATAGCTACTCCTGAAAAACCAAATCAATTTAGACTTATCAGCTTATGCACCACATTATATAAAATTATCTCGAAAATTTTGGTAGAACGTCTTCGCCCAATTCTTGTTAAAATTATCAGCCCATTTCAAAATGCCTTTACTCCTAGAAGGCTAATCCATGATAATGTACTTATTGTTTAAGAAATCCTAAACATATTTAACAAATCAAAAAGTAAAATAGGATGGTTCGCTCTGAAATTAGATATGGAAAAAGCCTACGACCGTATAAAATGGGATTTTTTAGCCCATGCTCTTAAAAGTTACGGTTTTCACCAACAATGGATCAAATGGATCATGCAATGAATCTCAACTGTCTCCTACACAACCTCTGTCTTTCGCCCTACTCGAGGCCTTCGCCAAGGTGACCCTTTATCACCTTATCTTTTCATTTTGTGTATGGATATCCTCTATCGACAACTGGATTTTGCAGCAAAAACTTCAAAATCCGGAGTTGGAATCAAACTTGCTCCACATTCTCAGATAATTCCAGGGCTATTCTTTGCTGATGACGGATTGTTATTTTGCAAAGCTAACTTAGACTCTGCTCACCGCCTCAAAAATATAATAGATTCCTTTTGCCTTAATTCAAGGCAACTAGTGAATTTTCATAAATCAGTGATCATTTTTTCTAAACATGTCCCCAATTCCAGACGAAGATCGGTTGCTGGTATTTTCAATATGACCCCAAAGGTTTTTCTGGGAAGGTATTTGGGCGTTATCTTCTCCAATTATAAGCCAATGCCTAGCGATTTCCACCATTTAGTTCAAAAAGTTGACAACAAAATTAATTCTTGGCACAATCATTTTCTCTCGAAAGCTGGAAAATCAGTTCTTATTCAGAGTCATCTAGAATCTTCCCCAGCCTATCTTATGGCAACAACTCAGATTCCCAAGAAAATATGTTCTACAATAGATAATATTAACCGAAAGTTTTTCTGGCGCTCTTCAACGAACTCTTCTGGGCTATCCCTAATTGCGTGGTCAAAAATTTGTCGCCCTAAAAAATATGGTGGGTTGAATTTTCGAAAAATGACCCATGTAAATGAAGCATATTTAGCTAAAATGGCTTGGTGAATCCTTTATGACCAGCACTCTCTCTGGCCAACTCTTATGCGCCAAAAATATCTTCGGAATACTTCCTTCTTTGAGTACAAGCCTAAGCCACAAGACTCTCATATTTGGAAGTCCATTCTTCGATCTCGAGAGCTTCTAAGGAAAGGAATCCGTTGGAAAATTGGAACTGGAACAAATGTTTATTTTTGGATTGACAACTGGTGTGCTAATCAAAGCCTTATCGAAATGTTAAATATTCAAATCATGTCTGTTGCTAATCTGGATCTTACTGTTAGTAATGTCATTCTTCCTTCAAGGCAATGGAATGTCTCTCTCCTTAATGAGTTAGTCCCATCCCATATCGTCCACCTAATCTTAGGGATTCCTATCCCTATCCATCCTACCCCAGATGTTCCTTGTTGGGGGATTACTAGCTCTGGTGAATTTTCAGTTAAAACAGCTACCTGGCTAGCTCATGGAATTAATCCTTCTAACAGTATTCCTTGGCCTTTTAACTGGATATGGAAAATTAATATAGCTCCTAAAATACAAAATTTTCTATGGCAATGTCTACAAAATGGTCTACCATTGAAATTAAATTTAGCCAACCGTCAAATCACTAATGACGCTCTTTGCCCCCTTTGTAAATCTGATAATGAGACTCTTGACCATTTATTTTTCACATGCCCTCTAATTTGTCAATATTGGAACTCAAATTATATACGACCAAAAATCCGTCATATAGTGCCTTAAGATCTTGTACAATGCCTAACGTGTCTCCGTCCCTATCCTCAGGCCTTACAATTGTTCTGTTACAATTTGTGGAGTATTTGGAAGGAACGCAATTCAATTATCTTTGACGAAGCTATGCTCAATTTAAATCGTATTTATTACAGAGCTTGGCATTTATATTTGGAATGGACTACTCGAACTACGATGGATTTTTCCTTTACTATCTCTTCTCTTCCTTGTTGCAGGTCTCCTTCTTCCATTCTGATTAGCGCAGTCCCCCTTCGATTGCTTCAAGCTAAACTTTGATGGTTCAGTTATTGGTTCATCAGCTGCTGCCGGTGTTGCCATTCGCGACTCCGATGGTCTTCTTGTTGCCGCTCAAGCTTATCGATTTGGCCAAACCTCAGCTCTCGTTGCTGAAGCCTGGGGATTAAGAAATGGACTGATACTTGCCATTCAACATCATATTCAAGATCTCTATATCGAAGGAGATAATCAAGTAGTTATAAGAGTGCTACAAGGGCATTACACTTGCCCTTGGACTATCCAAACCCTAATTGATGACATTCGTCATATGCTTCGTCAGTTTAGATTCTACTTCATTAAGCATATTTTTCGAGAAGCTAATCGGGTAGCAGATCTTCTATCAAAAAAAGGTCACAATATTTCTGCTGCTTCGGTTGACGTGGATGTTTCTACGGAACCTTTGTTGAATAAATTTGTTCTTCTTGATTCGTTAGGAATCTCCCTTGAGAGAAGGGTGTCCTAACTTTCCTTATGTACCCAAAAAAAAAAAAGTAAAAAAATAAAAACACAATCAAGTACTACCACACCTAATTTCAACAATTTTACAGTAATTCTAGGGTTTCACTCGCATAACAAAACGAAAATCATCAAATCACAGCAAAAAAACAAGTAGAAAGATTACATCAGAAACCAATTAATCGAAGAAATACGGAAAGAAAACCTAAGAATTAGAAACTATAAAAGAAAAGTTGGTCGACTTACCACTCATTTTCGTCGAACTAAGTTTGAAATTTTAGGAGAGAGAGAGAGAGTTGTGAATGAGAGGTATAGGAGAGAGAGAAGAGATAGTCGGGGAAAAGGAAGGTTGAGCAAAGAACAACAACAACAACCAACAGCAGCCGGAGCACCAACCCACGAGGGAGAAGATATCGAGAATAAAGCGGTTAGTTGACAACCTCCTGTTGTAACCTAAAAATAAAGGGCTAACAAAGAGACACGTGGGCCAATCAGAAGTGTCCACGTGTCCCTGAAAAGGGAGGAAAGCTTGACATTTTTTAAGGGTTTTTATTCCTTAAAAGATAAAGGCCCACTTTTGGCATGAAGGAATAATCAGAGCCCAACTCCCAAAAAACGGCTGCATATGATTCGCTAATATTCAGCCACCAATCATTGCTTGCCACGTGTCACAATATGATTGCCTAGCCAATCAGATGCCCCTATTTCAAGGTGACATCAAATAGCAGCTCCCAGATTCCAGACACTATAAGTTGTCTCCTCAAAATCAGGTAAAAGGTAGCTCATTGAACAATGTGCCATTACTCTGCTAAAATATTCTCTCGCTATCTCTACCCTTTTTCCATATCTGATAACTGACTTAAGCTTCGGAGGGGGAACCACCACCCAAACCTTCCGGGTTGGTTCCTTTTTCTGCAGGTTCGGAGAACGAAGCTCAGGTTCGGAGTGCGAAATTCAAGAATCATTGCACAAGTCTCTATAAAAGAACACTTTGAAGGATTGAAGTTGCTTATCCGACAAGTAGACAAAACATTTGGCGCCCTCTGTGGGGAGACGCAACGATGACTGCTTGTCACTCGTTTAAGATAGCTAGAAATTGCAGTTTTCAGATTCGAGTAGAAGACACGGTAGATGATGAGCGACCACCCTAAAGGAGGGACAGACCTCCGTCTATTGTTCATGTTCTGGTCAAAGTCAAGTACATGTTATCCAGGAAAACCTTGAACGTCCGGTGACTGCTGCTCATCTGGAAAATGTCTTAAATGGCTTCCAGACCAAGATGGCGGCAGTCGTCCAAGAATAGATCAAGAACAATATGCTGTTTTTCCAAGTAAATCCAGAGCATGCTGTTAACAATCCAGCTCCTCTTCGAGGACGCTCTTAAGAGAATCGTGCCGGTCCTAGTCGACCAGCTCGTCAAGAAGTCTCTAGAAGGACAGCCAGAGAAAAACAGCCAGAAGGAAGTGAGCAGCGAAGGAAGATGGACTAGAACCTGGTGGTTAGGACCCTGGATGATGCTCGTCCAAACGGACATCGGATGGAAACATATGCTCGGGAATACTTGGAGGCAAAGGAAGCTGCTGCGTTATAACCGTCGACAACAGGGTCTACACCGTATTTGAGAGATCCCCCCTTGAAGATACATTCGAGGACAGAAGGAAGAAGTCTGGGCCCTTCCTTCCTTCGTCCAAGGCAAGAGAAGACAGTGGTCCAGTCGATGGTCTATCGGCTTGCAGCCCCCGCAAACACCTCATCTAATCCATTTTTGAAGGAGTACCATAAGGAGTTCATACCCATTGAGGGACAGCTAGGAGCCCTCTAGATTAACTGGCCAACCCCTTTCTCGGCCAGCATCATGGAGGCGCCCCCCTTCCCAAAGGTTAAACTCCCTACAATAGAACCATTTGATGGAACGACTGACCCTGATGATCACCTTTCAGCTTGTAAGCATCAGATGTATGTCCATGCGGTGGACGATGCTACGTGGTGCAAGAATTTCCCGGCTACTCTAAAGAGAGTAGCTCAGAAGTAGTTTAACAATCCCCCCTAATTCAGTCAACAATTTCACTAAACTCAATTATCTATTTACCAGTCACTTTATAGCCAATCGGCAGGAACAAAAGACAAGCATGCATTTGGGTAAGGTCATCCAAGGACCAAAGGCAGCTCTTCGGAGTTTTGTTAAGAGGTTTAATCTAGAAGCTTTGCAGATTCAAGACCTAAACGCTGGTGTGGTCTTTGACGCCTTTATCAGAGGGCTACGGCCAGTAAGTTTTAAGTTTGACCTTGTCAAAAAGAAAAAATCACTACTCTTATAGAAGCCTTGAAGGAGGCTGAAGCATTTATACATGCTACAAAAGTTTGTGATGGGGCTAAGCACCCAGAGTCCAAGAATCCTAAGGAGGTGGTTCCGACAAAAAAGAACAACCCCAAGAAGGCTGAGACTTGGGCAATAACCTCCACAACTACCTCGTCCAGACGAGGAAAAAGAAAAGAATCCGAATCATCAGCCGATCCCATAGAATTTAGCAAAGATCAATACTCCATTCTTATGGAGATAAAGGATCGATATGAGCTTAACGCTCCAGCTAAGATGAAGACTCCTTACAGAAACAGAGACAAGAGAAAGTATTGTCATTTCCATAAGGACTGTGGACATGAGACTAATGAATGTAAGCATCTTAAGATGGATTTGGAGGATTTAGCCCGGAAAGGAAAGATGAATTCGTATTTGCCCCAAGGGGGAAGGAAGTTTCCAAAGAAGGATGATCGTCAGAGCAAGAGGAAGGAGAGTCAGAGCACTGACGAATATGTTGTTCTCGTCATTTCTGGTGGGTTTGCAGCTGGAGGACCAACGAATCGGGGGGACAAAAACTATCTTAGAGAGCTCGGCCTAATTTTGTTAACTGATCAGACAAAGGCCGAGCCCTTCCCCAAGATAGTTGTCAGTGAGCAAGACCGGGGGAAGCTGAAAACCCCTCATGATGACCCCTAGGTTGTGGAAATGAAGATAACAAACCTAAGAGTATGAAGAATTTTGATTGACACTGGATGTTCGACGGACATCGTCAATGCAGGTTGCTTATCCTCGGACGACCAACTCCGAACCATGTTAAAGCAGTAATCGTTACTCATCTTATGCTCATGAAGTTTGAATGTGATGGAGGGCAGATTGGAACTCTTTATGGAGATCAGCAAGTGACCAGAGAATGTTATCTAACAACTCTGAAGCCATCGTCCTGGAAGGTTGAAGAGCATAATCAGACGAAGGTGGCTGGCGAAGGGAAAACGGCCGAAATTGTGAAAGACCAGACAACCTCATTGAGAAGGACCATTGAGAGTTCTTAGACGCAGGTTGCTCCCTCAAGGAGAACGTCCGAGACCCTTCCCAGCAAGAAAAGAAAGTATGTGCCCATCAAGGAAGAACCTCACTCGACTGAAGAAGTTACGACCATCATGGGTTTGGCACTTGAGCGTCCAGAGCATGTTCAGGCCCCAGAGGACATATGTTTGGATGATGCTCGTCCTGAGAGAACCCTGAAGATTGGATCTTCTCTTACCCCTGAGTTGCGGGGAATTTTGATAGATTTACTCAAAGAATTTCAAGATGTGTTTGCCTATAGTGTTGAAAAGATGCCTGGGATTGATCCAGAGATAGCCGTCCACTGGCTGAATGTTGACCCAAATATGAAACCAGTTCGTCAGAAGAAAAGACATATGGGACCAGTTAGAAATCAAACGGTGGGTATAGAAGTACAGAGATTGTTGGAAGCCCGGTTCACAAGAGAAACTTATTATCCAGAATGGATAGCCAATGTGGTCATGGTGCCAAAACCCAATGGGACATGGAGAATGTGTGTGGACTACACTCATCTCAACAAGGCCTGTCCCAAGGACATTTTTCCTTTGCCTAAGTTGGATCGGCTGGTTGATTCCACGGCTGGCCATGCTTTGTTAAGCTTCATGGACGCCTACTCCAGGTTTCATCAAATTCCCATGTGGCCAGACGACCAGGACAAGACGTCCTTCATAACAGAGAAAGGATTATATAGCTGGCTAATGATGCCTTTTGGCCTTAGGAATGCGCCGGCCACCTTCCAAAGATTGATCAATACAGTTCCAGCCATAGTTGGGTAGGAACATGGAAGCCTACATAGATGATATGATAGTAAAGAGTCAGCAATAAAAAGACCATGTTGGTGATCTACGGGAGACCTTTGAGACTCTCAGGAAGTATAAGCTAAAGCTGAATCCCAAAAAGTGTGTTTTTGGAGTCTTGACCGGGAAGTTCTTGGGGTTTCTTGTAGATCAGCGTCTGACGGGCTGCCTGACGGCTCTTGGCTGTTTCCTTTCTAAGTCGGGTGACAAGTGTCATCACTTTTTTGCTATAATCAAGAAGAAAGCCAAGTTTGAGTGGACAACTGAAGCAGAGCAAGAGCTTCAGCAGGTCAAAGACCATCTTCGTCAGTTGCCTAGGTTGGTCAGTCCAGCCGAGGGGAAGATATTATTTGTAAAAGTGGGCCATCGAGTTGAACATGTTTGACATTACCATTGAACCCAGGAAAGCAATCAAGGGTCAAGCCTTAGCAGATTTTATAGTTGAGCTTACTCGGCCAACTATAGATCCAATAGCTGATCCGGCTGAAGGCAGGAAACACTAGACGCTCATGGTAGATGGATCGTCGACCGTCAATGGATGTGGGGCATGAATCATTTGGCAGTCTCCAGAAGTAGATAAGTTTGAATATGCGTTAAGGTTCCAGTTCCAGGCGTCCAACAATGAAGCTGTGTATGAGGCCCTGCTGGCTAGGATCAAGATGCGCAAAGCGGCTGGGGCTTTAGAGATTAAGGCCAAATCGGACTCTCTCTTAGTCGTCAGCCAAGTCAATGGAGATTATGAATGCAAGGAAGCATCAATAAGCAAATACATGTGTCTGATCAAAGATAAGATTGAGCCTTCAAAGCGCTTTGTTCAGCAACAGGTACCAAGATCAGAAAATCATCAGGTTGATGCTCTCTCAAAGCTGGCTAGCTTAGCTGATTGTGATGTACCATGGATAGTGGTTTTGGAAGTCAAGCCAAAGAAAAGTATTGATCAAGAGCAAGTCCTGTTTGTTAGCCGAGGAACAGTAGGGATGGAGCCTATTATAAACTTCAAGAAAACAGGCCAATTACCTTCAGACCCTGTGGAGGCTAAGTATGTCAAGGCCAGGGACAAGTGGTTTGAGCTATGGGATGAAACCCTGTATAAGAAGTCATTCAATCGTCCTCTTCTAAAGTGTATTACTAGGGAGGATGGGCTAGAAGTATTGAAGGAACTCCATGAAGGAGCATGTGCATCTCATCTTGGGGGAAGAGCCTTAGGAGAGAAGGCCTTGAGAACTGGGTACTATTGGCCTACCTTAAAAGAAGATGCTCTTGCTTATGCAAATAAATGTGATAGTTATCAGAAGCATGGAAACTTGCACCAGATGCCGTCCAATTATCTAACTCCCATCTTTTTCCCACTTCCTTTTGCCAAATGGGGCATGGACATTTTGGGACCCTTCCCTGTGGCCGTTGGACAAAAGAAGTTTGTGATTGTGGCTGTGGACTACTTTACAAAGTGGGTAGAAGCAGAGTCAGTGCGAGGCATAATTACGAACGATGTCAAGAGATTTATTTGGAAGAATATCATAACCCGGTTCGGCATGCCGCAGTCAATCGTCTTCGATAATGGTCCACAATTTGAAACACCAAAGCTGAAAGAATGGCTGGCAGAAAGAGAGATCAAAGCTCATTTTGCTGCAGTAGCCCATCCACAAGCCAATGGGCAAGTAGAGTCTTTCAACAAGATTTTGTCAAACAACATAGAAAGGAAGTTGAAAAATGCCAAGGGATTATGTGTTGAAGAACTATAGCTGGTATTATGGTCAATCAGAACTACGGCTAAGAACTCTAAAGGCGAGACATCTTTCATGTTAGTCTATGGAACTGAGGCCGTCTTGCCCATTGAGATTGAAGAGCCCACCCTAAGAATCATGTTGTACACAGAAGAGGCCAACTGGGTCGCCTTGCGTACTGCCTTGGATCAGTTACTAGAGGTAAGCGGCAACGCACTATTGAGAATGCAATTGTACAAGCTTCGAATGGCTCGGGATTTTAACAAGAGAGTCGCTAGATGACCACTGAAAGTAGGGGATTTGGTTCTCAGGAAGATGGAAGCCGTAGGACGAGCTAAAGAATTGGGTAATCTGACGGCGAATTGGGATGTCCTTATTTGGTTGTTGAAGAAGTAAGAAGTGGAACCTTCCGCTTCCAGGATATAGATGGACGACCGATACATCGCACTTGGAATTTAGATACTCTGAAGAAGTACCACGTCTAATCCAAATTAATATGCAACAATGCTAGTAGTCTGTAGTCAGAAAAAGTGCCACGGCACAAAATGAGAATTAGGAATGTATACATGTACCTTGGTAGTTTGCCAAGCAAAATTTACATAATACAATTTCTACTTCCCCCTATACTTATCATTGTTTCTCTATTTTACTTAAGTCATTCACTTTGGGGCAGTATTTACCACTAGTTAACCCAGTGGTCTTAAAGTGAGATTAATTTAGATAAAAATTCAAAAAACAAATAACGTCCAAAAAAGAATTAAACAAAAAGAATGAATCACCCCAGCGAGGGATAATCATTCTTCTAACGCACATTGCTTCCTAAAGGAGGCCGGCTAAAAAGTAATAAACCTTATGGAAAGTAGATTACCAAATTGTAATATTCTCTAGTAAGGGAAACATTATTGTCTCCTAAAGGAACCCGACCTGACATAAGCACACCTTAGTAAAGGTGTCTTACTTTCAAAAGCAAGCTCAACCAAGTAGTAATAGCCCTAGTAAGGGAACCATTACTACAAGACGAATACTACCTACTAAAGGAAGCCGACCAAGAAAAGATAAGCTCATAAAAGCAATCATATCCCACAAGGTTGGCAAGTGTGTTTATATCAAAAAGACAAACTATATAAGCTCGTCCAGTTGAGAGTCATACAGAAGTTCGGCCTATGGTGGTCGTTTTCCTTCTTGGAACACAACTAGTTTGGAATGTCAAGATGAGCTCAGTCCCAAGAAGGGAGGGGGGAGTGGAAATAACCAAGCCTTAGAACTTCTCAGACACTCATTTAGGACGAGTTCCTTTTGACTTGGGTATATTTATTTAAAGTTCAATAATCGTCTGCCATATAGGACGAGTTCCTTTTGAGTTGAACATATTTTTTCAAAGATTCAAATAATCGTCCAGAATTTAGGACGAGTTCCGTTTGAACTTTGACTCATTTATTCAAAGATCCAATAATCGTCCATAATATAGGACGAGTTCCATTTGAACTTGGGCATAATTATTTAAAGTTCAATGATCATCCAGATTTTAGGACGAGCTCTCTTTAACTTAGCATATTTAGTCAAGATAAAGTAATCGTCCATAATTTCAGCAAGTGTTAGATGGTTAGTCCAAAGACAAATATTGTTAGATGAACTAAATTGGACGAAAGCAGTTCTGTAACAAAAAGTTCTCCATTGATAAAAAAACAAGGGTTACAAACTAATCTAAAATAGAAAAACAAAAGAAGACCAAGCTACAGGGATGGCAATCAGCCAAGATACAACAAACAAACACTAGCCTAAGACTAGGTATTCTATTCAGCAGGAGGTGTATCCTGGCCGATGGGCGGATCCTCGGGGACTTGTTGGCCGTCCTAAGGAGAGTCTTCTTCATCCTCCGCCTCTTCTTCGTCTGAATTAGAGAAGGTAGGGGGAGTTTCAACATTAATTTAAGCCCTGTGCAGATCTTGCTGAAAGAGCAAGCGACGTTCAAAGCGAGGAACATCCTCAGGCTCAGCCATCATTTCAAAGGCTTTTAGAGCCCAGCCCTTGGAAGTCTCAACAATGTCGTCCAGGGCCTCTTTGGCGTCATTGAAAGATTGAGCTGCTTCCTCCTTCAGACGAGCATTCTCCTTGTCCAGCTTGAAGTTCTCCTTTCGGAGCTCAGCAACGGCCAAGAGGGCGGTGTTCCTCTCCCCCTTGAGGTCGGCAGATATGGTGTCCATGGCCAGCTTCCATTCTTCTTCTTTTTTTTTGAGTAGCTCATTGATTTTAATGAGGTACTGCTGGTTGCTGGACTCCATAGTGGCCAGACGAATTTTCCAGGCTTCTTGGGATTGAGGATGAAGGGTCTCCATCATTTGACAATTATACATGGCCTTGTCCCCGACCTCTGTAGCTTTATGGACGAGTTGTTTATTTTCTCTTCTCAGCTCCCTCGCCCAGTCTTCAGTGACTATACTGCGAGCCAAAAGCTGCATGGACAGAGAGTAAACATATAGTTAGTAGACGAGTGAAAAAGGATGAAAATATTACAAGTACCAAATTAAAACAGCAAATAGATTTACCTCAGCAGCAAGTTGAGACATGTAGCCAACATGCCCAGACAATGCCCCCCTTAGGCCCTTGATGTAGGACTCGGGGTAGCATTTGAATTGCTCCTGCTTGAGCTTATCCCTCTCTGCCCTAGACATCTTGGCAAATGCCGGAGAGGACTCATCGTCTGAATCAGCAGCTAGAGCGGCAGGCTCTGCAGTGGGGCCCTTATCCTTATCTTGAAAGTTGGAGGGGTCAGTTCTCTTCACGGGAAGAACGACTGCAAGTTTGTTGGACGGACTCATCGGACGTTCACCAACTTGCAGCGTCCGAACTACATTCGAGTAGTATGACTCACCCGAAGATAAGGACGCAGATCTGTAGGATGGTGGCATCTGAGCCACCAACTGAGCGACCGGCCCGCTGAAGGCCGATCCTTCCTTCTCAGCCGCATCCGGCTGAATCTCTGTAATGCCAGCCATTTCAGGCTGGTTCTCAGTCTGAACTGCCGCGTCCGGCTGATTCACAAGGAGGGTGGAGATGTGCCCCTCCTCTCCCAAAAGGGGAGCAACGGTGGACGAGTCATCCACCTTTAAGGACTTACCCATTGTAGGTGGACGAGACTCATCCCCTATCCTCTGACTGACGGGGGTAGCCCTGTGAACGGACGAGCTCGTCCGTTCAGTCTTCTTCTTTGCTGTGAAGCCTTTGGATATTTTGGGCGGGGGAGGATTCCCGGCTGTTGACGGCATTTTCTTGGACGCAACTGATTTCCAAGCTAACGTCTTTGAAGTTGGAGCATTCTTCTGCAAAAAGAAAAATAGAAGTCAGAAGAAGATCGTCAAAACAAAACGTTAACAAATTAACCTACTTCTGGACGCATACTGCTTGCTCAAGGAAGCGCCAGAATGGCCGTTACCCTCAAACAAATATGTCTGGTCCAATTGAAAAGCTGGACGAAGGATACATTGCTCCGAAACTTTGGACGATGATCGTCCATTTAAGGGGATCTTCGTCCAGGAAAAAGTTTAACTAAGTTTTGGACGAAAACCATTCGCTGAAGGAAGCCGGCCAGGTGTAGTCGCCCTCCTTCTACGACAGACCTTCGTCCGAAGGTATTACAGACGAAGATCCGGAAGAACGTCCAAGTCCAAACTTTCTCCTTCTGTGTAGGATCTTCGTCTAGAAATATTAAGAAGACGAGGTTTCTAAGAAGAATGGCCAAGGCTCGCCGCTTTCCTTTAAGGATAGACCTCCGTCCAAACATTTCAGGACGAACGTCCAAGGAGTAATAACCAAAAAAAAAAAATATTCTTACCAAAGTATCAGCCCTCTTTTCGGGCCCCGTTTTGACGTACTCCTTCCACAGGTTTGCACTAAATTTCGACATGTCTATGTCGCCTCTCCAAGATCTGCGGTGGAGTGCTCTGGCTGCTTCTGCAAGAAAAAAGCATGTTGGTTAATACCCAAGGACATTGGACGGTGCATTTTACTTAGAGTTTTAATGATTTACCTTTATCTTCGGCCGACTGCAAACCCGCGGCGACCATGTTGTCGTAAAAAAACATTTCCTTAAAGGGAATCCAGTTACATGGCCCTTTAATGGTTGGATGGTTTGGTTTAGAATACTCAGCTATCCTGAAGTATTCCGCCACCTTGTCGTCAAATCTATCTTCCAGATCCAAAATAGATGCTCATCGTCCGGTGTTTGTTGTTGCCCGGCTATGGTAGCGATAATGCCCGATAATATCTTCACTGGGAGCCCGGACAAAGATGAAGTCGGCCTTCCAGTCGTGCATCTTTGAGGGTTTATCCCAAGCAGTGATAAAACCAGCACGATTACAGACGATGAACCAAGCCCCCTCCACTATTATGGGAACCTTGGATACATAGTGTTTCTGGGTGAAGGCTGGTAAAGAAAGAGTTAGGCCTCGCAATTCGCAGACGGCTATGAAAGTAAGAATATTGTGCCAGGCATTTGGCACCAGCTGGTTATGGCTGATGTTTTAATGCCTTAACACTTGCTCAATAAATTCATGAAGGGGAAATCTCAACCCGGCGTCCAAAGCCAGCTTATAAATGGCAGGGAGCGCTCAAGATTGTAGCCTCCTCGTCAGGAATTACAAATGAATAGCCCAGCATGGGCATAGCCAGAGACAAATGGTTGGGGTCAGGGCCAATTTTTTCTAACCACTTACAGTTGGCCAATATAAAGCCAGGGTCAGAAAGGGGACCTAGGCGTCTCCTAATTTCGGATGAGATAGTAGAAGGCTCGTCCGACTCCTTAGAGGAGCTAGACTCGCCCTCGTTATTGTCACTATTATTCTAGCTCATATCTACATCTCTTCCAGACGGGCTAGCCACTGGGTTTATTTGTTCGAAATTTTCTTCCCTGATGTTTCCAGAGGAAGAATGCTCCTCCATTTCAGAACTGGAGGCCGGGAGTATGATTCCTTGTCTTAGACAGGCAGTTAGCTTGACCCGCACCAGATTACCCTGCACATGTAGAGACTGGGTCGTCTGACTTTGTCGGCCAAATCCATAAAAATGATATACATGGCCAGCCAGAATAGGCCCAACCCTAGAATGTGCCGAAGAAGAAAAACTATCGGTTCTAGCATCAAGGCAAACTCTTGAACTGCCGGGATTATTTGATGAAGAGGAGGAATTCATTTTATTGTTTTTGTAAAGAAAAAAAAAATCAGGAGAACGAGGAAAAAAAAGGGAGATACCTGACGAGCGCTTGGATATTCGGTGAAGTCAACAAAATCTGGACGAACACACACTCTCTCTAGAAAATTAGAAAAATTGTGGAGCCTCTCTCTCTAGAAAAAATTACTCAAGGTGTGAAATGATTTCAGAAAGGACAAAAGAACATATTTATAGGGGGGTGAAAATCCTCCTCAACCGGTTAAAAACCACCGGACACGTGGTTCGCTCTCCTGAAAATTGGCGCGTCTTTGCTTTTCAAAAATGAGGTAACTTCCTCTTGTAAAAGGGCATTAACCACCTTTGGCAACGGTAAAATCCCCTTTTAGGGGCAAATGTTGCAACCTAAAAATAAAGGGCTAACAAAGAGACACATGGACCAATCAGAAGCGTCCACGTGTCCCAAAAAAGGGAGGAAAGCTTGGCACTTTTTAAGGGTTTTTACTCCTTAAATGATAAAGGCCCACTTTTGGCCTGAAGGAATAATCAGAGTCCAACGCCCAAAAAACGGCTGCATATGATTCGCTAATATTCGGCCACCAATCATTGATTGCCACGTGTCTAAATCTGATTACCTAGCCAATCAGGTGCCCCTATTTCAGGGTGACATCAAATGGCAGCTCCGAGATTCCAAACACTATAAATAGTCTCCTCAAAATCAGGTAAAAGGTAGCTCATTGAACAGTGTGCCATTACTCTGCTAAAATATTCTCTCTCTATCTCTACCCTTTTTCCATACCTGATAACTAACTTAAGCTTCGGAGGGGGAACCACCACCCAGATCTCCCGGGTTGATTCCTTTTTTTCGCAGGTTCGGAGAACGGAGCTCAGGTTCGGAGTGCGGAATTTAAGAATCGTTGCACAAGTCTCTATAAAAGAACACTTTGAAGGATTGAAGTTGCTTGTCTGACAAGTAGACAAAGCACCTCCCACAAGCGATTAGAGGAAAGAGAAGAGTAGCACCAAGGTCAAGGAGGGCTTCAAGACAGAGAGATAGAGGCGGGGGTGGGAATGAGAGAGGGAAAGGGAGTTTGACGTAGCCTAGCGAGGGAGAGAAGAGTGCGCGCAATAATTTAAAAAAAAAAAAAGAGAAAAGGGTTGCGGTTTCAAATTAACCATAACCCTTAACTAAAGGGCTGCAGTTAGCCCAAAAACTGCAGCCCTTTATAAAAAAGGCCTGTGGTTTTCAGATAAGCGCAATATTTTTTAATTAGCACTTGGCCTTTTTTCCTCTAGTGATGTGTAGCTAACAGAAAACAATCTATTTTATATTAAAGTAGTAAAATCTTAAAAAAATATGATAACATCTATTATAAAGCTAAAATTAGGGACTAAATATATAGCAAATAACACACTTATCAAATTCTCCCACACTTAGCTTTAGGTCGACCTCGATCAAAACACTACTAAAACCAACTATATGATATCTTATACTAAATGCAACTATAATCAATGATATACTAGATACTTCTACTTCAAAATCCTTTATTTGAAATAACAAGATTATTACGTCGTAGGACAAGAAACTAAAACTCTTTTAATGTTAGTCATAAGAAAAACGTTAGGAAAATGTTAGTAGGAATGTGAACCTTGGCTCTTGAACAATAAGCCATCAAAACTCATAATACTTCATGAACAAATGATTTTTTTTCCGAACTCAAAAATAGTTGGCATGAATCCACACTTTTGTGCATATTGAGTTCAATAAATAGACCCTCATAAGTAGAAATTCAACACTCAACTCTCATGTATTTAGGGTTAAATAATATCCACTCAAGCCTATAGCCAAGTCGACTCAAAATGAAGTATATTTCTTTAAACTTGACTACCGTCTACATTCTCAACTTGAAGAGTGACATAATGCATAAAGATCAAAAGGTCTTTCAAAAGGTTGTAATGTGGCTAAGGTTAAAAGGTAGGATAATATTTAGGAATGTGGAGTTGAAGAGAACCCAAGCTAAAGGGAGCAAAAATACATGTCCTACTCAGGTCACAACAAACTCCATTTTAACTTTGCATATCATATCCAACTACATTTTTTATATCATCCATCAATAATGCAACTATAATGTTTTTATATTGTCATAATATTGTTGCTTTTCTTTGATCTTCATATATAATTTTTTTATTCTCATCACTTCTCCACTTGATTTATTTTCCTACTTTTTAGCAACTTCACTTTTTTTCACAATATTTCTTCACCGTAAAGCAAACTTACAATGCAAACTCAATTTAATAACTCCCTTTAGCCAGGCTTTGGTAAATATATGTTGGAGGCCGCAGGTTTGTAATGTATGGTTAGCAAAGAAATTAGACAATAAGGCTCAAAAGGGCTACACACACGAAAATATTATAGGAAAAATTGATGGGAATAATCCCACCTTTCGTCAATCTTCTCAAAGTAGTCCCGCCTTTAAGTAACATGGGAATAATCCCACCATTTTGGAGAGTCTGCTTATATTGGGCTAAAGTAACTATAAGCTAGTTCACTCAGTAAATCAGCCCATCTAATGAGAGTTTGCCTCTCCAATTGTTAATTACCTTAAAACCGAAGCTGATACACAATACTCCCTTCCACGTACTCTAAATTGGTGGGTAGATTGCATGGTAATTTTGAGGTAGGTTGGTGGGGGCTGTGTGGTGGTGGACTGGTGGGTGGTGGATTTCATGGTAGAGAGTGTAATTCATGGTGGTGGTGGTAGATTTTTAGTGGGATCGTTGTCCAAGTGGCATGTCGTTAATTTCGTGATTTTTGGGTGGTTTTCGTGGTGGTGGTGATTTGCGTATGGTGTTAGTGATGTTGTTGTGGCGATGTGTAGAGGTGATTATGGTGGTTGAGATGGAACAGAGAAAGGGAAGAAGAGACATAATAGGAATGTTTTTATATAAAAATTTAATTCAAGATAAAGAAGCCTAAACCAATTAGAATAGGACACATGCTAAGTTTAACCTGTTAAACTGGTTACTAACAGGTTATGACCTATTTTAAGAAGATAACGTGTGAAGGTGGGATTATTTTGAGATTATTGAAAGGTGAGACTATTTTGAGCAGACCATCAAAAGGTGGGATTAGTAGAATCAATTTATCCAATATTATATAAGAAAAAAAACTCTGGAGCTAAAATATATGAAAAGAACGCCTGAATCATCTTTTCATAGTATTTGTCATATAAGTCTCAAAAAGTGCCAAGTCAAATTTAAGAGCCACACTTCATTGAGCAACTATCACACAAGAAAGAAAATTATGAGACAGATGCAGATCTGTTAGTCAAATAGGCTCAAACGCTCACAAGGTTTTGGTCCATCTATCTAGCCAACTTATTTAATAGAAGCAAGATACTTTTTTGTCAATTATATTATGAATCTCTCAAGTTCGACTAACCTTTTCCAATTATATAACATTCCCAATATCTTTTAATTCAAAACATTTTTTCTTTAAAACAAGTTAGTTTAGAGCTTCTTATCAACTTACTAAAAGTCATTCTTAGGGAAATAAGAGGTGGAAATCCTAAATTAATGCAGCAATCCGAAAACTAATGCAAACAAAAGCACATTGACATTTTTTTTAGGTGACTAAAAACTCTAAAGAAAATTCGGCAGCACCTTCCCTAGGATTGAATATATCTCAATTTTTAACGATTTAAAACCATGGAGAACATAACTTGTTTTCAGCATATAAAACATATAATGCTAGCACCGCACACAATCCATTATGAAGTTTCGCCAATTTACCAAATGTCCAACTCAAAATTTAAGATATTCATAATCCCCCCCCCCCAACACTTAGAATCAACATTGTCCTCAATGTGATGAAAGCAAGAGCAAAATAAAGATTCTGTAAAAAAAATCTAAATAAAAGAAGGGAGAGAAAACACCCTGGTGAGTAGAAACTTGTAGAAGCTACGGGATTTTGCAAGAGTCAGATCACAGGGAAGCTAAATTCTTTAGTACACTCCTATGTTTGTTATTTGATAAGCGCTACCTTGTAGATTCTAATCCACTATCCTCTCACAGCAGATCAACACTGGAAAAAAAATTGTTCCCGCAGATCAAATTACGAAGTAATGACTAAAAATACCACCAGCAAACAATAAGAGTACATACTACATATGCTAATGGAGTGTAATGTTAAGAAGAAAGAAACAAGTTGTGCATACTAAGGTATTCAATCTGATGATCTGAATATTACTTAATGACAGAAAAGTATATATAGATAAATTCAGTGGCAATTAATACCATAATCATGTCATATATCATGTATCCTATAATTACCTGCTAACTTATGCTAGCAAAAGCAAACAAGTCGATCAGACAACCAGGCTAATCATATAAACCAACAATACTAATTAGTGTTGTCTTTAAATTTGCAATTGATATAAATCGAATAGCTTAAAACAACATCATCAAAACTTTGCAACTCATAAACTTAGTTTGTAAAATGCATTTGACAAAAACAACACAGATAAGGAACTTATGGCTATGAAATACTGAAAGACAGTCACCAATAATATGTTTCCCTCCCGCACGCTTAAACATCACATTATGTCATACTGTAGAGAATGGCCTAAGGAAAGCAAATAGTACGCACGTAGCACAAATTAACAGAAAAGTACTGAAGTAGAGTACTAACCAACAAAAAAAAAGTAATGGGTTGAAATAAACATGTAAGAGAGTTAAAGTAAAAAAAAATGCAAGTAACACAGTAAATATTTAGGTTGCCTCCCAATAGCGCCTTTTGTTAAAGTCGTTGGCTCGACATACTCAAGTGTCAATCAAATCTCCTCAAATAAAATGTCTTCTATCATCTTCACATATGCTTGATCTAAAAATTCCTGTAACCTGTGGCCATTCACGTTGAAAGTTTTGTCAGTCCCAAAATCTTTAATTTCCACAACACCATGAGGGAAAATGTCAGTGACAACAAAGGAACTAAGCCATCGAGTTTGCAATTTTCGAAGAAACAATTTCAATCGAGCATTGAATTTAAGAACTTTCTGGCCAACTCGGAAAGACTTCCTAGCTGCCATTTTGTCATGGAAAGCCTTAATATTTTCTTTGTAAATTTTAGCATTTTTGTAAGACTCTAGCCTTAATTCCTCTAGTTCAAGGAGCTGTAACTTTCTATCTTTTCAGCAGCGTCATAGTCTAGGTTACATTGCTTCACTGCTCAGAATGATTTGTGTTCAATTTCTACATGCAAGTGACATGTTTACCAAAAACAAGTTTATAAAGAGACATGCCTAGGGGTGTTTTATATGCAGTCTTATATTCCCATAATGCATCACCTAGTCGAAGACTGCTACCTTTCCAATTTGGGTCGACCATTTTTTCTAGAATAGACTTTATCTCCCTATTAGACACTTTCAGTTGTCCACTAGTCTATGTATGATATGCAGTAGCTAATATATGGGTCACATGGTATTTTTATAGCAAAACACCAAATGTTTTATTGTAAAAATCAGCCTCCTTATCACTTATAATAGCCTTAGGCATACCGAAACCATTAAAGATACGACTCTTAACAAACTTCACTACTATTTTAGCATCATAAGTTATCGTGGCTTTTGCCTCCACCCATTTATATACATATTCAATATCAAAAATAATATATACATTACCAAAAGAACAGGGGAAAGGTCCCATAAAATTTATATCCCATACATCAAATATTTCACAAATTAGGATACCCCAGATTGAGGCATTTCATTTCTTTCAGATAAATGTTATGTCTTTTGGCAATGCTCACAAGACTTACAAAACAAATAAGCATCTCTGTAAATTATAGGGCAATATAAACCAAATTCAAGAAACTTATGAGTAGTCCTTTGAGGACCATAATGTCCTCCACTTTCAATACTATGACATAAAGTAAGAATCAAAGCATATTCAGATTTTTCTACACATCTCCTAACTACTTGGTCAGAGCACAATTTCCACAAGGATCATCCCAAGCGTAGTACATGGAATCATATTCAATCTTTTCCATTCGAGATCTAGATAAAGTAAGAGGGAATGTGCTAGTCACCGAATAATGAACCATATCAGCATACCAAGGAGTTTCAACATGATGCATTGAGAGTAGTTGTTCATCTGGAAATAATTAAGTCATTAAAGGCCAATCATCTCTAGGAACAATTCTACTTAGGCGGTCAACGACTTGGTTTTCAATACTCTTTTTATCTCTAATGTCTAAGATAAACTATTGTAACAAAAGCATCCATCTAAGCAAGCGAGGTTTTAATTCTCTCTTTTTCAAAAGATATTTCAGAGCCAAGTGGTCAGAATAAACAATCACATGTGTGCCTAGCAAGGTCTAAACTTTTCCAAAGCAAAAATGACAGTGTACGTCTCTTTTTCAGTTACAGTATAACTGCATTGGGTAGAATCAAGTGATTTAGAAGCATAATGGATCACATAAGACTCTTTATCTTTCTTTTGACCTAAAACGACACATATTGTCTTATCACTGGCATCACACATGATTTCAAAAGGTCAAATCACAGGTGCACTTGTCAATTTTTCTTTCAACTCATCAAAATCCTTTTTACATTCATCACTAAAGTAAAAAAAATATCTTTAGCAAGCAAAACAGACAAGGGAGATGCATTTTTCGAGAAATGCTTAATAAAGTGTCTATAGAAGCCGACGTACCCTAAAAATGATATCACTTCACGAACATATGTAGGATATGGCAATGAGCTAATGACATATATTTTAGCTTTATCAACCTCTAAGCCCTAAGCACTTACGATATAGCCAAGCACTACACCTTGTTCAACCACAAAATGACATTTTTCAAAATTCAACACAAGGTGAGTTGCAACACATATTTTCGAAACACGGGACAAACCATGGAGGCATCTATCAAAATAATCACCAAAAATAGTAAAATCATCCATAAACACTTCCATATCTTGTTCAATCAAATCAGAGAAGATACTCATCATACAACGCATAAAAGTTCCAGAGGAATTGTATAATCCAAAAGGCATTCTCCTAAAGGCAAATACATCAAAAGGATTGGTAAATGTGGTTTAATCTTGATCTTCAGGGCCTATGGGTACTTGAGTATAACTAGAATAACCATCAAGGAAACAAAATAACGATTGACCATCAAGTTTTTTCTAGCATTTGATCAATAAAGGGTAAAGGGAAATGATCTTTTCTAGTAGCGATGCATGAATGGAAGCATAAATGAGTCATGGTTCCTTTGTTAAATGGTCGAGACACGTTCAACTATGTTATTTTGCTTTCATAGGGTCGTTGCATGGTTTTACTTTACTCTTAAAGTGAAGGTTTTACGTGTAACTAAAAATATGTCTTTAATGCTAGTTAAGTTAGTTAATTGTTATAAGTTAGTAAAATGTCTGAAAATCAGCTTGTAATTCATTTACTTAAGCTCCAAGTAGATGAGTTGTCATCAGTTGTATGTTACTAGGAGTGGTAGTATGTTTTGTAAATAATTAAGGAAAGATTTGCAACTCTTTCGGTAATCCTAGACTTTCCTTATTTTGTGGTAGATTCTAGGCTACTGTTTAGGGGAAAGTTGCCTTTATTTCTCTTGTAAAATTTCGACCAAATTGTTGCTTGGAGAGCAAGGACTTCTTGCTCATCCATTATAAATATACATGCCTAGCATCCTTAGAAAGCTAGAGTGAGTATTGAATAAACTTATTCTAGTGCTTTGGCATTGAATGTGGGTTGTCTAACCTAAAACACATAACTTAAGGTTTGTGTGCATCTCCTAATTGAGGTTAGTGAGAGATCCTCTAGTTCTTGAGGGGACAATAGAGCCTATCCTTGTTACTTTGCTTGAAAATCACGACTTTGATAGCTTAAATACCTAAAGTTTCGATCGTTGTTAACTTGGACTTGAGTTAGTGACTTAACTTGTTGTTTTGGATTGTTACTCTTAGTTTCAAGAAGTAGCATTCACATCAAATGGTATAAGAGCTTGAGGGTGCGTGGAAGCTTGGATCACGCTGAAATATTGTAAGGTAAAAATAGACATATTTAAGTTTGTTGTGTCGAAATTTCGTGTGAAACAGAGCTATAACCAAGTCACGGCAACCAATAACATTTACGTAAAGTTTCTGGCAGATTCAATCAGTTTTAAGGTAAGCTTTGGATAACTCGTTCTCCTAGTATATACAAATTTTTGAGATTTTCTTGGCTTAAAATTGGACCAAATTTTGTCTAGTTTAGTACTGGAAAGTTTCATAATTTTTGAAGAACGTTTTCTAATTGATTAAACATGTTTTGGACAATTGGTCAAAATCGACTGATTATGGACCAGTTTTGGGATAATTGAAACTGCGAACAATTGGCTTGGTATGTTTGCGTGAAATTTTAGTCGAGTGTTTTACACACATAGGACTATGTGTTAAAAATATTTCATAAGATTTTGAGTAGTTTTAAGTGAATTTCGAAGCCTGAAGTTTTAACAGAATATATGTGAAGTTTTGGGCCAATTGACCAAATTGGTAAAAAAAAGTGACCCTCAACGACAATTTGGTAAAAAAAACTTGCTCTAATGACAAATTGGTAACAAAAATTAATCTCCGGCAACATTTAGGCCAATTTTTTTCTTTAATTTCCGATTTGATCAAAACGTGCACTTTACAAGATTTTATTTCAAATTGGGTAAATAGTATGTAGTGACAAGAGAAGTTAATTAGATAAAAACACGAAAAATCTATATAAAAGGCATGTAAAGGCACGCATTGAATGATGATCATCAAGCTGGAAATTTTTTAAAAATATGGCCTAAATGTCGATAGGAATCCATTTTATTTACTAAATTGTCGTCAAAACTCATTTTATTTATCTAAATATCGTTTGTGCTCAATTTTTTTTACCAACTTGTCGCTGGAGCTTAATTTTTTTACTAATTTGTCGATAGATCAAGTTTTTATATTAAATTCTCGTTGAGGGTCACTTTTTTTACCAATTTGGTCAATTAGCCGGAAGTTTTGTGATTTAACGAATTTTTACTCTTATTATACGGTTTGGGCACAGAAGTGTGTTTTGGGAGATTTCTATGTTTATTGTATTTGTTTTAGTAGATGATATTTATGAGGGTTATAGAAATACTTTTAGCCTCATAGGTGTTGAGTAATGCTGGTTTTGGTGGTTGTTTTGCCACAAGAGATTTTGGATAACATGTTTATGTTTTGGGATTTCTAGTAGTTGGTTCCTAGGGATGCATAAACTTGTTTTGAGGAAATTATTAGTATCTTATCAATGTTTTTTCTTTATGATATTATTTAGTTAAACTTTAGAGTGACATTTCCGTCTCGGCGATATTTCCGCTATCGTCCACTTTGTCGTTATTAGTTGTATTTTCTTCTTCCTTTTTATGTAAATGAACGGCATGTTATAGTTGGTATCAGAGCAAACATCCCAAAAAGTCTCCATGTTGCTACATGTTCCATGAGAAATATGTAGTCTTGTAACTAGGATTACTAGTGTCTTAGGCTTCAAGAAAAGTTCTTAGCAAGATAAGGCCCAAGGAATTAATTTTTGTTAAAAGATGTGTTATATGTTTCTTACGTGCGATTATTTCACTAATATATATTTCTTTATGTTGTAGTATGCCTCCCCGACGTTTATTTTAAGCTCATAAAGAAGTGCCTCGGAGAAGGTTCCAGGCTTAAGAGAACACGATCATAACCATATTTAACCGTTCTGCTGCTCCTCCTAGAGGGTAATTTGTTTTTGATAGATTTGATCGTCATAGACCGTCGACCAATGATGGGACTGCTGATCCAGTGATTCTTTAGAGTTAGCTTCGGGAGATGGAGAAGCAAGTTGCTGCTACTGGTTGTCCTAGCGATGAAATGTTGCCCGTTGGAACCTATTATCTGAAACTTGAGGCCGGTAACTGGTGGAGTACTGTGAAGTGTAGCTGCATGGCCACTATGAGTTTTGGCTGAGCTCAGTTTGCTGCCAAGTTGAAAGAGAGATTCTACCCCGACGAGCTTCGTTGGCAAAAGCATGAAGGGTTCCTATCACTAGTTGAAAAACATCATTGGATCCGGTCCAACTCGGGCTTACTGATCTGGTTTTAGGTCGGATCAGTTGGGCTCGAATCTGTTGACAAAAGTCAACTAATCTGATCTAAAATCGGATCAGTTATTCACTAATTGATCCGGTATTCCCCAAAAATCGATCCGGTTTTCACCAAAAACCGGACCAGTTAGTGGGTAACGACTACTCCAGTTTTTTAGTGAAAATCAGAACAGTTAGTAATAACATATCCGATTTTCACCCAGAATCCGGATCAGTTTCGTCACCTTAAGAAATAAAAAAAAATTGCAGCCAACACCATATTCTCAACCCAAAAGCAAAATCATATATTCACTGCCACAAAAGCACGAAATTAAACAAACGAAATTAAAACAAAATATTTATAAAAATGAAAACAAACTACTTATAAAAAACGAAATTAAACAAACGAAATTGCAAACACAACTGCGAAATTATACAAAAAATTAAACAAACAAAAATACAAAAGCACGAAATTAAAAACGAAGCGCTAATTATGAAAAACGAAATAAAAACAAACTAATTATAAAAAAGGAAACCTAATAACAAAAAAAATTGAAATTAAAACCCTAATTACAAGAACGGAACGATGGCTTGAGAGACGACAAGATCTTGGTTGTTGTTCAGGTGGTGTGAGGATGATCTTGGTTGTTCGCTGATGAACCCTAATTCGCTGATGAACGAGGAAGAGTGGTTGTTCTTCGACAAGCGATGAAGAGTCGATTATTGTTCTGGTGGTGAGAGCGACGAAGAGTCAGGTGGTGTGAGCAACGAGCGACGAAAAGTCGGGCGGTACGAGCAGCAAGCGACGAAGAGTCGCGTGATCTAAGAGACGAACGATGAAAAGTCGGGCGGTGCGATCAACTACAAGAGTCGCGTGGTCCGAGCGAGGATTGACGAAGAGAGAGAAGAAAGAGAAGTGGGAAGGAAGAGGAGTAGGGAGGAAGAGTAGAGCGAATGAGAGAGGGAATAGGAGTGGGGGTTTGAGAGGGGGATGATGAGAGGAAGAGAGAGAGGTTAGAGATTAGGATTAGAGAAGGCGGATGAGAGGAAAAGAGAGAGGGGCATTGGAATGGGGTTGGGGATTGGGTGAAATGGGGTTGTGATTGTGGGCCAAGTGTATTTATAAGGCCCATTATCTTATCCGATTCCTTATATGGACTGGATCAGTTAATGAAATCATATTTTCTCCCAACAATAACGGATCCGGTTTAGGAAGAACTGAATCTGTTTACTTGTGTCATTTAAGGTTTTCTCCACTAGTGTATCTTTGTCTCAGGGTACCCTGAGTGTTCAGAAATACCGAGAGGTTTTCCGAGTTGTCCAGATTTGCTACCGATGTTGTATCTACAAAAGTTGACCGAGTGAGGAGGTACATCAAGAGAATCGATCTGAGGACCCATTTTTTTAGTTCTGGTGCTTCTACCTTCCAGGGAGCCTATGAGATTGCCCTGAGTATCTATACCTCGATTAAAGAGGAAGAGTCCGACAAGGGGGTTGTTGCTGCAAAGAAACCTGCTACGGCATATGTTAGAGTCCGACTAAGAAGCCGAAGTTTGATTCTAGCAGCCGAGATGGCTATCGGTAGAGTTATGGTTCAGGGTTCAGGCAGAGTTATGAACCGGCTAAGTGTTGAAGGTGTGAGAAAGTTGTTCATCCGAGCAAGAATTGTGATGTTATTGTGGTTACTTGTTTCGACTCCAAGGAGTAGGGTCACAAAGTCTTTTCAATGCCCTATGAACCCGAGTGCTACATCTTCTTCTGCTGGTCCTACAAAGCCAGCTGGTGCATCTATTCGGCCCAAGAACAATATTTATGTGATGACTCAGGCCGAGGCACATGTTCATCTAGATGTGATCACTAGTATTTTCCTTGTTAATAATGTGCCTGCCTATTTTTTA
This sequence comes from Beta corolliflora, assembly GCA_947648045.1. NCBI lineage: Eukaryota > Viridiplantae > Streptophyta > Magnoliopsida > Caryophyllales > Amaranthaceae > Beta > Beta corolliflora. Next base: position 240,005 of record CANSZD010000780.1, read on the forward strand.
TTTTATATGGGTGCCACTGTCTCTTTCATTGCTAGCTCTTTTGTTAAAAAGCCTTATCTCACTAACAGTTCGCATGTGAGGAGTCTCATTTCTCTCCCATCTCGGGAGAATTATCCTTGTGTCTTGAAATCCAAGAATGTTCATGTGGTTATTATGGGGTCCGATCTTCCTGCCGATCTTAAAGAGTTCGATTTGACTGTGTTTGATGTTATCTTTGGTGTAGATTGGCTATCTAAGTATCATGCTAGCATGCATTTTCGTGATCAGAAAGTTTATCTCCGTGGTCCGAGGGGTATTCAGATTTCTTATTCTAGCATTGTGGTGAAGAACGGGGTGAAAAATGTGTCTGCTCTGAAGAAGAGGAGAATGTGTCAAAAGGGAGACGAAGTGTTTCTGTGCATAGTAAAATATTTATCTCTCGAGGAGCAACTTGAGAACATTCTCATTGTCCGTGAGTATTCGGATGAAGAGTTGCTAGGTATTCCTCCATAAAGGGATGATGAGTTTGGTATCGACCTAGTTTCGGGTACTGCTCCGATATTTAAGGCTCCGTACAGAATGACGCCTCCTGAGTTGCAAGAGTTGAAGACTCAATTGCAAGAATTGATCGATAAGGGTTTCATAGGACCGAGTGTCTCGCCTTGGGGTGCTCCTGTTCTATTTGTCAAGAAGAAGGATGGGAATATGCGCTTGTGTATTGACTACTGTGAACTGAATAAGGTGACGATCAAGAATAAGTAGATGTTGCCTCGAATTGAAGATCTCTTTGATCAATTTAAAGGTGCTGGGGTATTTTCCATGATTGATTTGAGGTCTGGTTATCATCATATTCCTGTGAAGAGGGAAGATATTCCTAAAACTGCTTTTCAGACGAGGTATGGGCATTATGAGTTTGAGGTGATACCTTTTGGTCTCACGAACGCTCCTGCGGTGTTTATGAATCCGATGAACCATTCCTTTGATGAGTACTTGGATACCTGTGTTGTTGTTTTCATCGATGCCATTCTAGTGTACTCTAAGGATGAGTGTGAGGATGAAAAGCATTTGATATTGGTTATGCCGTTCTGGATGTTTTTTTGAAGTATAAATGGTTCGCTAAGATGTCCAAGTGTGAGTTCTAGTTGAAAGAGGATGCATTTGTAGGTCATGTGATCAATAAGGAAGGGGTTAAAGTTGATCCTTCGTTCCAGGATCAAGGCAATTGTTGAATGGGAGATTCCGAAATTTTTTTATGAGGTTCGAAGTTTCCTAGGCCTTGCTGGTTATTATCGGCACTTTATCTAGGATTTCTCCGTGTGCAAGTTTTTTTGGTCAGATTAATGTGAAAAGGCTTTTCAAGTTTTGAAGGAGAATTTCACTACTACTCCAGTTCTTACTTTGCCATCTGAAGGGGTGGAGTATGAGGTGTACAGTGATGCTTCCAAGCAAGGGTTGGGTTGTGTTCTGATGCAGCAGGGTATTATCATTGCTTATGCTTCGAGGCAATTGAAAGTTCACGAAAGGAACTATCCGTCTCAGGATCTTGAGTTAACAGTAGTGGCATTTGCATTTAAGATTTGGCGAACCTATTTGTATTGTGTTCCATGTCAGGTTTATACCAACCACAAGAGTTTAAAGTACATATTCACTCATTATGATTTGAATCGGAGGCAGCGAAGGTGGTTGGAGCTTATCATATATTACGAGTTGACTCTGGAATATCATGAGGGTAAGGCTAATAAGGTAGCAGATACTCAGAGTCGAAAGCAAAACATTCTCTGATGCCATATGATTTTGCCTAGAGAGCTTGATATTGAGGTGGTACCTCAAGGTTATGTGGCTTCATTGTTGAGTTCCATGAGTGTTAAGCCTGAGTTCTTTCAAGAGTTGAGAAGTAAGCTAAGCAAAGGGGTGACCCGAATTGAAGCTTCAGAAAATTCGCGAAGCAAAGGTGCGGAGTCGAGCTAAGAATTTCGCGATTTGTGCTGATGGTAGTCTTAGATTCAGGGGGCGATGGTGTATGCCCAATGATGGTGAGCTCAAGAGATTTCTCTTAAGGAGGCTCACAACACTCCTTCTGTTCATCTGGGAGGTGATGGGTTTACCGAGACCTGAAGGTCGGAAGAATGTTGTATGGGTAATTGTGGATCGATTGACCAAGGTTGCCCTTTTCATTGCGATGAAGAATACTTGGTCTATGGATGAGTTAGCCGAAGCTTATGCTAATGAGATTATCCGTCTTAATAGAGTCCTTATGGACATTGTCTCTGATCGTGATCTGAGATTCTTGTCTCATTTATGGACTACTTTGCTAGAGGCTTTTGGTTCGAAATTGAAGTTGAGCACTGCATTTCATGTTGCGACAGATGGTCAGACTGAAAGGACTATTCAAACTTTGGAGGACATGCTTCATGCTTGTGCCCTAGAATTTCAACAGTCATGGGTCAAGTCACTTAGTTTGGTGGAGTTCTCTTATGATAACAGTTATCAGGCAAGTATCCAAATGGCTCCATATAAGGCTCTTTATGGGAGGAAGTGTGGTAGTCCTACTTGTTAGTGCGACATCAGTGATTCATTGATTTTGGGGCCACAACTGATTCAGGATATTGTTGAGCAGGTGAAGGTGATCCAGTCTAAGATGAAGGTTGCTTGAGATAGGCAGAAATCATATGCAGACTTGCGTTGGAAGCCTATTTCCTATGAAGATGGCGATAAGGTTCTTTTGAAGGTATCTCCGATGATGGGGGTGATGCGATTCCATTAGAGGGGTAAGCTAAGAACGAAGTATGTGGGTCCCTATGAGATTCTTGAAAGAATTGGGAAGTTGCGTACCGATTAGCTTTGCCGCCCGATTTGTCCTAGGTTCATGAGGTTTTTCATGTGTCGTAGTTGCTTGGATATCGTAGCGATCCTTCTCATGTGATTCAAGTTGAGTCGGTTTCCGTTGAGCCGAATCTGACATTTGAGGAGCGACCCGTTATTATTCTGGATCGTCAGAACCCTGCTTTGAGGAGAAAGGTGATCCATTTGGTTAAAGTCCTTTGGATGAGTGAAAAGTACGAAAAAGCCACTTGGGAGAATCAAGAGTTTATGAGACTTAAATATCCGGAACTGTTTGTCTCAGGTATTTTTGAGTTGTCTTCAAGTTTTGAGAGTGATACTTTCTTAAGGAGGGGAGATTGTAAAACCCTGTGTTTTTAATCCTAATTATTCGCGTTTAATTATACCAAATTAGTATTTTCTCGTTAAAAACTATATATTTTATTAGTAATATATTTTTAGGCGAGTGTTTTCTTATTGATATAATATTTTATATGATGTGTTCTAGTTATATATTTTATTTATAGTGGTGGGTTATTTATTTATGGATTATATTAGTTTCATTAATTATTTAACCCTTTAGGATGCGGTATTATCGCGTAGCATTTATATTATTCTTTTGGACCGTCACAAGTGATGAAAATAAGTCCATCACTTTTTGCATTATGGCTGGCCGAAAATCAGCAATGTGGGAGAGAGATTGAAGAGTTTTGATGCTCACTAAGCAACCCTTCGGAGTTCCTTGTATTCCCCACTTAAACCTTTCATTAATCCTTCTTAAACCCTTTGTTTTCCGTTTGAAAAATCTGATTCTTAATCAGAAAAATTCTGCCACCTTGCGATTCATTTGCACGCCATTTTCGAACATTATTGTGAGAGAATTTTCATCGTCCATAAGCTTGCTACACTTGTTCCTTGTTAATTTTACCTCTCTAATCCTCCTACTAATGGAAGTTCTTGGTGCATTAGGAAGCAATTTGGAGGACGATCATCGTTCACAAGGAGAGCACGCCTAGTAATATAGTTCTGCACTTCACCCGACGTTCTAAGTCACTAGTAGTTGTCTTAAAATGTTAGAAATCACGATAGTTTTAGGAAAAGGTTTAATTATTAGGAATTTATTTAGGATTAAATGTTATTTTGTTAAAGTTAGAATTTTGATGAAAATGATATTATATTTGTGTGTGTCGTGTGGTTTTTAATGTATTTGGGAATGATTTTTGTTGTGATTGTTGTTGTTAGAATGACTGATGTAATATTCATGTGATTAGAACTTGTATATTATTTTCTATGTTAGAATATGTTTTAGGATGTTGTTTTCATGTGTAATTATAATTTTCTTATGTTGATTATCATGTGAACTTTATTTATTTAAAATTCTTGTGTTAAGATTCGATGAAATGGTTGTTTGAGTATTGAAATATTTGGATTAGTATTGCTAGATTTTCTTTATGAATATTGTTGATATTCGTTTTATAAAATTCTTTGATTTTGTTGAGTTTCGGACAAACTCGGTGATTCCGTCCAGAGACGTCAGACGCACCAGATTTGCGTCAGCACCTGTACGTTAGACGCACGGCCTCATTTGTTGCACTTGTTTAGTCGAATTTTTTTGATACATTTTTCGTGCTTAAATTATGGTAATGATTGGTGGTAAATTTTTGAATTATTTTGTGTTCGTAACTTGTCATGTTTGGGTTGTTATTTCTTTGGAAATGAAATTTGGTGATGTGAGTTGGTTATTTGTTTATGATTTTATAATGTAGTTGTGGAAATGTTGATTCATGTTGAGAATGATAATATGATTTAGGTTGTTTCATGAGAATTATGGAAAGGTGGTGATTTTTGGGTTTGAATTACTTAGGTTTGTGATCCTAGTTTTTCAGCTGATTTGGGTGTAAGGCCATTGGGCATCCCTATTGATTTGATGATGGAAAAATATTGATTTGAATTTGTTATTTTAATTTTATTTTGGGATGTATAAGATATCCGGAGAGATAGACGTAGTCCTCGGTGAAGAACATGCCAACCACCTAGGTTGCGATCTAGGGGTTAAACCTGGATTATTTGTTGTCGTCCGAGAGGTCACGAAGTACTGGGCTGAGTACTATACTGCGTCGGGAGTTTGGCTATTCTTAGACACAGGGGGTAGGGAACATTAATCCTATAGGCTGTCTGGAGGTTGCGATCTGACAAACCTTAGGAAGTGGGTTGCGATCTACTGTCGTACTACTTTCTCATAAAGTCTTTTATATTTTACCTTATTGTTTGTTATAGTGATCTATGATTGTGAGAACCATTTGGTTTACTCTTTCTTATTTGTATAATTCATGCTCGGAATCTACGTTTTCATATGATTTAGTAGTATGGAGTTTCTATATGATTAATTAAGTGAAGTATATTGTGATGATTTTCTTGGTGATTAAAGCTTATTTCTAATGATATATTGATTCTAATTGTTCTGGGAGAAACAGCTAGTTACTCCCCACTGATTGTGGATTATTTATTGTTTCTTAATAATTGCCCATGGCTCCGAAGGCTAGACTGATATGGTTTTGGCACGGGAATTGCGTTTTGAGAGATTTACTAAGCTCATTGTATTTGATTGAGTAGATGATATTTATGAGGGTAATAGAAAGACTTGTAGCCTCATAGGTGTTATGTAATACTGGTTTTGGTGGTTGTTTTGCCGCGAGAGATTTTTGATAATATGTTTATGTTTTGGGATTTCTAGTAGTTGATTACTATGGATGGATATACTTGTTTTGAGGATATTATTAGTATGTTATCAATGATATTTTATTTACGATATTGTTTAGTTGAACTTTATAGTGACATTTCCATCTCGGTAATATTTCCGCTATCGTCCACTTTGTCATTATTAATTGTATTTTATTTTTCCTTCTTGTGTAAATGGACGATGTGTTACAGTTGGTATCAGAGCAATTGTTTCAAAAACTCTCCTTGAGTTGCTACATGTTCCATGAGAAATATGTAGTCTTGTAACTAGGATTAGTAGTGTCTTAGCTTCAAGAAAAGTTCTTGGCGAGAGTTACTTGGGTAGGAAGAAAGCCCATGGAATTATTTTGATGTTATATGTTTCTTACGTGCGATTATTTCACTAATATTTATTTCTTTATGTTGTAGTATGCCTACGCGGCGTTTATTTGAAGCACGTAAGGAAGCGTCTCAGAGAAGGCTCCAGGCTATAGAGAACGCGATCATAGCCATGGTCAAGCGTTTTTGCTGCTCCTGCTAGAGGGCAATTTGTTTTTGATAGAATTAATCGTCATGGGCTGTCGACTATGATGGGATTGTTGATCCAGTGATTCTTGAGAGTTAGCTTCGGGAGATGGAGAAGCAATTTGTTGCTACTGGTTGTCATGCCGTTGAAATGGTGCCCATTGGTACCTATTATCTGAAACTTAAGGCCGATAACTGCGTGGCCACTAGTAGTTTTGGCTGGGTTCAGTTTGCTGCGAAGTTGTAAAAGAGATTCTACCCCGACGAGCTCTGTTGGCAAAAGTATGAAGAGTTCCTATCACTAGTAGAAAAAACATCATTGGATTCGGTCAAAATCGGGCGTAGTGATCTGGTTTTGGGCCAGATCAGTTGGGCTCGAATCAATTGACAAAAGTCAACTGATCTGGTCTAAAACCGAATCCGTTTTCCAGTAATTGATTCGGATTTTACCAGTTAGTGGGTAACTAATTAGGTATTTTAGTGAAAACCGGACCAGTTTGTAATAACAGATCCGGATTTCACCTAAAATCCGGATTAGTTTGGTCACCTTAAGAAATAAAAAAAAAAAGAATTTTGCAGCGAACACCATATTCTGAACCCCAAAGCAAAATTAAAAATGAATTTACTGAAGTACACACATCAACTCCAAAGCTAAAATTATAACAAACTAAAACCGCAATATCATATATTGACGACCACAAAGCACGAAATTAAACAAACGAATTAAAACAAAATAATTATAAAAATGAAATGAGAACAAACTAATTTGAAAAAACGAAATTAATACCGAGGGTAGGGATAATCGTCCAGGTCTTATTGTGAAACAAAAAAGCCGCCCCGCCCCAGCAGGCGGGTTGGTTCTTCTGTCGTCAACGGGGAGCTCTTGGCGAGGAGACCTTAGGATAAGTTGCTACAACAATCCATGCCATTTTTAAATTTAAGAAATCGTAGGCCAAGTCCTCAGCAAACATAAAGCTAATGTCGGAATAGCAACTCTTATAAATCGATCTAGGACAAATGAAATTACAAACACAACTACGAAATTGAAAACGAAATTAAACAAACAAAATTACTAAGCACGGAATTAAAAACGAAGCCCTAATTATTAAAAACGAAATAAAAACAAACTAATTATAAAAAACGAAACCTAATAGCAAATAAAAAAATTGAAATTAAAACCCTAATTACACGAATGAAACGACTACCTGAGAGACGATGAAGATCTTTGTTGTTATTCAGGTGGTGCGACAAAGATCTTGGTTGTTCGCTGATGAACGCTAATTCGCTGATGAACCCTAATTGGCTGATGAATGAGGAAGTGTGGTTGTTCTTCGACAAGTGACGAAGGGTCGATTGTTGTTCAAGTGGTGAAAGCGACGAAGAGTCAGGTGGTGCGAACAACGAGAGTTGAAAACTCAAGCGGTGTGAGCGGCGAGCGACGAAGAGTCGCATGGTCCGAGAGACGAGCGACGAAAAGTCGGGCGGTGCGATCAACGAGCGATGAGCGATGAAGAGAGAGACGAAAGAGGAGTAGGAAGGAAGAGGATTTGGGAGGAAGAGGAGAGCGAATGAGAGAGGGAATAGGAGTAGGGGGTTTGAGAGGGGGCTGATGAGAGGAAGAGAGAGAGGTTGAGGATTAGGGTTAGAGGAGGCGGATGAAAGGAAAAGAGAGAGGGGCATTAGAATGGGGTTGGGGATTGTGGGCCGCGTATATTTATAAGGCCCATTATCTGATGCGGTTCCTTATATGGACCGGATCAGTTAATGAAATCATATTTTCGCCCAACACTAACTGATTCAGTTTTGGAAAAACTGAATCTGTTTACTTGTGTCATTTAAGGTTTTTTCCACTAGTGTATCTCTGTCCCAAGGTAATCTGAGTGTTCAAGAGTATACTGATAGGTTTTTTGAGTTGTCCAATTTTGCTACCGATGTTGTATCTACAGAAGCTGACCGAGTGAGGAGGTACATCAAGAGAATCGATCCGAGGGTGAGGACCCATTTTCTTAGTTCTGGTGCTTTTACTTTCCAGGGAGCCTATGAGATTGCTCTGAATATCCATGCTTTGATTAAAGAGGAAGGGTTCGCCAAGGGGGTTGTTGCTGCAAAGAAGCCTGCTACAGCATATGTTTAGAGTCCGGCTAAGAAGCTGAGGTTTGATTCTAGCAGCCGAGGTGGCTATCAGCAGAGTTATGGATCAGGGTTTAGGCAGAGTTATGAACTGACTAAGTGTTGAAGGTGTGAGAAAGTTGTTCATCCGGGCAAGAATTGTGATGGTATTATGGTTACTTGTTTGTACTGCAAGGAGTAGGGTCACAAAAATCTTTTCCGTGCCCTAAGAACCCGAGTGCTACATCTTCTTCTGTTGGTCCTACAAAGCCAGTTGGTGGATTTATTCCGCCCAAGAACAGGATTTATGTGATGACTCAGGCCGAGGCAGATGTTCATCTAGATGTGATCACTAGTACTTTCCTTGTTAATAATGTGCCTGCCTATTTTTTTTTTATACGGGTGCCACTGTCTCTTTAATTGCTAGCTCTTTCATTAAAAAGGTTGGTCTCACTAATAGTTCGCCTGTGAGGAGTCTCATTTCTCTTCCATCTTCCATCTAGAGAGAATTATCCTTGTTTCTTGAAATCCAAGAATGTTCATTAGTAGGAGAATCTTCCTACTGAACTTTAAGGAGTTCAATTTGACTGTGTTTGATGTTATCTTGGATGTAGATTGGCTATCTAAGTATCATGCTAGCATCCATTGCTGCGATTAAAAAGTTTCTCTCTGTGGTCTGAGGGGTAATCGGATTTGTTATTCTGGCATTGGGGTGAAGAAGGGGGTGAAGAGTGTGTCTGGATTGAAGAAGAGGAGAATGTGACAAAAGGGAGACGAAGTGTTTCTGTGCATAGTAAAATATTTATCTCTTGTAGAGCAACATGAGAAAATTCTCATTGTCCATGAGTATTCGAATGTGTTTCCCGAAGAGTTGCTAAGTATTCCTCCAGAAAGGGATGTTGATCTTGGCATCGACCTAGTTCCAGGTATTGCTCCGATATCTAAGGCTCCGTACTGAATGGCGCCTCCTGAGTTGCAAGAGTTGAAGACTCAATTGGAAGAATTGATCGATAATGGTTTTATAGGGCCGAGTGTCTCGCTTTAGGGTACTCCTATTCTGTTTGTCAAGAAGAAGAATGGGAGTATGCACTTGTGTATTGACTATTGCGAGTTGAATAAGGTGACGATCAAGAATAAGCACGCGTTGCCTCGAATTGAAGATCTCTTTGATCGGTTAAAAGGTGTTGGGGTATTTTCCATGATTAATTTGAGGTCTGGTTATCATCATATTCCTGTGAAGAAGTAAGATATTCCTAAGACTGCTTTTCGGACGAGGTATGGGCCCTGTGAGTTTGAGGTGGAGCCTTTTGGTCTCACGAACACTCCTGCGGTGTTTATGGATCAGATGAACCATTCCTTTCATGAGTACTTGGATACCTGTGTTGTTGTTTTCATCGATGACATTCTAGTGTACTCTAAGGATGAGTGTGAGCATGAAAAGCAATTGAGATTGGTTATGGATGGTTTATGGAAGCATAAATGGTTCAGTAAGATGTTTAAGTGTGAGTTCTAGTTGAAAGAGGTTGCATTTCTAGGTCATGTGATCAATAAGGAAGGGGTTAAAGTTCATCCTTCTTTCCAGGATCAAGGCAGTTGTTGAATGGGAGAGTCCGAAAAATGTTTCTAACGTTCAAAGTTTCCTAGGCCTTGCTGGTTACTATCGGCACTTAGGATTTCTCCGCAGTGCAAGTTTTTGTGGTCAGATGAATGTGAAAAGACTTTTCAGGTTTTGAAGGAAAGTCTTACTACTGCTCCAGTTCATACTTTGCCAGCGGAAGGGGTGGAGTATGAGGTGTACATTGATGCTTCCAAGCATGGGTTGGGTTGTGTTCTAATGCAGCAGGGTATGGTCATTACTTATGCTTCGAGGCAATTAAAAGTTCACGAAAGGAACTATCCGTCTCATGATCTTGAGTCAATTAACAATGGTGGTATTTGCATTCAAGATTTGGCGACACTATTTGTATGGTGTTCCATGTCAGTTGTTTACCAATCATAAGAGTTTGAAGTACATCTTCACTCATCGTGATCTGAATCTGAGGTAGCAAAGGTGGTTAGAGCTTATCATATATTATGAATTAACTCTTTTATATCATGAGGGTAAGGCTAATAAGGTAGCAGATGCTCGGAGTCGAAAGTCAAAACATTCTCTGATGCCATGATTTTGCCTAGAGACTTATGTGATGAGTTCCAAAAGCTTGATATTGAGGTGGTACCTCAAGGTTATGTGGCTGCATTGTTGAGTTCCATGACTGTTAAGCCTGAGTTATTTCAAGAGTTGAAAAGTAAGCTAAGCAAAGGGGTGACCCGAAGCATCAGAAAATTCACGAAGCAAAGGTGCAAAGTCGGGCTAAGAATTTCGAGATTGTGCTTATGGTAGTCTTAGATTCATGGGGCGCTGGTGTATGCCCAATTATGGTGAGCTCAAGAGAAAGATCCTTGAGGAGCCTCACAACACTCCTTATTCTGTTCATTCGGGAGGTGATGGGTTTACCGAGAGCTGAAGGTGGGAAGAATGGTGTATGGGTGATTGTGGATCGATTTACCAAGGTTGCTCATTTCATTGCGATGAAGAATACTTGGTCTATGGAGCAGTTAGCTGAAGCCTCTGCTAATGAGATTATCCGTCTTCATGGAGTTCCTAAGGACATTGTCTGTGATAGTGATCCGAGATTCTTGTCTCATTTATGGACTGCTTTGCAAGAGGCTTTTGGTTCGAAATTGAAGTTGAGCACTGCATTTGTGTTGCGACAGATGGTCGGACTGAAAGGACTATTCAAACATTGGAGGACATGCTTCATGCTTATGCCCTTGAATTTCAACAGTCATGTGGGTTAAGTCACTTAGTTTGGTGGAGTTCTCTTATAACAACAGTTATCATGCAACTATCCAAATGGCTCCATATGAGGCTCGTTATGGGAGGAAGTGTCGTAGTCCTACTTGTTGGAGCGACATCAGTGATTCACTGATTTTGGGGCAAGGGCTGATTTAGGATATTGCTGAGCAGGTGAAGGTGATTCAAGCTAAGATGAAGGTTGCTCAAGATAGGCAGAAATTATATGCAGACTTGCGTAGGAAGCCTATTTCCTATGAAACAGGGGATAATGTTCTTTTGAAGGTGTCTCCTATGAAGGGGGGTGATGCGATTCCGTCAGAGGGTCAAGCTAAGAACGAAGTATGTGGGTCCCTATGAAATTCTTGGGAGAATTAGGGAAGTTGCGTACCGATTAGCTTTGCCGCCCGAGTTGTCGATTGAGTCGTAGTTGCGTGGATATCGCAAAAGATACTTCTCATGTGATTCCAGTTGAGTCGATTTTCGTTGAGCCGAATCTGACATTTGAGGAGCGACCAGTTATTATTCTGGGTTGTCAGTACCGTGCTTTGAGGAGGAAGGTGATCCATTTGGTTAAAGTAGTTTGGAGGAGTGAAAAGTACAAAGAAGCCGGCCACTTGGGAGACTCAAGAGTTTATGAGACTTAAATATCCGGAATTGTTCGTCTCAGGTATTTTTGAGTTGTCTTCAAGTATTGAGAGCGGAACTTTCTTAAGGAGGGGAGATTGTAACACCCGTGTTTTTACTCCTAATTTTTCGTGTTTAATTATACGAAATTAGTATTTTCTCGTGAAAAACTATATATTTTATTACTAAATTATTTTTGGGCGAGTGTTTTCTTATCGATATAATATTTTTTATGATGTGTTATATTTATATATTTTATTTATAGTGGTAGGTTATTTATTTAAGGAATATATTAGTTTCATTAGTTTTGTAAGCCCTTAGGATGCGGTATTGCAGCGTAGCATTTATATTATTCTTTTTGACTGTCACAAGTGATGAAAATAAGTCCATCACTTGTTGCATTATGGCTGGCCGAAAATCAGCAATGTGGAAGAGAGATTAAAGAGTTTTGATGCTCACTAACCAACCCTTTGAAGTTCCTTGTAACCCCCCCTCTTAAACCCTTCATTAATCCGTCTTAAGCCCTTTGTTTTTCCCTTTGAAAAATCTGATTCTTAATCTGAAAAATTCAGCAACCTTGCCATTTATTTGCACGCCATTTTCGAACATTATTGTGAGAGAATTTTCATCTTTTCATCATCCATAAACTTACTAGAGTTGTTCCTTATTAATTTTACCTCTCCAATCCTCCTACTAATTGAAGTTCTTGGTGCATTAGGAAGCGATTTGGAGGACAATCATCATTCACAAGTAGAGCACGCCTAGTAATATAGTTCTGCACTTCACCCGACGTTCCAGGTAACTAGTAGTTGTCTTAGAACGTTAGAAATCGCGATAGTTTTAGGAAAAGTTTTAATTATTAGGAATTTATTTAGAATTAAATGTTGTTTAATTAAAGTTAGAATTTTAATGAAAATGATTATATATATGTGTGTGTCGTGTGGTTTTTAATGTGTTTGGGAATGATTTTTGTTGTGATTGTTGTTGTTAGAATGATTGATGTAATATTCATGTGATTAGAATTGGCATTATTATTTTCTACGTTAGAATATGTTTTAGGATGTTGTTTTGATGTGTAATTATAATTTTCTTATGTTGATTATCATGTGAACTTTGTTTATTTAATATTCTTGTGTTAAGATTTGATGAAATGGTTGTTTGAGTATAGAGATATTGGAATTAGTATTGCTAGATTTTTGTTATGAACATTGTTGATATTAGTTTTATGAAATTCTTTGATTTTGTTGAGTTTCGGACAAACTGGGTGATTTCGTCCAGACGTGTCAGACGCATCGGATATGTGTCAGACACACCACCTGTACGTTACAGGCATGAGCATTGCACCGAGTGCACGCTCCTGCACAGAGTGCACGCACGACCTCAGTTGCTACACGTGTTTAGTCGAATTTTTATGATATATTTTGGTTGCTTAAATTATGGTAATGATTGGTGGTAAGTTTGTGAATTCTTTTGTGTTTGTAAGCTGTCCAGTTTGGGTTGTTATTTCTTTAGAAATGAAATTTGGTGATGTGAGTTGGTTATTTGATTATTTTATGATTTTATAATGTATTTGTGGAAATGTTGATTCATGTTGAGAATGATATTATGATTTTGGTTGTTTCATGAGAATTATGGAAAGGTGATGATTTTTGGATTTGAATTACTTAGGTTTTTTGTGATCCTAGTTTTTCAGCTGATTTGGGTGTAAGGCTATTGGGCATCCCTATTGATTTGATGATGGAAGAACATTGATTTGAATTTGTTATTTTATCTTATTTTGGGAAGTATGATATCCGGAGAGATAGACATAGTCTCCGATGAAGAACATGCCAACCACCTAGATTGCGGTCTAGGGGTTAAACCTGGGTTAATTGTTGTCGTCCGAGAGGTCTGGAAGTACTGAGCTGGTACTATCCTGCATCAGGAGTTTGGCCATTGTTAGACACTGGCATTAGGGAACATAAAGACTATAGGCTGTCTGGAGGTTGCGATCTGATAAAACTTAGGAAGTGGGTTGCGATCAACCGTCAATCTGCTCTTTTTCTCATAAACTCTTATATATTTTACCTTACTGTTTGTTATGGTGAACTATGATTGTGAGAACATGTTGGTTTACTCTTTCTTATTTATATAATTCATGCTCGGAATCTATGTTTTCATATGAGTTAGTAGTATGGAGTTTCTATATGATCTATTAAGTGAAGTATATTGTAATGATTTTCTTGGTGATTAAAGCTTATTTCTAATGCTATCTTGATTCTAATTGTTCTGGGAGAAACTGCTAGTTACTCCCCACTGATTGTGGATTATTTATTGTTTCTTTATAATTGCAGATGACTCCTAAGGCTAGACTTATACGGTTTGGGCACGGGAAGTGCGTTTTGAGAGATCTACTAAGCTCATTGTATTTTTTTGAGTAGATGATGTTCATAAGGGTAATAGAAAGAACTTTTAGCCTCATTGGTGTTAAGTAATGCTGGTTTTGGTGGTTGTTTTACCGCAATAGATTTTGGATAATATGTTTAATTATGTTTTAGGATTTCTACTATTTGGTTCCTATGGATGGATATACTTGTTTTGAGGATATTATTAGTATGTTATCAATGATATTTTCTTTACGATATTGTTTAGTTGAACTTTATAGTGACATTTCCATCTAGGTAATATTTCCGCTATCGTCCACTTTGTCATTATTAATTGTATTTTCTTTTTCCTTCTTGTGTAAATGGACAGAGTGTTACAGTTGGTATAAGAGCAATTGTTCCAAAAACTCTCCCTGAGTTGCTACATGTTCCACGAGAAATATGTAGTCTTCTAACTGGGATTACTAGTGTCTTAGGCTTCATGAAAAGTTCTTTGTCAGAGTTACTTGGTTAGGAAGAAAGCTCGGGAAATTATTTTTCTTAAGAGATGTGTTATATGTTTCTTACGTGCGATTATTTCATTGATATTTATCTCTTTATTTTTTTAGTATGCCTCCCCGACGTTTATCTGAAGCACGTAAGGAAATGTCTCGTCGAAGGTTCCAGACTCTAGAGAACGCCATCATAGCCATGGTCAACCGTTTTGCTGCTCCTGCTGGAGGGAAATTTGTTTTTGATAGATTTGATCGTCATAGGCCGCCGACCTATGATGGGACTGCTGATCGAGTTATTCTTGAGAGTTGGCTTCGGGAGATGGAGAAACAATTTGCTGCTATTGCTTGTCCAGCCGCTGAAATAGTGCCCATTGGTACCAATTATCGAAAACTTGAGGCAAATAACTAGTGGAGTACTATGAAGAGTAGTTTCATGTCGGCTATTAGTTTTTGTTGGGATCAGTTTGCTGCGAAATTAAAAGAGAGATTCAACCCCGACGAGCTTTGTTCACAAAAGCAAGAGAAGTTCCTATCTCTGTCCCAGGGTACTCTGAGTGTTCAGGAGTATACTGATAGGTTTACCGAGCTGTCCAGGTTTACTACTGCTGTTGTGCCTCATAAGCTGACCAAGTGAAGAGGTACATCAAGAAAATGGATCCGAGGGTGAGGACCCATGTTCTTAGTTCTAGTGCTTCTACTTTTCAAAGAGCCTTGAGATTGCCCTGAGTATCTATGCCTCGATTAAAGAGGAAGAGTCCGCTAACGGGGTTGTTGATGCAAAGAAGCTTGCTTCAGTATATGTTCAGAGTCGGGCTAAAAACTCGAGGTTTTATTCTAGTAGCCGAGGTGGTTATCATCAGAGTTACAGTTCAGGGTTCAGGGAGAGTTATGATCCGGCTAAGTGTCGAAGGCGTGATAAAGTTGTTCATCCGGGCAAAAATTATGATGGTACTTTGGTTACTTGTTTCTACTGCAAGGTTTAGGGTCACAAAGTCTTTTTAGTGCCCTATGAACCCGAGTGCTACATCTTCTTCTGCTGGTCCTATAAAGCCAGTTGGTGCATCTGTTCCGCCCAAGAACATGATTTATTTGATGACTCAGGCCGAGGCACATGTTCATCTAGATGTGATCACTAGTACATTCCTTGTTAATAATGTGTCTGCCTATTTTATTTTTAATATGGGTGCCACTGTCTCTTTCATTGCTAGCTCATTCGGCAAAAAGGCTGGTCTCACTAACAGTTCGCCTGTGAGGAGTCTCATTTCTCTTCCATCTGGGGAGAATTATTCTTGTTACTCGGAATTCAAGAAAGTTCTTATGGTTATTATGGGGTTCGATCTTTCCGGTCGATCTTAAGGAGTTCGATTTGACTCAGTTTGATGTTATCTTGGGTGTAGATTGGCTATCTAAGTATCATGCTAACATCCATTGTCGCGATCAGAAAGGATCTCTCTGTGGTCCGAAGGGTAATCGAATTTCCTATTTTAGTATCGTGGTGAAGAACGTGTCAACCATTTGGGTTGCTATGTAGTGGTTAAACTTGGGTTAATTGTTGTCGTCCTAGAGGTCAGGAAGTACTAAGCTGGGTACTATGCATCATCGGGAGTTTGGTTATTCTTAGACACAGGCAGTAGGGAACGTAAGCCCATAGGCTGTTTAGAGGTTGCGATCTGACAAACCTTAGGAAGTGGGTTGTGATCCACAAGCGTTGTTCTCTTATTCTCATAAACTCTTTTATATTCTACCCTATTGTTTGTTATGATGATCTATGATTGTGAGAACAAGTTAGTTTACTCTTTCTTATCTATATAAGTCATGCTCAGAATCTATGTTTTCACATGAGTTAGTAGTATAGAGTTTCTATATGATTTATTCAGTGAAGTATGTTGTGATGATATTCTTGGTGATTAAAGTTTGTTTCTTAGAAAGCATCTTAGGTGTAACAAGTTACACCATAACTTATGCGGCATGTTTGGTTAGTGGTACTAAATTATGGTAATGGTAATGCTTTTTAGTGTAAGTTTGTGAAGACATTCCAATGTTAACATCCATGGTAATGAAACTTGATGTCAAAACATGTGTTTTCCTTCACAAATTTCCATTACCACCCAATACCACCTTCCCAAGTGGTAATGGATGGTAATGAAATTGTAGGAAGAAAATAGGTGTTTGGGTATAAAGTTGCATTACCATGGAGGTTGACATAGGAATGCCTTCACAAATATGCACTAGAAACCATTACCATTACCATCATTTAGTACCGCTAACCAAACGGGCCGATGGTGTAATAATGTTTCACACTTGTGAAATCAAAATAAACTCAAAAATTCCTCTACCTCCTTCTCTTTCTCCCTTTCTCACTTTTCTCGCTCTAAAAAAATATCCACCCTCCTTTTCCTCCTCTTCCACCACCGTACCAATTCTATCTCATCGAATTTCTCCTGACCATAACAACGAGGAGTGAGAAGAGTTATCGGAAGCATATCATTTGCCGGAGATCTTTATCTTGAATTAGCAGATATCGTTCAACTTTTTTTCGTTTTTTTTGTTTTCTGGAATCGAAAATCAATTCTGGAATTCGTTCTTTTTCGTTTGTTTGATGCTCTTTTCTTCTTCGTCGTCGGAATCCTGCGAAATTCAGTGGCATTGAGTTCGATTTTCGTTTTCTTGAATTGGATGTCGTTTCTTTTCATTTTTCATTTTCTGGATATATTGGATCTTGTTTCGGAATTGGATCTCGTTTTTTTCGTTTTTGTTTTTGGAATTTGATCTTTGAAGGAGGAGAGAGACTTATTTTATATGTCGAGGCTGATCTCCTGCCCTCTGCACCAACCGGACTGATGCTTGTACCACTTCTAACATTGGTGGTCGAAACTATGGCTTGGGCTATCAAGAAACAGAGGATTTTAAATTGATTCAACATTATTAGAAATTTAGGGGAATGGTTACTACTAATAGGGCTATTGTATGCAGTAGCATAAGAACAGTGTGTCTTAGTTAGCACATGCAAGTTTCAAGCTGCAGGAGAGAGAGAAATGCGGGATACTGGGGAGGTCGGGAGGAGGGACGAAAGCAGTGGTGAAGACGGCCAGCCAAGTGCGAGGAGGAGTCGAGTGCATAAGTTGTGGATGGTGACTACAACATTTTGAAGTAAATGCAACACTATATTGCAACGGTTAAGGCTAATGCAACACTATATTGCAACGTATAAAGCTAACGCAACGCCTTTTACAACAGTTAAAGAGAATCGTTGCATTAGGTAGTCAAATGCAATGGGTATCTTAGCTATTGAACGGTTTAGACTTAATCGTTGCATTAGGTGATATATAATTGCATTTGACAATTAATGCAACACCAACGAATATAAAGAAAAAAAAGACCAAGACCCCCTTAATTAAGTTATTTCTCAAGACTACCCCGTATCTTCAGTTCTCCCAAAAACCTAAAGTAACTCCGAACCCTCGTCTCTCTCTCTCTGCCCCGCATCTCCCTCCTGCTTGCCGGTACCTCCCACCACCGACACCTTTGCCGGCGTTTTCCGTGGCTCGCCGGAGCCGTGTTATTGCTCCCCGTGTTGTTATCTCTCACATGTTAATTGCCAATTTATCATGGGTTAATTACACATTTCCTGACGGGGTTTTCACAATTTGCTGATCTTGGATGGTTTTGTTGTTTAATATTAGAATTGTCTGGTGTAGGGAGTATTAGATGAGGAGGATATATTTTTTTTTGGAATTTGATGTAATCCCTAAAATTTCCTCTATGTTTATGTGATACTTGTCATATCTTAAAATTCTGGATCTTATCGTATTTTACAACTTCCTTTCCAAAATGCCAAGAACTGAAAGGCGTGTTTAGCACCCTTTGTAAAATTAGTAGGAGTAACCTCAGAGCTCAATAGTTATGTAATCTCTATGTGATTTACGTGTTAGACCTTTGATTTTGAGTTCTTAATTCATTTATATGTTAAGAGTGTCCATATTTTTTTGGCGGCGCTACCTAAATTAGGAGAGCAAGGAACGCACATTTGTCTTAGTTACAACAGCAAACAGGTAGAAGGTCAAAGTGAGGGCATAGTCCACCTAAAGTGGGAGAGCAACTGAGCAAGGAACACACATTTATGGCTTGGCAGCTTGAGGTTGTTTGCTTATTTGTATTTATTTTATACATTCAATTTGTTGCTTACTAGTTTTAGCTAACAAAGGGTATAATTTTTTGTAAGAAATATGTTCATGTTATGATTACTACTCTTTGTTGTGAAACTCTTACATAGTAGTACAACTATATTGTATAAAACTCCAACTTGATTAAAAAAAGTATCAAAGTAATGTTAGTGATCGGTGGTACTTAGATACAAAGTTTTGTTTGTTCAACATAATATTATTCTATCTCAAATTGAGGCTTTATGGGGTATGATGTATGCATACATTGGATACGGGAGAAATGAGGAGCACTTTAAATAAACCTCTAAACTCCAAGTGAAATTTGAGAATGCATTGCACAGCAGGCTTCGTATGTCTTCCATGGTGAGAAAATTTGGTCTTATTTATGGGTCGCTAAGGACAACGACACTGAATTTTTATGGGCGTCCGATTGATTTCACCACTGTGTGTGCTCGCTAGAAGGTTAAAGCGAGGACATAGTCCACCTAGATGACATTAAAGTATTTGAAGTTGTTTCTACAGTCTTCAATTATTAAGCTCATTGTGCTTAAGTATTTGAAGGTCAAAGCTCAATTTTGTGTTGCTTTAATTTGTTAAGATACCACTGCTCATCTTGCTGTTTTGAATTTAGTCGTTGATGAATTCTTATTTTTTCCTTGCAATCCAGAATATCGATATACTGAGTTCTCCTAGTTTCATGTTGTCTCCTCCAAAAGAGAATTTAGTTGAAAAGGTAGTGGCTCCTTTCTAAGCCTATTACCCTCCTTTTGATGTTCGCTTTTGATATATCTATCTTGCGTGCTGGTTTTGAACTTCCAACTTGGCTGCCAAATTCTCCAACTTGCAGGTACATTGGTTTTGTGATAATCTTATTTAGTTGAAAGATATGCTAGTTGTTTTTGTGAAGTTTATTATTTAGTAAAGTTAGTAGAGAAATGTAGTTTTTAGATAAAAAAGAAAATTTTGCACCGGAGTAAAACGATTAAGTACATAAAGATATGAAGACGTTGAATGGCATATTGGTTCATTTAATTGTAACTTTATGTTCTGGAGTGCTTTTATTGGGAAAATTCTTTTTCTAGCTCATTATCACACAACCATAATACCCACACACAATAGAAAATAACACTATCACACAAAACATACATAAAACTATAATCATGATGGGATTGTTACATGTTTTGGTTTTGTGTTAAGCATTTAAATTAGTATCACAATGTTTCATTTTTGACTAATTTGACTAAACATCTTTGAATTTGCAGGTGGTCATAAATGAAGAAATGAAATGCCGCGTTGAATACACTTGTTGTTCATTGGAAAGGCATGGAAGTACTTTAGATATAGAGTTTTTTATTGGAGCATTTTATATGTAGAAACTGAAAAACATGAATTTTGTTTAGTATATTAGTTAATAGATTTGTAATTATGTACTTTGTAAATTTGCCCTTGGGTATGAATATTATATGCACAAATTTTCTTTTGGGTGTAAAATTCCAAATTTTGAATATATAGTTTTATATCGATTGATCTACTACTATTACATGACTGCGAAGGTATTGGAGTTGCATTAGCTATGAAGGCGTAAGACGTTGCAATAGGTGCTAAAATAAAATGACATTAGCAGTATAGCCGTTGCAATAGTTATATGATTGTGTTGCAATATATATGGAGTCGTTGCAATAGATGTAAAAATGGGACACAAAATGAGTAGTAGAGGGCGTTGCAATAGCTATCGGATGGTGTTGCACTACACATAGAGGCGTTGCAATATGTTGTATAGCTAATGCAACTACTATTGACACCTATTGCAACGGTTTTCTAGTAGACGTTGCAATAGGCCTATGAACCGTTGCATTAGGTCTAATGCAACGGCAGCAATAACAACGGTTGTTGGACCGTTGCAATAGCTTTATTGCAACGGTTTTTGGCTATATTGCAATGGTTTTTAAGTGTTGCAATAGCTCATTTATGTAGTTGTGAGATTTCGAGGGTGAATTATATAAATAAGAAAGAGTAAACCAACATGTTCTCACAATCATAGATCACCATAACAAACAATAGGGTAAAATATAAAAGAGTTTATGAGAAATAGATCTAGTATAACACTAGTGGATCGCAAGCCACTTATTAATGTTTGTCTTATAGCAACCTCAAGACAGCCTATGGGCTTAATTTTCCCTACTGCCTTTGTCTAAGAATGGCCAAACTCGCGATGCAGGATAGTACCCAGCTCAGTACTTCCTGACCTCTCGGACGACAAAAATTAACCCAGGTTTAACCCCTAGATATCGCGACCCAGGTGCTTGGCATGTTCTTCACCGGGGACTACGTCTATCCCTCCGGATATCTTACATACCAAAATAAAATAAAATAACAAATTCAAAAAAAATTTCTTTCATCATCATATCAATAGGGATGCCCAATGGCCTTACACCTAAATCAGCGGAAAAACTAGGATTGCAATACAAAGTAATTCAAATCCAAAAATCATCACAATTGCATAATTCTCATCAAAACTTAACAATAACCAAAATCCTCATGAAACAACCAAACTCATAATATCATTCTCAACATGAATCAACATTTCCACAACTACATTATAAAATTATAATATAAACAAAAAACCAACTCACATCACCAAATTTCATTTCCAAGGAAATAATAACCCGAACTTGACAACTTACAAACACAAAAGAATTCACAAACTTACCACCAATCATTACCATAATTTAAGCAACCAAAACATAACAAAAAAATTCTACTAAACACGTGTAGCAACTGAACTAACATACTGGTCTGCCACAGCCGTGCGTGTGCTCTGCGTAGGAGTGTGCGCTCGATGTTCGTGCGTCTAACACACTAAAGCTGCGTCTGACACATATCTGGTCCGTCTGGACGAAATCACTCAGTTTGTCCAAAGCTCAACAAAATCAAAGAATTTCATAAAACGAATATCAACAATGTTCACAACGAAAATCCAGAAATACTAATCCAAATATTTCAATACTCAAACAACCATTTCATCAAATCTTAACACAAAAATTTTAAATAAACAAAGTTCACATGATAATCAACATAAGAAAATTATAATAACAGATAAAAACAACATCCTAAAATATATTCTAACATAGAAAATAATAATACTAATTCTAATCACATGAATATTACATCAACCATTCTAACAACAACAGTCGCAACAAAAATCATTCCAAAACACATTAAAAACCACAAAGCACACACAAATATATAATCATTTTCATCAAAATTCTAACTTTAACTAAATAACATACAATCATAAACGAAATTCCTAATAACTAAACCTTTTCCTAATATTATCGCGATTTCTAAAGTTCTAAGGCAACTACTAGTTACTTGAAACGTCGGGTGAAGTGGAGAACTATAATACTAGGCGTGCCCTCCTTGTGAATGATGGTCGTCCTCCAAATCACTTCCTAATGCACCAAGAACATCAATTATTCGGAGGATTGGAGAGGTAAAATTAACGAGAAACAAGTGTAGCAAGTTTGTGGATGATGAAAAGATGAAAATTGTCTCACAATAGTGTTCGAAAATGGCGTGCAAATGAATGGCAAGGTTGTTGAATTTTTCTGATTAAAATCATATTTTTCAAAAGGAAAACAAAGGGTTTAAGACGGATTAAAGAAGGGTTTTAGTAGGAGGTAACAAGGAACTCCAAATGGTTGCTTAATTAGTGAGCATCAAAATTGTTCAATGTTCCTCCTACATTACTGATTTTCGGCCAGCCACAGTGCAACAACTCATGGACTTATTTTCATCACTTGTGACGGTCCAAAAGAAAAATAAAAATGCTATGCGACAATACCGCTTCCTAAGCGCTTAAATAATTAACGAAGCTAATATAATCCTTAAATAAATAACCCACCATTATAAATAGGCAAAATTGGCCTCAACACCCTGAACTATAGCTCGGGTGCACCCAACACCACCAACTACGACTAGTAGCCTAAACACCACCAACTATGGGGTGGGGTGCATTCCGTACCATAAATGAGGCCGAAAGCCTAAAATGTTGCCGATAAGATGTTGCTGATGACGGTGGGTTTTTATGGTACATACTGCACCCCGCCAACCGAGGTCGGAAGCCTAAAATGTTGCCGATGACGGTGGGTTTTTATGGTACAGACTGCACCCCACCCCGTAGTTAGTGGTACGGACTGCACCCCACCCCGTAGTTGGTGGTGTTTAGGCTACTAGTCGTAGTTGGTGGTGTTGGGTGCACCCAAACTATAGTTCAGGGTGTTGAGGCCAATTTAAAATATGTAACTATAACACATCATAAAAAATATTATGCAAATAAGAAAACACACAGCTAAAAATAATTTTGTAATAAAATATTTAGTTTTTAACGAGAAAATACTAATTTAATATTATTAAACGCGAAAAACTAGGAGTTAAAATGCGGGGTGTTACAATGTATGTATAACATTCCATAATACGATTGCTTATCTGGATTCCAATATCAAAATAACTTACCTTGTTACGATTCCTTATTGGGAATCCAATACCGATATTGATATTCAAATACTGAATTAGCATTCATTTCCATCACTCAAAATAACATTCTTTTTACACCGGGGAAAGAGAACGCGATGGAGGAGACAAAGCTTACACTCTGATAGTGGGTTCGTCACCCAACCATTCGCTTTACTTTTGACCAATTATCGCGACTAGTCCGGAGCTCATTATCCGCTGATCAAATCAGCAATCCACGGGTTTCACATTACCTGATATATCGCCCGTTTATCAACCCACAGAGCAATGAGTACGTTTCCCTGTGGGGGTCCCCAAGGTTCACAATCCATGGGGCTTTGTTCGTGTCACCTCATCCCTTGACTCAGATGAGGCTACTTTCCCCTTTAGATTTCTTTCGATTATCATTCATAACTTTCAAGTAACTCATTAAATCATTTTAACAATCTTTGAATAACCAACCAAACCAAAAGATTTCCTCCGTAGATAACTATAATCACTTACTTAACATAGAACTTCTACAAATAAGTATTGTAAATCAATACATATATGCTTTTCGATTCCAATTCCAATCATAAAGCTTATGAACCACAACCAATCAACAACCATATTAACCAACATACCCACCACGCAATGACGCAAGGTCTCTTAGTTAGAATAAACTAACAAGAGTTACTAACCCAATTACGTACCATACATATGTTTACATAAAGATAATTTATACTCTTTTACAATTTATGATTATCAATCTAGATTCATCTCAACAACAGTAATAATAGTAGTTATAAAACACTAACAACACTCAAAATAGGTCTCTTTGTTAGAACTAACTAACGAGAGTTAACTTAAACTCCACAATCCGAGGTTCATTAAGGGAAGATTGACTCAAAGCATCTAAGTATGGTTCAAGTTATACCATTATATGAATTCCAACTCACATAATCAATTATCACTAGTGGAAAAAACGTTATATGTCACAACACAACCGATCCGGTTTTTAAAAAACCGGATCCATAAGCCGTCAAAATTTTAAGCCTCAAAGCTAGGCTAAGTAATTGATCCGGTCCAATAGTGAACCGGATCAGTTAACATAAAACAGATTCGATTTTTTTGTTAACTGATCCGGTCCACTAAACCGGATTAGTTATGCAGCCCAGCTTATGCATTAACGCGGCCCACTCCAATCCAACGCTTCTCTTCTTCACTCAAACCAGCGACCCACTCCCCTCTCAAACCCTAAACCCTTCTCATCTCCTCCCTCACCGCCACTTTCCTTGCCGCAGTTGCTCGCCGCAGCTCCATTTCCTCCTGCTACTTCACGACTGAACGACATGGCCGAAGTTCGACGACTCCATAGTTGCTGGTAAAGGCTTCACTCAGTCTTTAGACTTGAATTCATCAGGTTTATTCTATAAATTCTGCTATTTCTTGTATGGCTCATTTCGACGATTGACACTACCCTAATTTGAAGAAACTAAGAGATTTTTGTTGATTGATTGTTTAGAGTTCTGCTATTTTCTTCAAATTTTAACTTTTTCTTTAGCAAAATTTAGCGAAGATTATATAAATCAACTTGTTTTCCTTTTATTTTGCTGAACTTTTAGGGTTTTTTTTCTGGTTCAAAAAATAAAAACAGTGGGCATTGTATCTCTTGTTTTTTTTCTAGTGTAGCTTAATGTTTTTCTAACTAAATATGATGATGGAGAGTGTTCTCTAATGAGCCTTAACATTGTTACTTGCACGTTTCACCCCTCTTCCTGTTTGATTTCTTTTTTTAATGATAATAAATCACTTTTTGATGTTTATCTACTGTTTGTGTCTCAATATCTACTCATTACTTAAAGAGGTTCCTATCTATTGTACACTCAGGTTATCTGATTTCACCCCTGTTCCATTCGTTGTGTTTCATGATAATTTAGCAATCTGTGATTTCTATTTACTGTCTTGTTAATTTTCAACTTTGTTATTTAAGAGGTTGCCAATTGTGATGATGTGTATATTATTCTTGTGAAAACAACAAAATTATTCTCCTGGTGCTGTGTTCCCATGTTTGATTAATGATTTACTCGGTTTTGGATGGTGGTTAGGTATATTCCTAATGTTCTCCTTGCCTTCATACTAGATCACTACTTTTAAGTGTTGTATTATTCATAACATGTAAGAGGCTACATTTAAAATGGACATGGGTAGCAAAAAAAATCTTTATTTTGTTTAGTAATAGACATGGGTAGCAAAAAGAATCTATGTTCTTTGTTTTTATTTTTAGGGTATTTGACTTACCTGTCTTTTAATCTGTGTGGATTATCAAGGTGTTAATCTACACAAAGGATTTTTGTGGTATGTTTTCAGCTTATGTGATTTCATATGTGCGTTATTTTGTTTAAAAATGTATGTGTGCTTTGTTTTGTTTAAAAATGGACGTGGGTAGCAAAAAAAATCTAGTTTTTGTTTGTTCTTTATTGCAATTGGCTTGCATGTCTTCTGATGTGTGTGGATTATCATGTTCTTGATCTATAGAAAGGATTTTGTGCTCTATTTTCAGCTTATATGACTAGATATATCCTTTGTTTTGTTTAAAAATGGACATGGGTAGCAAAAATGTAGTTATAATGCTTTATTTTGTTACTCTATGATTCTATATTTTTTCTTGAAGAAGGAAAGGAAGACAAGGCCAGCCCCTAGTACGGTTAAGAACAGAAAGCCTACTTAAAATGAACATGGGTTGCTACTTGCTACATTAAAAACTTATTATGAATAATACAATCGGCTCATCTTAAAGTCTAGCAGACGGATACAAGAACACAAAGCCTGGTAAGAGTTTGCCACCTTGCTTTGTGTTCTTGTAATATGATTTAATGTCTTTGATTTTATTTTGAGTAGTTTTCATGTGTTTGTAGTGCTTAGAATAATAGAACCGCATAGTTGTGTGTTATTTTCAAGCGAATTTGATAGAGTTGAGGACCTTTCAGTGATTCCAGATTAGTATACTTAAATTATCTAGAGAGATATAAGCTGGACTCTGGAATACCACTTAGTTTATGACGAATGCCGAACCTCTTCATCTCATGTTCCCTTCTGGTATTCCACTCTGTCTAATAGTTTGTTTCCAATAATAAGGCTGCTTTTTTTTTCTCTAAGCTGCCTTTTTGCTTGGCTATTTCTATGAAGACGCAAGATTTTCCAAGTGTAGTCTTGTTCTCTTACATGCTTCCTACCCAATCTCAAAGGAGGCATCATACTTGGCATGCGTTTATCCCCAGGTATATGAATAGTAATGTGTCTTAACTTCAGAGGTATAAGATTGTCTTTCTCTCTTTATGTTATTGTTCTTTCATGAGATTGCATATTTGTTGGAAGCTATTTTTAATTTGTTTTAAAAGAGCTGCATTTATGCGTTTTTCTCTTGATAATTTTTCTGCTTTCTCCCTTGGAATGCAGGTATGAGAATTTGTTGTTGTATCAACTTTCCGCTCCGCAAATCCTTATCTACAAGCCTAGTTTTCATGTCGGATATGGACGTCCAGATTCCTGTTGCGTATGGTAAGTTGTCAAGTTATTTTTGCATTGTTGTTTTCGCGGTTTGCACTCGAGTGTTTTGTGATAGACTAAGACTTGCAACCTAGAATCCAAAAATTTTGTATTTTATTGATGCCTTAGTTTTATTTTGCTACTGAAGATTTTCGAAATGCACATTAGCACATACAATTCAAACTTGAAGATTGGTTATACTTTTTTTCTTGGATTAGGGTGTGAGGATGGACTTTTAAGGTTCTATTAATTTGGTTATTTATCACTTAGTTGTTCATGCTGTTATTCAGATCTTTTTATGCCTGTTTATCACTTGGCTTATTTATCACTTGGCTTCATTTATCTGAAAGGAAGGGCTTATTTATCACTTGGCTTCACTTGGTTATACTAGGGGAGAAAAAAGGAAGGGCTGCGCTGCAAGGGCTGCGTTTTTCGGAAAGCGCAGCCCTTCATGTATGAAGGGCTGCGGTTGTCAAGTAAAGTGCAGCCCTTTTAGTGAAGGCTGCGGTTAGCCATAAACCGCAGCCCTTCGTACACAACGAAGGGCTGCGGTTTTCAAGGAAATCGCAGCCCTTTTATTGAAGGGCTGCGGTTAGCCCAAAAATGCAGCCCTTAATGGGTTGGGCTTTTTTTTTTTAATGGTGCGCGCACAAAGCTAAGAGGCCAAGGATTTAGCGGGTTCCCTTTCCTCTGCTCTCTCACTCAACCCGTCTCTCTCTCTCTCTCTCAACGTCGTCGCACAAAGAGATCCACCAGCCCTCTCCTCGTCGCTCACGTCGCGAAAAATATCCGGCGGCGCTCTCTCCTCCTTCGTCGCGAAACTTCCCCTGTGAAGCACGCTCTCTCCTCAACCTCCGGCGGCGCTCTGTCTTCAACCTCCTGCGATGCTCTCTGTCTTCATTTTTTTCGATTTGTCGTTGCTGTAAGTCAAAACCTTCTTCTCCCTCTTTATTTTGATTCCTTCAGTCCATAGCCCCAAATTTCTGATTGATTCTGTTCGAAAACTCGAACCCTAGAATTTGAATTAGGGATTTTCGATTTTGCCTCTTTTTGCTCGAAATTTCTGATTTTCGAGGTTATATTTGATTGTTTGGTTTACTTAATTTGGTTTATAATTATGTAAGTTTAGTAGATTGGTTTTGTGAGTGTTTGAGTTTGTTGAAATTAACTTTTGGGTAGTTGCTGTTTGTGAATTTGGAGTAAAGTGGGTCATTGACTACAGCCTAGTAGTTTGTTGGAGATGCAAATGGAGAAGGCTGTTGGAGAAATCGCGTGCCCTGTAGGGTTCGGGCTAAGCTGGGGTTGTGCCACTCATCCTCGTAGTATCGCTGAGAGGGTAAAGATATTGATGCTCTATTCTTTTTAGTTTTGTGGTTTTGTGATTAAAGGAGGCTTCATAGGTGGTTTTGTGATAGATAAGGTAATTGAACATAATGTCTTAATTTAAGCGGCCAAGTGGGTGATTGGTTATTGATTTCATTGTCTATTATCCTCACAATTATGCGTGCTAAGGAAATTGGTTATCGAACAAATGAATTATGTAATTGCTCCTATCTCGAACATAAATGTAATCCGTTGCTTTTGTATAAATGCGGGAATTCCCTTATGTTGATGATGATGATGATGAACATGATGGTGAAGAAGTCGTCTATGAAGGTATCTCCCACTTTTTTGAGGGCCACATTGAAATTTGGTTGGACATAAGCATTGATCGTCCCCCTTCCCCCGTGAAGCAAAAAGGGAAATAAAAAAAGATAGAAAAAAGAAAGCACCTCTTACCTTACTTTGATATTCTCAACTTGCAAGTATGGTTTTAGCTCACTTGATTATGGTTGGCTTCAATGTGAAATTACGAAAACATCTTTTGTCTCGTTGTTTATAATCCTACTACTGTCCCCCACTTAGAAATAATTGTCACATTGTCCCATTGTCCTATTTTCTTTTTTTTGATAATTAAGGGCTTTATACAATTTTACATGGAAACCCTTGTTTATAGTTGGATCAATCCTAGATATTCTGTCCCTCTTACCCGATGTTAGTATGAAATTCTATGAGAGCTGATTGCAATCTAGAATGCTCTTGTTTATAGCATGATACATGGTTTAAATGCTTTTCGGTGTGGCTGCCGATGCGAGTACACCATGACTAATATTATTACCGGAGACGGCGTGAAGAAACCAAAAAGGAGACAAAGTTATAATTCTTTGTCCGATTATGTTTTAGAAATTAGAACCCTTTTATCCGAAGTTGATTGTTCGAGGATGAACCTTATTTATCCCCCTTTTCCCCTTAGTTGAAGATGATTGTTCGAGGAATTAGTATGGGCATTGTAGCCCCTTTGGGATCATGGTGCTGGTTTTATTGAACTGTTTTTGGCCTTGATTGTTTGCTTCATGCATAAAGTTGGTGAATATTAGTTATTTATGGATTTTTGTGGGATTTCTTGGCCTAATATGCATCTAAGTGGTTATTTTAGGATTTTAATTGTTTGATCCATGGATAATGAAGTGGTTACAACTTGATATTTGTGTGCTTTATTTTCTTTGTCTCTAAGGTGTTGTGCAGTAATTTGATACTCCAACATCAACAAAGACGAGCAAATGTTGACCAACTAGTTTTTGTTTTTGTCTCCCCTCCCACTCTTCAAATTCCCCGATGTGTTATGTTCATTGCGTTAAATGTATATTGTGGGTCATAGGCTCATAGTGTAGGCTTCATGTGTTTCATCTAAGTAAGGTATAGGGGTCTAGCAAATTTTCTTCATACTCTTGTAGATGTCTTGTCTATCTTTCATGTTAGAACTGCAAATTTTGGGTCATGATTCCTTGTTAAGCAGATTTCTTCCTCCACACTCCACAGTGCACACCCTCCCTTCCCATAACTTCCTACATTTCAACTCAAAATCTCTCCTTCTTGGCTTTTACATACACTTCTATCCATTATTCTCCTCCGCCGTGCCGCCTTCCGGCCGCTCAATCTTCTAGCATACCCACCACATTGTAAAATTTTCTTTCTCTTCCCTTTTTTCACTGTTTTATTCCCTTTTTTTGCCACTATTTTTCATTTTAGGAGTAAATATTTACAGCTAGCATAAAATTGAATGTGATTTTTTATTTACTCAATTTTTTGGTTTAAATGTGTTATTATTCAAGCCAAGTTTTAAAGCTTTTTCTACGGAGAACTTATGGGTATTCTGTTTTTTCTTTGTTTTTGTTTTTTTTTTCTTTCCGTTTTTGTTTCATTTCTCTTTCATCATCAACTGGTATAGGATTATTATTATTTATGTGTTATGTGTAAAAGTATCTAACAAAAAAAATTGAATGGGCTGCACCCCTGCCCCCCTGCTACACCCCCACCCCCATCGCCCAAGACCCCCCCCTGCTACACCCCCCCCCCCCCACTGCCATGACACCCCCCCCACCCCCACCGCCCAAGAAGACCCCCACCCCATGACTCCCCCCGCTGCCCCCCGCACACACCCCCGCACCCCCGCCCCTCCCACGCCCCCCTGCACACACACCCCCCGCACACACCCCCTCCCATGCACAGACCCCCTGCTCCACAACCCCCCATCTACCGTCGTAGCCCCCTACCTACCGTTGCTGTCGCCCTAAGCCGCCGCCGCCCACAAGCCGTCGCTACCCACAAGCCGTTTGCTCAAGAAGAGTACTAAAAGATACATAATTTTGTAACTTTCTCTTTATTTGTATTAAAACATAATTTACAATGAAAAATGATACTTTTATATATGCATAACAGTTTGGTGATATTTTAGGACTTAAAAATAAAATTGGAAAAGTATTTGAAGTATTGAAAGTATTTTGTGTTCAGAGATTCGAAATGTAATTCGGAGACAATCGTAAGTTTTTGTGTTCGTGAATAATAAAATTGAAAAACCCTCCGTGATTCGAGGAATCACAGGTATTTATAGGAAAAAGGAGCGTGCGCCTGGCGCAGGCCTACGTGTCAAGCGCACGTCCACGCATCAGGCGCACATTGGTGTGCCTAATGCGGCCAGCCCAATCAAACTTGTACACGTGTACACGCGTATTTAAAAAATATAAAAAGAAACTTGCGTCTTACACAAGGTCTGCGCCAGGCGCAGGACTCTGTGTGAGTCACAAATCCACGTGTCAGACACTCATTGGCGCGCCTAACGCATTCTGGCCAATGTGCTGGACGCACGTGGCGCGCTGAGCACGGCCGCCGCGTCCGGCGCATGTTCCAGTTTTTTATTAAACGCGTCTTTTGAAGATATTTTTCTATCCCTAAAATCCGGAGATTGAATTTTACGGAATAAAAATCTGATTTGTATTTAAAATATTTATCAAAGATAATAAAGATATTTATAAAAAAATATTTATTAAAATAATAAATATTTTAATTGGGCTCTTAAAACACTTTAAATGGACTCAAAATATTTTATGGGCTTAAAAAATAATTAATCATCATGAATAATCAATTTGGCTTTAGAATATGTTTCAAAAACAATTTTGGATTGGTTCTTTGGATTGTTCTTCCATTGGGTCGCGCCAACTAATACCGCAGTATGTTTCATCATTGGACCCTTAAATGGGGAGACACGATTATGTGTCTACAGAAGCCCCCACATTGACTAAGGTTTAGGAAACCGAAAGTCAAAGTATACGGTGTCGGGACGGAGAACGATTCTAAATGCTCTGCAGTTTAGAACTGATTTATATACGTCGGTCTCTGCAAAACAAAGTTAGTATGCAGGACAATAACTACAAGCAATCTGATTACCTGCAGAAGAAGATGTTAGCAGATAGGTGCAAACAACTCAAATAAAGCACATAATGATGCAACGATGCAAACTTAGACTCTCTAAGGATGCATGAGACGCTATGCAAGGATTAAGGTTATGCAAAGCTAAGGAAGATGACACGTCATGCAAGGTCAAGGTTATGCTAGACTAAGATCTATGTAATGCGATGCAAGGTCAGGGTTTTGCAAGGCTAGGAGATCTGGATATGTAGAGAAATAGAATGATCATAAATGGATAGAACGATTTTCGAAAATCATTTTTAGTAAATAATCGGGGTCCGTAAATGAGGTCTGTAGATTACAACTTTTCAGGAGTTTGACTTGATTTGGAGGCACCATCACGTATAGGAAGCCCCCACTTTGGGTGAGCTTGCATTGAATTTGGCACCTTGAGCCTTAATTGAAATGTAGCTGATCTGTCTTGAGCGTTGAAGTTGTCATCGGGGATTCTTCTTTGGGAAGTTGATACAGACAAAGTCAGATATCGCCAGAGACCATGGAATTATCGGAGAGTCCTTCAGGGACAAGGAGAGTTTGGATTGAAAAATAAAAAGTTTGAATTTATGACTTAAATGAATGTAGGTGGGAAAAGGTTTTAACGAGGCTAAGTTCAAACTCGAGTCTATGTCGGGATCTAGAAAGAGTTTATGCTCCTGAACTCTAGAAAGTCAAATCACTAGACCTTGACTAATTTGTTTTATTGAAGCGATCGGACCTCCAGATGAGGATTCCTATGTATCCTTGCGGAATAAGACCATTCGTAGTTCTGGATCTGATTTTTTTATTCTTTCTTTTTATGTGCCCTAACGTTTGCCTAGGCCGCCCTTTCGGGTTTTCAACCTAGCGGGCTTGGACATACCTTGGAGAAAGAGTTAGGATTGATGAAAGGTAGATAGGTTAAAGGCTTGACGTTTGATGAAGGATTAAGGCTTGAGGTTTAAGGTAAGGGTCATGGATTTAGATTTTAAAGTTTTTGATGGATTGAAGGATTTGAATGAAGGGTAGAACTTGTGTGCAAGCCCCCTAGCTAGACTTTTTATTTATTTGCCTTTGGCTTTTTCGTTTTTGCATTTTTTTTGTCTTGTGCGTTTTCTTTTGCTTTTGCTTTTTTTTTCGCACTTTGAATTTATTTCACTTTTTTTATTTTGCCTGGCATTGATAAAATTTATGTAGTAAGGCTTGCACACAAGTTTGGTTTAGGGTATTGGAAGGCTTCAAGGATATTTGTGGAGCTTTGAGTAATGGAGGAATTATTTGGCTAATGGAGATGATGGCTTAAGGGATTTATTATTATTTTGGTTGCATGAGATGCGTAGGCGTGGATTTTTGAATTCCTTTAATGCCTACACACGGTGTGAGCGCGTTTATTTGACTACCCCATTGTTAAGGTTTTATTAAAAAAATATGTTCTTAAAAGAAGTCGCCAAAAATTCTTTAGAGGAAGAATCGTAAACCTAATTGGATATTGAAACGGAAGGGACATCTTAGGGACTTATCCAATGTAGATTTCCC
Source organism: Beta corolliflora (assembly GCA_947648045.1). NCBI lineage: Eukaryota > Viridiplantae > Streptophyta > Magnoliopsida > Caryophyllales > Amaranthaceae > Beta > Beta corolliflora. The sequence continues at coordinate 272,973 of CANSZD010000780.1, forward strand.
CGTCATGACTCCATAGATGGTCAGGAACCAAAAAGTGAGTTCGGGGGTGAGGGTACAAAATAGTCAGGAACTATATTGCCCATTGCTGGCCTCTAGTAAATAATGATTCACAGCAGATTTTATGCAATAGAATAATCAAATAATATTTTTAAAGCACCCTAAAATAATTAATCTAGATTGGTTCAGAAAACACATAAAAAAGACTAATTATTTAATGACCAGTTATTATACAATCATTTTACAAGGTTCCTAACAGGTTGTCCAAATTATCTGAATTAATGAGAATAATTTTTTAGGTCTTAATTAGCATAATAATATGTGGGTGATAAAAAGGCATGCAGGACAATCATATAATATGAATATTATATACAAAAATAAGAGTAAAAGGGAGTTAGTATAATATGTACAATATTTACAATCACGGGAAAATATTAATAACCTACATCATGAATAGAGTGTTAGTAACTTCAAGAAAATAATAAAAATAAATTAAGAAATAAAATAAATAAATAAATAAATAAAGGTGGTTAATTTAGTTGACCCTCATAAATTATACCACCGTCCGGGGTCATTAATTTGTACGGATATTGAAAAATTAAATTGTACGAGTCTTAAAATTGAAAAAGATTTGTTGTTTGCATTAAATAGTCGCGTCGAGTAAGAAAGATTATATCTTGTAATGTAGTACTAGGCGTGCGTGGTATTAAGCGAATGATTTATTTGGTGAAGGTTGACGTTTATGTGTGCAGTACTGGATGAGGGAATATTAGGTGAGTTATTAGGATTTGGGAATTGATGATGATGTGGCGATTGTTTGACAAATTATAAGGATGGAGTGTATAGCAGCAGGATGAGGAAGATGAATTATGAAGAGTTGACTTGATGATGAATGTGACTATGTGGTGCGTGTGTATGTATTAGCAGGGGGGTTATATTTTTGTGAGATGAGTGAGATGAGTTTGCCGAGAGAAATTAGAGGTGTCGAGTGCTTTTTTGTGTCTTGGGTTTGAGGTTGTTGTGAGATGCTGCCGAGGGAATTTGGAGATGGTTATTTATTTGTGCCGTGAGAGTTCTTGAGATCAGTCCGCCCGAGGGGTTAGAGAGGTGGGAGTATATATATGGGTTTAGGTAGTTGAGAAGTGATAGGTTTTCGAAAACAATTGGGTTTCTTAAATGATTTTTATAAAATAGTTAGAAAAAATATTTGAAAACACTTTGGAATAAGATGATTTTTTATAAAAAGATATTTTTATTAATAAAACTAATCAATATAATTAATTAATCCTATTAATTAAATTGGGCTAGAAAAGGGGTTTTATAAAATTGGGCTTTCATAAAAACTATTTCAAAGATGGGCTTTTAAAAAGTTATTTTAAAACGTTTTAGGAAGTGGGCTTAGTAAAACTAGTTATAAAAAAGGTCTTCGGAAATGAGTTAGAAAATTGATTTGGGCTTAAAACAATTTATTTTAGACACGTTCTTTATTCTTTCCTTGATCCGGACCAATTGGAGCAGGGTATTGGTCATCATAGGGTACTAAATGGGGAGACACGATTATGTGTCTATAGAAGCCCCCACTTTGACTGAGGTTTGTAAAACCGAAAGTCAAAGTACACGTGTCGGGATGGGAAATGATTCCGGATGCTCTGCAATCCAAAATCACTCTTTTGCGCCGGTACCTACAAAACAAGCAAGAGCTTCAGGAACAGACATACATTAAACATTTTTGCAAAGTAATTGTAATTCTGCAAAAATGAAATGATATTTGGGAAAAAGAATCATGAGCTATTATGATCCGGCTCATGTCGGGATGGAGTTTTTGGCCTGCTCCATGGCAATATGTGTAGAGCAATTGATGTGGAGAGTTTGGCCTGCTCCATGGCAATATGTGTAGAGTAATTGATGTGGAGTATTTGGCCTGTTCCAAGGCAATTATTGCGGAGTTTTTGGCCTGTTCCAGGGCAATCGGTGCGGAGTGTTTGGCCTGTTCCAAGGCAAGTGGTGCGGAATGTTTGGCCTTTTCCAAGGCAATTGGTGCGGAATGTTTGGCGTTTTCCAATGCAATTGGTGCGGAATGTTTGGCCTTTTCCAAGGCAATTGGTGCGGAATGTTTGGCCTTTTCCAAGGAAATCGGTACGGAATGTTTGGCCTTTTCCAAGACAATTGTTGCGGAATGTTTGGCCTGTTCCAAGGCAATTGGTGCGGAATGTTTGGCCTATTCCAAGGCAATTGTTGCGGAATGTTTGGCCTTTTCCAAGGTAATTGGTGCGGAATGTTTGGCCTATTCCAAGGCAATTGGTGCGGAATGTGTGGCCTATTCCAAGGCAATTGTTGCGGAATGTTTGGCCTTTTCCAAGGCAAATGGTGCGGAATGTTTGGCCTTTTCCAAGACAATTGGTGCGGAATGTTTGGCCTTTTCCAAGGCAATGGGTGCGGAATGTTTGGCCTTTTCCAAGGCAATCGGTGCGGAATATTTGGCCTTTTCCAAGGCAATTGTTACGGAATGTTTGGCCTGTTCCAAGGCAATTGGTGCGGAATGTTTGGCCTCTTCCAAGGCAATTGTTGTGGAATGTTTGGCCTTTTCCAAGGCAATTGGTGCGGAATGTTTGGCCTATTCCAAGGCAATTGTTGCAGAATGCTTGGCCTTTTTCAAGGCAATTGGTGCAGAATGTTTGGCCTTTTCCAAGGCAATTGGTGCGGAATGTTTGGCCTTTTCCAAGGCAATTGTTGCAGAATGTTTGGCCTTTTCCAAGGCAAATGGTGCGGAATGTTTGGCCTTTTCCAAGGCAATTGTTGCGGAATGTTTGGCCTTTTTCAAGGTAATTGTTGTGGAATGTTTGGCCTTTTCCAAGGCAATTGTTGTCTCCTGAGCAATGTATGCTGAAAATTTATAGAGTGACAAGATTGTATGTAAGCTTCTGAATGTTCGTTGAGTTGTGTGAAATGTCATGACGAACATTTGACATCATTTGAAATTAAGCGTGTGGTCTCCACCTGGCTAAGAAGCCCCCAAGCGTGTTGTACAGGGCTGTGCGCCAGACGCATCGGCCTGCGCTTGGCGTGGTATGGTGCGCTGGACGCAGTTTGCTGTGTGCGATGTCGTTGTCGGTGCGCTGGACGCACCATGTATTTGTCTTCTATTGTTATATTGTAATGGTCCGCAGACTTTGGCAGAGTATAACTTGTATAGAGCCGTTGGGTACCTGTGAATACAAATAACACACATATATACAGACAAACAACTAGGGGACACGCATGTGTCCTGTGATGTGGGTGCTAGTGTATAGATAGGACATGACTTGACTTGTCTTGATTTGACTCGACTTGCCTTGACTAGACTTTGACTTGACTTGACTTGCATGTGTTATCGTGTGTGCATACATGTGTGTGTATGTATGTGCGACTCGATGATTGACGCTAGAATCCTATGGCTAAGGACGAAGGAAGCAATGCTTGACACAATGTTTGGATGATGCAGATATGTAACGCAAATGCAGAGATGTGACGCTAATGCAAAGATATGATTTTGATGCAGATGATATGATATGATGTTTTGATCGTTCCATTAGGTGCTCAAATTTTCGTTTAGAAAACTGTTTTTCAAAGAGGATGAATGGGAAGCCCCCAAGGATGATCCATGTAGGTTATGTTTGATTCGAAGTGTGTTGTAGTTGTTACGGGCCTAAGCGAGCCCATAAAACAATTAGGATCTCGTATGGGTCCGGAGCCCACAATATTTTATATCGACTCGTAATGAAGTTCTTATCAAGGTACACACAGAGGCCAAGGATAATCTATTTAGTTAATAGACTATGTTGGATTTGAAATACGTTATAGAACGAGCTTTTGTAGCGCTTGAGTTGTATATGATTCGGGTTTTGTATGCCAAGGGCCTAAGTGAGCCCATAGAGTAGGTTCGATCTTGTATCAGTTTGGGTTTTAAAACCCAAGATGAGATGTCGTGCATGGACTCATAATGAAGTCCTTATTACAATAGGTCTAGACTTGGAGCCTGTGATTTTCTGGATGGGCCAGTGAAGAAGCCCCCAGTAAGATGGATTTGATGAAGTACTCAACTTGATTGCTTGATTTTGAAGATATATTGTCACGCTTAGCGAAAGTTTCAACCGAAGATTCCATATAGGGTTCCTAAGGTGAAAAAGACAAGAAAGGTCAAAGAAAATAACACTCAAGGGATGAGGCGTGGTCATAGCGCTGAGTGTTGAAAGGTTATGCTAAGGTTGGCTTAGAAGCGATAATGTGGCTTAGAAAAAGGAAGGGATAAGAATTAGAAGAAGGCGGAGTCATAATGACTTGACTCACGCAATAAGGTAGGCTAATGATGCAGGTTCAAATCCCAGTCTAGTTCTAAGGGTAGGGGATGAGCATTGAAAATTCATGATTTGAGAGATCGTGCTTTTCTCATAGGCCTAGGCGAGCCTTAAAAATATGTTGTGAATTAAAACGGTCGGGCCTCAAAAGAGGTTGCCTAAGTATCCATGATTGAATCAGGCCATTCGTAGCTCTTAACATTTTAATTGGTGGCCGAGCATTTTGCTTTGGAGCCATTTGCAATGAATTAAGCATTGAATTAATCATTGATTTGGAAGAGGTCTTTGGCAAGGGTGGATAATGATGTAGGTTTGGTTTGGTTTAAAGCGGTCGGACCTCAGGGTGAGGTTTCCTACGTATCTTTAGCAGAATCAGACCATTCGTAGTTCAGGCCAAGTGAATGAGAAGGTGCCCTGACTTTTGCCTAAGTCGCCCTTATGGGTTTTCGACCTAGCGGGCTTTGGTTTGTCTTTTATGGCTTATTGGAATGCAATGTGGCTGGTTGCCGGTTGAGATAATACCTTTGACAAAGCTATTGATGGGCTTATTTGCAACACTTCTATCTTTTTTGTATCGAGGTTGCTTTTTTTTTTTTTTGATTTTTGTTTTATTGCTCTCTTCTTTTACTTGCCCATTACATTGAATTGATGTCAAGTGTACCTCCACTAAGGTAGGTTAGAGGAAAAGGGGTGTTATGCATTTGAGTTGAAATGGAGGAATAGTTGTAGTGAAGGGAATGGATACCTCTTTTATGTATGCTAGTTGTTCATTGCCTTTATTAGAATAGTCATGAGAATTAGAAATTCATTTCTTTTAAGGCAACAATCATGATTTCCATTGATGCTCATTAGTGCAAGGTTAGCAAAGAAATACTCATTTATTAATTGAAAATTATGAGTACATGCAATGAAAGGGAAATCCTATATTAAACTGGGCGAATAAGAGAAATGAAACAGAAAATGAAATCCTAAGTCTAGACTCCTACGTCACGTGACGAAACAGCTTCGTTGCTTCAATCTTCACGAGGTCTCTTTCTAAATGAAAAGAGAAGAGGTGTATATTTTTTTTTCAACTGGACCTAAGCGAGTCTAGGTGTTTTAATGAATATATGCTATTGGGACTGGGGCTGCATCTTTGTAGTCTGGATCGGATAGCAATTGCAGTCTTTTGTCATCGATCATGTCTTGGATAATCACCTGAAGGCTCATACACCTTTCGGTAGGGTGACCTTTCCCCCTATGATATTCGCAATAGGAGCCTTCATCCCACATCGGATTTCTTTTTTCTTTAGGTGGGTCTTCTAGGGGTCCAATTGGGGAAATCGCACCTTTAGCCCGGATTTGGTGAAAGATTTGAGTATAGGTCATCTTTAGTGGGGTTTGTGCCCATCAGGGTTTTAAATAATCCCTTGTACCCATGTCAGCGACCTCTATCTTATTTGGGACCTCGTTCGAGAGAATTGGAAGTCTTCTCTCTTCTATCATGTTGTGAATAAGGCGCTTTAACCTATAGCAATCGTTAGTTCTATGCCCGTTTCCTCTATGGTACTTGCAATAGGCATTTTTGTCCCAATTTACCCCTTTGCTGCCTTCCTAGGATCTGGAGTGGGTCCTATAGGGTTGAGCAATTTTCTGAAATGAAGATACTCGAATATAGCACCATAGCTCATATGTAAGAATATGAACTCCCCCTGAGGCTTTCTTCTGGAATGTATCTCAGTAGATGCTTGGGTGTTTGGTGAATCATCAATAATTCTTTTGCCTCCTCTAGAACGAGACGAGCTTTCAGGGATTGATTTGATGGAAGGGTTTATCAGTGGACTATGTTGTGTGATGTTATGTAGTTCATTTATCCTTTGTCGATCAGTCGTGATTGCGGTAAAACTAGCTGGTGCCTTGTACTGTGATTCTAGTCTGGCAACACATGCTACAAGATCGACGAGTGTACCCTGCAACTCATCAACTTGTTCTTGAGGTGAGCTTGACATATTGTATATTTCCTACAATGGATCATCCAGCAGGAGATTAGAAATGGAGTGATGATGGAGAGGGAGAGAAATGGAATGAAAGAATGTGCGTTTGTTTAAAAGTTGAGCTTTTAGGAATGATCTGAATGTCCTATATGTACAAAACATATATATTTTTATTATTTTTGGATGCACCTAGACCTAATGCATGTATGCATGACTCAACCTTGGCGTTCGAACTTGCAAAGGCTGCCTACATATCCCGAAAGAGGGAATCAGATCGCTTGTAGTTCAGGACTACTAAATGCGGAATGCATGAAATGAAATAGAGAGTATAGATGCAATGAGACTCCTAAATGCATATGCATGAAGTGTATGAATGATGGACTATGCAGTACAAAAGGATTCAAGTATGAATGCAGTCCTAACTGATACGAAATCCTAGACTTGACAAACTTCTAATGACTTTAGAATTTTAGACTCGACGAACTTTCAAGGATGCTAGACTCCTATTATGCATGAAACTCTAGTGGACTTAGACTCCTAAAGTGAATGAAATTCTAGTGGACCTAGACTCCTAAAATGGACAAGGTGGACAGAATTTTAATGGTTTTAGACTCCTATTATACATGGACTTTCTATGGATTATAGACTTCTAAGATGGAAAGAATTCTAACGACCCTAGACTTGTTAGATAGGTGAACCTAGACAGGATTAAGACTCCTAACATGGATAGATAATGTGAAGAACTCTAAATGGAGTGAAATTGGATGAATCTAGACATTTGGGTTAGACGGACTTCTAGTGCAGTTAGAATTCCTTGGTGGACGAGACTTTTACAACAAGATGGACAATAAGAAGAAGAAACCCTAATTGATGTGCACATAAAGGGTGGATAATATACATGAAAAGATAGGATAGAGAAAGGGATGAATTTTTGAAAAAAAGATATGTGATAGGAAAAAAGATATGGAGATTTTTTTTTTTAAAAAAAAAAAAGTGGAGATAGAATTTTTGAAGTAGATAGGAGATCGAAGATGGGATGAAATTTTGAAAAAGATAGGAGAATGATTTTTGAAAAAAAGAAAAAAGATGGGAGATATAGTTTGGTAAAGGATTGGGGATAGAATTTTCAAAAAAAGATAAGGGGTATGAAAAAAAAAGATGAAGGTAATAAAAATGGGGATCTATTGAAAGGTGGATAAAAAAAAGGTTTAATAACTATCCTAAATTAATCATATATACACATTCAATAAGACTCAACAAGAATCACGCCACCACAACCCACGCATCATGATGGACGCATGATGGGGAACGCATGACGAGAAATGGACGCAAAGATAGACTCAAGGACGCAAAATCAAAGTGCGGAACACACTAGAGAAGCGCAAAACACACACTTCACTGCGCTGATCGCAGGTAAAGCGCTGAACGCAGGGTAGAAGATGCGCGGAACGCAATATATGTGCGTGGAACGCATACCAAACGCGCGGCGTGCAGACACGAGCACCTCGCTTTTTCATTTATTAAACGCGTAAAATTTGTTAGCCATGTCTTTCAGTTCGACAGTTCGCATGACATAAAGCAATTAAAGGCACGCACACACATATATGCACAATTAAGATAATAATATCCAAAGTTCTCAACCTAAAGTCCAGTTCAACGTTCAACTATGGCTAGTTTTAGGTTAAGGCTGAAAAGGGTCCATGACTAAGAGATTGATCCCACGCTTCGTACCTCTGCTTAAAGAGGTGGCCACGTGTAAGACGCACTCCAGTCTCAAGTCAGGAACAAGAGAACGATGCCATGGTTGGGTAGGTTTGCTTATGACTAAGATCCAACACTATCGCTCAGGAAGCTCTTTGGAAGGACAAAGCGTAAACCCCCCGGGGTGACCTCACACATAGAACATGTGCTAATGAGGCAAGGTAGATTGTCCTTATGGTGGATGAACAATAGCCATGCACATGCAAAACAGTATATTATTCTAAGGCATAAAAATAAGAATGAATCGTATTTTTTAAGTTTCACCCACTCATTTAAAATTGTTTTTTTTTAAATCCTCCCCAGTGAAGTCACCAAATTGTAGGCGTGGATTTTTGAATTCCTTTAATGCCTACACGCGGTGTGAGCGCGTTTATTTGACTACCCCATTGTTAAGGTTTTATTAAAAAAATATGTTCTGAAAAGAAGTCGCCAACAATTCTTTAGAGGAAGAATCGTAAACCTAATCGGATATTGAAACGGAAGGGACATCTTAGGGACTTATCCAATGTAGATTTCCCCGTCATGACTCCATAGATGGTTAGCAACCAAAAAGTGAGTTTGGGGGTGTGGGTACAAAATAGTCAGGAACTATATTGCCCATTGCTGGCCTCTACTAAATAATGATTCACAGCAGATTTTAAGCAATAGAATAATCAAATAATATTTTTAAAGCACCCTAAAATAATTAATCTAGATTGGTTCAGGAAACACATCAAAAAGACTAATTATTTAATGACCAGTTATTATACAATCATTTTACAAGGTTCCGAACAGGTTGTCCAAATTATCTGAATTAATGAGAATAATTCTTTAGGTCTTAATTAGTATAATAATATGTGGGTGATAAAAAGGCATGCAGGACAATCATATAATATGAATATTATATACAAAAATAAGAGTAAAAGGGAATTAGTATAATATGTACAATACTTACAATCACGGGAATATATTAATAACCTACATCATGAATAGAGTATTAGTAACTTCAAGAAAATAATAAAAATAAATTAAGAAATAAATTAATAGAGGTGGTTAATTTAGTTGACTCTCAGAAATTATACCACCGTCCGGGGTCGTTAATTTGTACGGATCTTGGAAAATTAAATTGTACGAGTCTTAAAATAGAAAAAGATTTATTGTTTGTATTAAATAGTCGCGTCGAGTAAGAAAGATTATATCTTGTAATGTAGTACCAGGCGTGCGTGGTATTAAGCGAAGGATTTATTTGGTGAAGGTTGACGTTTATGTGTGCAGAACTGGATGAGGGAATATTAGGTGAGTTATTAGGATTTGGGAATTGATGATAATGTGGCGATTGTTTGACAAATACGATGATCAGATGATGAATTAGGTGGTAAATTATAAGGATGGAGTGTATAGCAGTAGGATGAGGAAGATGAATTATGAAGAGTTGACTTGAAGATGAATGTGACTATGTGGTGCGTGTGTATGTATTAGCAGGGGGGTTATATTTTTGTGAGATGAGTGCGATGAGTTTGCCGAGAGAAATTAGAGGTGTCAAGTGCTTATTTGTGTCTTGGGTTGAGGTTGTTGTGAGATGCTGCCGAGGGAATTTGGAGATGGTTATTTGTTTGTGCCGTGAGAGTTCTTGAGATCAGTCCGCCCGAGGGGTTAGAGAGGTGGGAGTATATATATGGGTTTAGGTAGTTGAAAAGCGATAGGTTTTCGAAAACAATTGGGTTTCTTAAAAGATTTTTATAAAATATTTAGATAAAAATATTTGAAAACACTTTGGAAAAAGATGATTTTATATAAAAAGATATTTTTATTAATAAAACTAATCAATATAATTAATTAATCCTATTAATTAAATTGGTCTAGAAAAGGGGTTTTATAAAATTGGGCTTTCATAAAAACGATTTTTTAAAAGGTTTCAAAGATGGGCTTTTAAAAAGTTATTTTAAAACGTTTTAGTAAGTGGGCTTAGTAAAACTAGTTATAAAAAAGGTCTTCGGAAATGAGTTAGAAAATGGCTTTGGGCTTAAAACATTTTATTTTAGACTCGTTCTTTATCTTTCCTTGATACGGACCAATTGGAGCAGGGTATTGGTCATCATAGGGTACTAAATGGGGAGACACGATTATGTGTCTACAAGATGGTTTATGGATGATGGTTTATTGGAATGATGGAGGGAAAAGGGATATAACTCTTAATGCAAAGTATTTCTTTTTTTTCATTATTATTTTTTATTTCAGATCTCTTTTTATTATTATTAGTCAAGTTCATCAGGTGATTTAAGTTTCATCATTGAATTAGAAGTATAAATAAAATGATGGAAGGCCAATGAAAATGAAAATGAAAATGCAATTATTTTATTAATTAGAAATAAATAGAACAAGGCTGATTAGAAATAAAATCCTAAATGACATAGACTCGACATGAAGGGAAATGAAGGAGCTAGGGGAGGGACTCTCCGACTCAACCTAGAAAACTAACATTAAATGACCATGCCCCAGCGTTATTTAGGCACTGCCCAAGGGGTTGGCGCTATTGCTGACTTTTGCTGCAGGTGGAATTGGTAATCTACCGTCTTCAACCATATTCTGTAGAGTATGCTTCAAAGTCCATCAGTGTGATGTCATATGCCCATTTTCTTGATGGTACTTGCAGTAGGCATTGGGATTCCATTTACTGGATCTTTTCTCAGGAGCAGGGTCTGGAGTAGGGCCAAGAGGCTGAAGTGCTCCTTTTGCATGAAGCCTAGTGAAGGCTTCTTCTAGAGTCATGCCCAATGGAGTGAATGTTCTTTTAGGCCTTGATAGCCTCTCTTTTCAGTAGTTAGGGCATTGATGTCGTTGCTTTTGGAGCTAGAAGGGTTGCTATTACTCTTCTTGAAAGAGTTGTTGTTGTTGGAACCCTTATTCTTATTGGCTTGTACCTCTTCTTCAATCAGCAGGCCTACCTTATAGAGCTTCGTGAAAGACTCTATGGGTTGGAATTTAATATGATCCCCATACTTAGGCTGCAGGTTACGGATCACCAGTCGGACTTGATCCTCTTGAGATGGCCTATTAGTCATTTGTGTAGCTTTTTCTCTCCACCTGTTAAGGAAGGTGATGAAATCTTCGTTGGAATTATGTTCAGTTAATTCCAACTCACGAAGGCTAATGGGAAGCTGAGTATTGTATATGTATTGTTTGTGGAACTCCTCCCTGATATAGTCCCAATCATTCATCTTGGTCTTATTCAGTGACCTGAACCACTTGGATGGGTGTGCATCCAAGGTCAAGGGAAAGACATAAGCAAATACGTCCTTGCTCATGCCTTTGAGAGCCATAGATATGGAGAAAGCTCTGAAATGATCATCTGGGTCTTCGACCCCCTTGAATTTGGGGAGGTCACCCAATGTTATCTTTTTAGGGAGTTTTTCCCTCAGTTCAGGATCAATGATGTCATGGCCATGAGCCTGACCCTCGAGCGTAGGAATTGACTGGATCAATTGCTCGAGTTTTTCAAAGCTCAATTCTGTCTCGGTCTTGATAGGAGGTGGTGGTGGCGGTGGAGTGTCATCCTGCTCTTCTTCCTCAGTTAGTTTCTCTCTCAGTGCCTTAATCTCTTTGTCTTGTTCCGCAAGACGAGAGTTCATCAGTTGAAGTTGGGCCATAATGGCACTGAGTTGTTCATTAGCGTTCTCCATTTCAAATGATGATTCAGAAGAGTCGGAGGATTCGTCTGAAAAGGTGAGGATGCATTTGATGAGTCTAGGAGTAGGTTGACGTTGTATCTCTCTGTCGGGCGTTCCCAAGTTATAATCTCACGACCTGTCCTGAACAGAAATCGAATGGACATCGTAAATTATAAGAAATGATGCTTTCGAAACGAGAAATGGAAATGAGGGATGGAGAAATGGAAATGGAGATCAGAGATGAGAAATGAAAATGAAAGTGGAAATGGAAATGGGAAATGAGTAGAAATGGCTATGATTATGGTTATGATGGCGATATGGGCCTAACTATATGCATATGCATCTGGACTGGACTGGATTATGCAAGCAGACTAGGCTAGACTTTGCAAACAAACTAGACTCAAAAGAATTGCCTATGCTAGCTTTGCTAGACTTAGAAAGGAATTGGCTTCGCCAGACTTGATGATTTGGGGTTTGATGAATCTAAGATGGACTAGCTTCGCTAGATTTAAAGGTTTTGGGGCCATTATGGACTTAGGATAGACTAGCTTCGCTAGACTCGAGGATTTTAACTGCTATAGATGTAAGGTAGGAGTAGCTTCGCTAAACCCGGAGGGTGCCGTTATGGTCTTAGGGGTGACTAGCTTCGCTAGGTCAAGGGGTGCCGTTATGGTCTTAAGGATGACTAGCTTCGCTAGTTCAATGGGTGCCGTTATGGTCTTAAGCGTGACTAGCTTCGCTAGGTCAAAGGGTGTCGTTATGGTCTTAAAAGGTGATTAGCTTCGCTAGGTCAAAGGGTGACGTTATGGTCTTCAGGTGTGACTAGCTTTGCTAGGTCAAAGGATGCCGTTATGGTCTTAAGGATGACTAGCTTCGCTAGGTCAATGGGTGTCGTTATGGTCTTAAGGGGGTGCTAGCTTCGCTAGACTTAATGGTTTGGACTTCGTCCTATACGGGTTTGGAAATATACTAGATTAGACTTAGAAAATAAGTTGGACCTTATACGGACCTAATTTTGGACTTAGTCCTATATTGATTTGAAGTTAGACTTAGAAATGCACATATGCTTGACATTAAAAAATGGACTAGGATTGGACTTGGAATAGACTGGGATTAGACTTAGACTGGGCTTGACATAGACTAGGGTTCACATAAAGATGCAAATGGGCCTAGATATTACTTGAACTAGACTTATATAGGCCTAAGATGGACTCTAATGCTAGCGGGCCTAATATGAATGCATGGACTCAAATTTTGATGAACCTAATATGAAGACAAAAATGACTCTAATGCATATGGGCCTAAAATGCATGCAAATGGATTGGATTTGGTTGATTGGATTGCATAGAAGGTATTTAGAATTTTTGAAATTCGTTTTTGAAAGGAACCCCTTGTTTTTATCATTTATTAGGAAATGATGATGGATTAATTTTGAAAAAGTTTTTGTAAATTTCGTGTATGATGATGTTTAGTAAATGCTTTTGAAAAAGAGTAGAATAGAAGAGGGTGTCTGATTGATTTTGAAAAAAATGAAAGTTTTTTTTTTGAGATTAAATGAATATGGTAAGGTAGGATTGATATGGAAGATTAGTTGAACAGCAGGGAGAAGGTAGACATGCATGACAATTCTAACTCTACCATGACTGAATTTTCTAGATGCACTTTTTTTAGGACAGACTCGACCTTGCATGAAAAGACTGACCCCTTTTTTTTAATTAGGTGAGACCCCTAGATTGACATGCTTTGACGCGAATGCAGACGGACCGAACATACGACTGAACATAGAATCGACCACCACGACGACTAAATCAATGAAAAGCATGCGATGCACAGATTGCGTTTAACAGCCCGCATTTCCGAGCTGCTAGCTAATCATACTTAAGATACACAAATCTCAATTAACGTTAATTAACCTCAATTAGACACCTGCAGCGGAACATAACTCAAAATCGATCCTGGACCTTTTATGGTCCATAATACAACCAAAATAGTTCATACAACTTCATGAGCTGAACTAATACAATCTCCATAATACATCATAAGATTATTTCTAAGCAACAATATAATCCATATCTTGAGTTAAACGAGACACCTCTCTGATCATAAACTTATGATCCCAATCTTTTCTCTCTGGAGCGCACTATACCTGCAAAATTACAAAGAATGAACTCTGCCCCCACCAGGACAAGTTCAAAGAACAAAATCAGAGAGACTGAGTACACACTATCCAACCAGAAAATCTTTTTGGTGGCTTAAAACGTATTTACAGATTTAAGTTTATCTTCCGAGACATTTGAAATCAAGGTACAGAAAGGTCATAATGAAAGAATTATGTAACACATACTTGAACACAATAATGTTACTTCTTGTTTCAAAATAATAATACCAATATCTCATAACATAAATAGTATATACTTTAATTGGCGGAACTATGAGAATTCTATAGAATTAATACGATCCTCTAAAATCAAATCTAACTCTAACATACTTAAATCATATGAATATCTCTCAATTCTGTGTTTCAGATATAAAAACCTTCAATCCAATATGTATATCGTAGCTAACTCCTTTCATAAATTCTGAACGAGTTTCTTGGTAAATCATTTTCATATTCGGCAGATAAATTCCATAACTTAGGTGAGTAAACATCACTTCGGAAATAGAGTTTGAAACAACTTTCCACGAAACCATTTACACATTCAAATACATATTATATTTTCATTCAGAAATCATACTATACTGGGGAAGAGAACACGAATAGAGTTGCCTTCCAGGCGAATTTTGTTAAACTTTTACAAGGGACGTCTCCCTCTTCCGTTATGTACTGCTTGCAAGAATTTTCAGGACATGCCCCCAGAATACAGAATATACAGAATACGAATGTTGTTCATCACTGTTGTAGCAGCTTCTTCCCCCACACAAAAACAGAATCAAAATACATAATTCATAATTCAATATTTTCTAGAAACTCAAATTCATAGTTCTCGAGTCAAATATATCAAATCTCATAACATAGTAGCATTCGAATATTTCATATACAAACACAACTTGTTGATAACACAATATGCTCGAGTTCTCAATAACTTAGTATAAATGATATTTCATAAAACCCGTTCGATAAAACTACGCAAAAACGAACTTTAAGGAAAACATAATCCAATTCTATAAGTATATCATAAGAGTTCAAACATAGCTTACCAATCAGAATCTCAATTTAGAATGTAAGGCTCAGATGTTTTATAGCTTAATTGCAAAAGTTCTTTACGAACAATTATCTTTCTATTTAATCTTATTTAACAACTTATAAAGCTTATAACCCCAATAAATCTCGATGTTTATACTTATGTTAACCATAATAAATATAATACTCTTGTCATATCCCAAGTAGAACTTCTATTATTCTTTTTGAATACTTTCTCGAATTATCAAAATGTAATAATACTAGTAAATTGTACATTACCCCCATTCATAGATTTCAAGGTTCGAATCATATAAACCCAAGGGTTATGGTGTAAAACATCTTATAACCCATTTCAGTAGTGAAAGCTTGCAACTTGTAAAGTTCATACTTATATACTTAATACTTCCTCTAACGTGGCTTGGTGGTTAATCTCATATTTGAATGGTTGAACCCTTCATACTTGAACTTCCGAACTCCTAGTAACTCAACTAGTTTAATATCTAGAAACAACTTTATTACCTCAAGTTCAATGTCACACAAATGTTATTTGTATTCCCGACTTTCTTATTTCAATACCTTATACTTCCATGTCCATATTCTACCATATTTTATAATCTACAACTATTGTTAAAAATATTTATTCCATCTTTCCGTGTTAATAAATTTTATTATCTAACTTAAACTCATAGCCCATATTAGTTTTAAATCTATAACTCATAACAACATTTCTCAAATATTTAAACTCAATGTTCATATTAATTTTAACTCTATATTTATTCCATTATCAGATCATCTCACGAGTTCTCAAGCGTTCCATTATACAAGATTCATATTTTCCCCACTTTCCATTCTTAACCTTACTATTTCAATTAGAAGATGACATCTCTAAATCTTTTATTTGTCCCCACTCCATATTCATAGTAGAAACTCCCCATTTGCATATAGGTCTTCACAACTTAGGTACTACGACTCATTATACTGTTTCTCTACTCCTCCGGTCCATCACTCCTCTCTTGGGTTATTATATTACTAATATAAACATCACATATTCAATTTACTTCCCAATACTTGATTTTATCTCAAAATTTACAACTACTTTACTCAGCATGCTTAGAGGACCCATGAAATTCCTGTAACAAGTTCCTTTACTCTACTAAATATTAAAACGCCGAAAGTTACTTCCTAATTTACAACCTTAACTGTCCAACTTAACTTTCTCAACTTACATTCCAAAGTAGAGCTCTTCAAACAAGCAACTTATTCTACAACCACTCCAACATAGATTTTCAATCTTATAGAACTCAATTCCAAAGATTCTTCAAACATACCTCTGAATAATATAATATGACTTTTGATATAAATTTCTTTCCTTCACAAAAATAGAATCAGAAAGCTTAATTTATAACTTCACCAATTTACACTCCATCTAGTATCCCCCCAGTAATTATCATATAGCCAAACATATAACTAAATCTTCCATAATTCATATTTTATACTATACTTAACATCTCCAACACAATAGTTTACTTTTGAAATCTCCATCCTCGGACTTTCCATGACCCAAATAATCCCAAGCACGCAAAACTCATAATAAGACATATATATACTGAAATTTTGTATCATAGTCAGACTTTCCAAACTCATATCTCCCAAAAGTCCAGTCTGCATTCCTTGACGTTGATTACCAGGATTTTTTTTTAAAAAAATATCTTAGTATCGTGAACATATTTCGGGATTGGTATAACGAGCTTGAATCAGGAAGCACTTGACCATTACAATTTACTCGGTCACTCCATAGCATTCGATAGAAGAAACTCTTGGTACATTTATACACCAGATAACTATATATATTGACGAATCTTAGCGAACACCTAATTTGGTTTCATAAGCTTATCATCTCATTGACTTAATCATATCCCTTATTGCAAAGCATATAGAAATCCCACTGAATATTATACTTGTAAAAACATTGGAAATTATATCAACAATTCTTACTTAAATATTCATAATCGAATATCCATAACTTTCATATAATATCTTAAAATGTGGGTCAT
The DNA here is from genome assembly GCA_947648045.1 of Beta corolliflora. Lineage (NCBI taxonomy): Eukaryota > Viridiplantae > Streptophyta > Magnoliopsida > Caryophyllales > Amaranthaceae > Beta > Beta corolliflora. The sequence continues at coordinate 289,920 of CANSZD010000780.1, forward strand.
CGATTAACTTATACCATTAGATCTCAGAAACCAGAATATCCTTCAATACGGAACAAGATTGACTTAGTGTAACAGAATTTGGAATCCTTGGATAACCTTTACTTCCTTCAAATTTTCGAATAAAACTATCTTCCACAGCCAAAACTTACAAAGATATATCTCAATTCAAAATTAGGAAATCAATGTTAAACACTATATACTCAAACATTTGGCGTTAAATCATATGTTCCGAAAATCAGACAAACTTAGTTCTTAAGAATCACACTTCTGAACAAGTTGAACTTATAATCATAAAACCATAACAAATCCAAGTCAGAACTCAAATTCCTTTTTGGAAAGTCATGAAATTCATACAACTTGCAATAGCGCAAATACGATTTAGTTATAAAGTGGAGGGACAATGTGTACCTTTAGCCGACCTCGAATTATAGCTTCAACCCAGATTCCATCTCCAAACTCCATAATTTGCTGAGCCGATAAGACTTGAATTCCATAAATATTCACCTCAACCATAACGACAACTATTAATACTCTTTCTCAATAATTTTTAAACACATAGCTTAATCTGATTTGAACCCTCTCAACACAAATTACACAACTTTACTAGCAAAAGTCCCCAACATAAACAATCAAACTAATCTTTGCTCGCTAACTTGCATTAATTTCAAGATCATCTCCATCTAGCTCTTCCTTTTTATTACCCATAGATATTTCTAACATTAGATGCTTTTTTGTGAAAACTAATTACAATTCATCTTATTTGGGAAATTCAATGATTTATATAGCAATATAAAACATGACCCGTAAGATGATTTATTTCTTACAACTATAATGAGAATGACGTATACATATATACTCGTGTGAAACGAATTTGCAAAACTTATAGTTAAAATAATAATCCCTTGATGTCGGAAGAAAAGTTTTCAACTATATATACTGGTTAGCTTCCAATTCAGAATCATTACAAATCAATTCCAAGATTAAAGCTATACTAACGAAAGTCATGAAAACATTAACCCATATACTTGAGATTCATATTCATGAAAGAGGAGAAATCATGCAAAAAACGATACCTTTGATAAACAAATTCCCAGAAAATTGAATTGGGCTTCCATTATCAAGAAACGAAAACAGAGGAACAAGGAGAACTTGAGGAGCTGCCCATCAAACGCATCCTCGAGACAGAGATAAAGGTGAATTGATGACAACAACATGCAACATCCACAACACCACCAGCAGCGCTGGTGGTCGGGAATTGCCGGCGAACACACAGCAACAATGAGAGAGGAGCAGCAGCGCTGAAGAAACGAAGCAGATAAGGGCGAAAACAGAGGAATAGAGACGCCGGAGGATTGAACGCCGACGCCTTATCAGTGCTCCACCACCGAGCTTTGCCGATCAAGAGAGAACATGGAGATGCGGGAGGAAGAAAGAGTAAATGGGGTAATCTAGCCTAAGAGGATTATATGAGGATATTGGGAGAAATAAGATTTCTCTAGAAATCTTTAGATGTCACGAGAGAAAGAAAGAGGGATGAAATGAGTTTCATCATTTTTTTTTTCTTTTTTTTTCCTTTATGAATCACTCAAGGGTGAAAAAGTAATTTCACTCTTTTTATTTAAAACTCTTATAAGGCATAGTTACAAATATCAATAAGAAACTAATTATCTTTATAAATAAAAGCTTAAGCTAATTACAATAAGTTATCATTTAATAAAACCTGCTTAAAAATAAGGCTATTACACTGCGTGCCACGCAGCATTGCGGCACGCGGCGCGAAACTGTGCGTCTGGCGCGGAGTGGTGCGCCAGGCGCAATTTAATGCGCTTGGCGCACTACTCCCCCGACATGTTTTTCGAGGATTTAGGCAAAGTTTTGGTTATTTGACTATTTTTTTTGTTTGTTATTTAGACGCGAGTTTTAGGCGCAATGCATAACGACGAAAATTTGACAAGATAATAGCAGGCAAAAATTGCAATCACAAGCAAATGTCATATAACATGGATGCAGAAGTTCTCAACCTAAAGTCTGGTTCTACATTCAATTATGGTCAGGTTTAGGTTAAGGCTGAAAAGGGTTCATGACTAAGAGATTGATCCCACGCTTCGTACCCCTGCTTAAATAGGTGGCCACGTGTAAGACGCACTCCAGTTCTCAAGTCGGGAACAAGAGAACAATGCCATGGTTGGGTAGGTTTGCTTATAACTAAGATCCAACACTATCGCTCAGGAAGGTTTTTGGAAGGACAAAGCGCAAAGCCCACGGGGATGACCTCACACATAGAACATGTGCTAATGAGGCAAGGTAGATTGTCCTTATGGTGGCTGAACAATAGCCATGCATATGCAAAATAATATATTATTCAAAGGCATAAAAGGAGAATGAATAGTATTTTTCAAGTTTCACCCACTCATTTAAAAAATTAATTTTTTAAAATCATCTCCAATGAAGTCGCCAAATTATAGGCATGTGTTTATTTCGCCTACGAGGGATGAGCGCGTATTAGATTTGACTACCCCATTGTATAGGTTTTATTGAAAATTGTTTTGAAGTCGCCAACAATTCTTTATAGGAAGAATCATAAACCTAATTGGATATGGGAAACCGTAGGGACAAATTGTGGGACTTATCCAATGTAGATTTCCCCGTCTACACTCCATAGAGGATCAAAATGAACCAAAGATTGAGTTCGGGGGTGAGGGTGCAACACAGTCAGGAACCATGTTGTCCATTGCTGGCCTCTACTAGATATATTGGAAATCCAAAGATTCTTATTCTTTTAGATTTGATTATGATTTTTACACTGATGAAGCAAAATCAGATTTGCAATCAGTATTCTCTTCCTAATTAAATACATCCTAACGTTAAAGTGCATCGAAAAACGTAAAAATTAAGCAAACTGGGCTACTGCGTCTGGATTTGCCGAAGAAAATCGGATTTTGTGGTTTTTACACCTTGGATTTGATTCCGATTCTTATTCTTTTTCATGATTCTTATTCCTTAACCAATGGATAAAAAGATGTGATTGGTGGTTAAAGAATATATATTCTTATTCTTTATCCATTGGACAAAAGTGACTAGTGGGTAATGACTTGATCACCAAGAAAACTGATTCCCACCAGTTTTGAGAGACGAGTAAAATTTCGGCGCCTAATCGTAACTCGTTTTTCCATCTTTCGAAAAACTAAGTTAAAACAAATAATGAAAACTCGTCAAATTAGTAAAGACGACCATGATTCTACAACAAATCATTTTATTAAAATCGGTGGCTATAGTTATTGACTACGACTTACCGAAGAATTACGTTTTAAAACGAAATCGTATGATTAAAACGCAAAACGGAAAACCATATGACGGAATGAAACTCACGCTTCTTAGGCGGAACGTGCCTTTAGAGGGGCGCGTGCTCCACGATACATGAAGGCTTCGTTATGTTTATTTCTTTTAATAAATCTTTATTTTAAAATTTTATCCACAACAGGGGTTCAAAATTTGGTGTCTACAGAATGCCCCACATTGGTCGAATTTTGGATGAAATGATGGCCAATGTTTGAAAAGAAAATTTTCTTTTTGAGATAACATATTGTCCATTGAAAATAGTTATCATTAGTGCCCTTTTGAAACCATGATTTTCGACTTCTAATGACGCCTTAAGTAGAAAATCCCAATTAATTTTCTGAAAATGAAAATGGGACTTTATCGTCGTCTTAGACAGAAATTCCCAATTAATTTTCTAAAATTTGAAAATGCGACCTTATTGCCGTCTTAGAAAAAAATTCCAATCAATTTTCTAAAATTTGAAGTGTGAGTTTATTGTCGTCTTAGATAGAAAATCCCAATTAATTTTCTAAAATAGAAATGCGACTTTATTGTCGTCTTAGATAAAAAATGCCAATTAATTTTCTACAATTTGAAATATGAATTTGTCGTCGTCTTTGATAGAGAATCCCAATTAATTTTCTAAAATTTGAAGTGCGACTTTATTGTCGTCTTAGATAGAAAATCCCAAATAAGTTTCTAAAATTGAAATGCGAGTTTATTGTCGTCTTAGATAGAAAATCCCAATTAATTTTCTAAAATTGGAAATGCGCGATTATCGTCGTCTTAAATAGAAAATCCCAATTAATTTTCTAAAATTTTAAGTGCGACTTTATTGTCGTCTTAGATAGAAAATCCCAATCAATTTTCTAAAATTTGAAATGCGACTTTATCGTCGTCTTAGATAGAAAATCCCAATTAATTTTCTAAAATTGAAAATGCGATTTATCTTCGTCTTAGATAGAAAATCCCAATTAAGTTTCTAAAATTTGAAGTGCGACTTTATTGTCGTCATAGATAGAAAATCCCAATTAATTTTCTAAAATTGAAATGCGACTTTATTGTCATCTTAGTGAGTTTTGTCTTATGAATTAATTTTTTGTTAACTTGAAAGACTCCAATCAATTAATAGATTGACTCCAGTTTTTATCATAGTTCTTCACGGCGTTGATGACAAATAAATTGTCAAATCACTATCATTCACTTTTTATGACTCCATGTGTTATCATGTCACCTTAAAATAAAGCACTGTCAGGTTATGTCACTTTAAAGTGATGTATTGTCAGGTCATGTCACCTTAAAGTGATGCATTGTCAAGTCATGTCACCTTAAAGGGATGACCAAGGGTTATTACCCTCCATACCAATTATGGTGGACCAACCATCATATGGAAAAAAATTGATCTGTTTTATTTTTTAAATCTTTTAGGAACTTTTCATGCATAATGCTTATCTGCTTTATCGGAAAATGATGATCACTAGATTGATCAAAATTATTATTTGGGATGATTATTGGGAAAATGAATTGCATCAATGTTCTTGATTCATCATTGACACACTGTTTATCAAAGCATAAGTATGAACAAAATTTGGTAAAATCGCCACACCACAAATTCATCATTGACACACTGTTTATCATTGATCACTGGTAGGAATGTTCCTTACAATCCTATGGACAATACTCAATCCTATTATCCATGGCATGAATCAGGGATGATCATTCTTCCTCCATCTATAAAAGGGCATGGTTCTTCATTTCCAGATACTTCAGCACTACCTGAATTTCCCTTTCAGATAATCGATAATGATTACCTTCAATGGCTCTTAACTAATATTGGTCAAGACAATAGTTCAGACGAGCCTTCCATGAAGAGGAACAGAGTTTGAGAGGAATATCATGTTTATTTTTATTGTTGTCTTTTTTTTTTAATCTTTTCTTTTTAAGTTTGTAGGAAATAGGGGCTTTATGGCTTTTTATGTATGAAATTGAGTACCACAGTTGGGATGAAAAAAAAATTGTTTGTGAGAATTATCTGTTTTTGAGAATTTCAATGTGAACATATTAACATTAAATATGACATGAAATTACATAATTAATCAATTGTGTGACACATGAAGGAATAACATGTATAAAACCATAGCAAGTTAACAACATCCTTGCATGCTTCATCATTTTTCTTTTTATCTTCTTTCTCATTTTTCCCTTTTTTTTATTAATTTTTTTTTGCTCAGACTCAATGAATATTGCACTGGCCAATTACGTATTTTGTTTCCTACACTGATTTGGACTCTTCAAATTTTTCAATTTTTTTTCGAAAATCTCAATCTTTTTCAATAACTTATCCCCTATCTTTTTCAAAAACTTATTTTCATCTTTTTCCTATTTCCTAAATCATTAAAAAAATGTTCATCATTTTCCTATCACCTATCATTTTCCGAAAATATTTTCCATCTTTTTCAAAATTTCATCTCATCCCTTACCCTTTTCTCATATCTTTTTTGAAAAGTTATCTCCTATCACAGATGAAGCAAAATTAGATTTGCAATCAATATTCTCTTCCTAATTAAATACATCCTAACGTTAAAGTGCATCGAAAAACGTAAGAGTGAAGCTAACTGGGCTACTGCATCTGGATTTGCCGAAGAAAATCGGATTTTATGGTTCTTACACCTTGGATTTAATTCCGATTCTTATTCTGTTTCATGATTCTTATTCCTTAACCAATGGATAAAAGGATGTGACTGGTGGTTAAAGAATATATATTCTTATTCTTTATCCAATGGATAAAAGCGACTAGTGGGTAATGACTTGATCACCAAGAAAATTGATTCCCACCAGTTTTGAGAGACGAGTAAAATTTCGGTGCCTAATCGTGACTCGTTTTTCCGTCTTTCGAAATACTCAGTTAAAACAAATAATGAAAACTCGTCAAATTAGTAGAGACGACCATGATTCTACAACAAATCATTATATTAAAATCGGTGGCTATAGTTATTGACTACAACTTACCGAAGAATTACGTTTTAAAACGAAATCGTATGATTAAAACGCAAAACGGAAAACCATATGACGGAATGAAACTCGCGCTTCTTAGGCGGAACGTGCCTTTAGCGGGGCGCGCGCTCCACGATACATGAAGGCTTTGTTATGTTTATTTCTTTTAATAAATATTTATTTTAAAATTTTATCTACAACAGGGGTTCAAAATTTAGTGTCTACAGAATGCCCCACATCGGTCAGATTTGGATGAAATGATGGCCAATGTTTGAAAAGAAAATTTTCTTTTTGAGATAACATATTGTCCATAGAAAATAGTTATCATTAGTGCTCTTTTGAAACCATGATTTGCGACTTCTAATGACGCCTTAAGTAGAAAATCCCAATTCATTTTCTGAAAATGAAAATGGGACTTTATCGTCGTCTTAGACGGAAATAATTCCCAATTAATTTTCTAAAATTTGAAAATGCGACCTTATCGCCGTCTTAAAAAAAAATTCCAATCAATTTTCTAAAATTTGAAGTGTGAGCTTATTGTAGTCTTAGATAGAAAATCCCAATTAATTTTCTAAAATAGAAATGCGACTTTATTGTCGTCTTAGATAAAAAAATGCCAATTAATTTTCTACAATTTGAAATGTGACTTTGTCGTCGTCTTTGATAGAAAATCCCAATTAATTTTCTAAAATTTGAAGTGCGACTTTATTGTCGTATTAGATAGAAAATCCCAATCAATTTTCTAAAATTTGAAATGCGACTTTATCGTCGTCTTAGATAGAAAATCCCAATTAAATTTCAAAAATTGAAAATGCAACTTTATCTTCGTCATAGATAGAAAATACCAATTAAGTTTCTAAAATTTGAAGTGCGACTTTATTGTCGTCATAGATAGAAAATCTCAATTAATTTTCTAAAATTGAAATGCGACTTTATTGTCATCTTAGTAAGTTTTGTCTTATGAATTAATTTTTTGTTAACTTGAAAGACTCCAATCAATTAACAGATTGACTCCAGTTTTTATCATAGTTTTTCATGGAGTTGATGACAAACAAATTGTCAAATCACTATCATTCACTTTTTATGACTCCATGTGTTATCATCTCACCTTAAAATAAAGCACTGTCAGGTTATGTCACTTTAAAGTGATATATTGTCAGGTCATGTCATCTTAAAGTGATGCATTGTCAAGTCTTGTCACCTTAAAGGGTTGACCAAGGGTTATTACCCTCCATAACAATTGTGGTGGACCAACCATCATATGGAAAAAATTGATCTGTTTTATTTTTTTTATCTTTTTGGAACTTTTCATGCATAATGCTTATGTGCTTTATCGGAAAATGATGATCACTAGATTGATCAAAATTATTATTTGGGATGATTATTGGGAAAATGAATTGCATCAATGTTCTTGATTCATCATTGACACACTGTTTATCAAAGCATAAGTATGAACAAAATTTGGTAAAATCGCCACACCACAAATTCATCATTGACACACTGTTTATCATTGATCACTGGTAGGAATGTTCCTTACAATCCTATGGACAATACTCAATCCTATTATCCATGGCATGAATCAGGGATGATCATTCTTCCTCCATCTATAAAAGGGCATGGTTCTTCATTTCCAGATACTTCAGCACTACCTGAATTTCCCTTTCAGATAATCGATAATGATTACCTTCAATGGCTCTTAACTGATATTGGTCAAGACAATAGTTCAGACGAGCCTACCATGAAGAGGAACGGAGTTTGAGAGGAATATCATGTTTATTTTTATTGTTGTCTTTTTTTTTAATGTTTTCTTTTTAAGTTTGTAGGAAATATGGGCTTTATGGCTTTTTATGTATGAAATGGAGTACCACAGTTGGGATGAAAAAAAAATTATTTATGAGAATTATCTGTTTTTGAGAATTTCAATGTGAACATATTAACATAAAATATGATATGAAATTACATAATTAATCAATTGTGTGACACATGAAGGAATAACATATATAAAACCATAGTAAGTTAACAACATCCTTGCATGCTTCATCATTTTTCTTTTTATCTTCTTTTTCCTTTTTTCCTTTAATTTTATTAATTTTTTTTTGCACACACTCAATGAATATTGCGATGGCCAATTACGTATTTTGTTTTCTACACTGATTTAGACTCTTCAAATTTTTCACTTTTTTTTTCGAAAATCTCAATCTTTTTCAACAACTTATCCCCTATCTTTTTCAAAAACTTATCTTCATCTTTTTCCTATTTCCTATCTCATTAAAAAAATGTTCATCTTTTTCCTATCACCTATCTTTTTCCGAAAATATTTTCCATCTTTTTCAAAATTTTATCTCATCCCTTACCCTTTCTCATATCTGTTTTGAAAAGTTATCTCCTATCACTGATGAAGCAAAATCAGATTTGCAATTAATATTCTCTTCCTGATTAAATACATCCTAACGTTAAAGTGCATCAAAAAACGTAAGAGTGAAGCTAATTGGGCTACTGCGCCTGGATTTGCCGAAGAAAATCGGATTTTGTGGTTCTTACACCTTGGATTTGATTCCGATTTTTATTCTTTTTCATGATTCTTATTCCTTAACCAATGGATAAACGGATGTGATTGGTGGTTACAGAATATATATTCTTATTCTTTATCCAATGGACAAAAGTGACTAGTGGGTAATGACTTGATCACCAAGAAAACTGATTCCCACCAGTTTTGAGAGATGAGTAAAATTTCGGCGCCTAATCGTGACTCGTTTTTTTGTCTTTCGAAAAACTAAGTTAAAACAAATAATGAAAACTCGTCAAATTATTAAAAACGACCATAATTCTACAACAAATCATTTTTTTTAAATCGGTGGCTATAGTTATTGACTACAACTTACCGAAGAATTACGTTTTAAAACGAAATCGTATTATTAAAACGCAAAACGGAAAATCATATGACGGAATGAAACTCGCGCTTCTTAGGCGGAACGTGCCTTTAGCGGGGCGCGCGCTCCACGATACATGAAGGCTTTGTTATGTTTATTTCTTTTAATAAATCTTTATTTTAAAATTTTATCCACAACTGGGGTTCAAAATTTGGTGTCTACAGAATGCCCCACATTGGTCGAATTTTGGATAGAATGATGGCCAATGTTTGAAAAGAAAATTTTCTTTTTGAGATAACATATTGTCCATAGAAAATAGTTATCATTAGTCCGCTTTTGAATCCATGATTTGCGACTTCTAATGACGCCTTAAGTAGAAAATCCCAATTAATTTTCTGAAAATGAAAATGGGACTTTATCGTCGTCTTTGACGGAAATAATTCCCAATTAATTTTCTAAAATTTGAAAATGCGTCCTTAGCGCCGTCTTAAAAAAAAATTCCAATCAATTTTCTAAAATTTGAAGTGTGAGCTTATTGTCGTCTTAGATATAAAATCCCAATTAATTTTATAAAATAGAAATGCGACTTTATTGTCGTCTTAGATAAAAAATGCCAATTAATTTTCTACAATTTGAAATGTGACTTTGTCGTCGTCTTTGATAGAAAATCCCAATTAATTTTTTAAAAGTTGAAGTGCGACTTTATTGTCGTCTTAGATAGAAAATCCCAAATAATTTTCTAAAATTGAAATGCGAGTTTATTGTCGTCTTAGATAGAAAATCCCAATTAATTTTCTAAAATTTGAAATGTGCGATTATCGTCGTCTTAAATAGAAAATCCCAATTAATTTTCTAAAATTTGAAGTGCGACTTTATTGTCGTCTTAGATAGAAAATCCCAATCAATTTTCTAAAATTTGAAATGCGACTTTATTGTCGTCTTAGATAGAAAATCCCAATTAAATTTCTAAAATTGAAAATGCAACTTTATCTTCGTCTTAGATAGAAAATCCCAATTAAGTTTCTAAAATTTGAAGTGCGACTTTATTATCGTCATAGATAGAAAATCGCAATTAATTTTCTAAAATTGAAATGCGACTTTATTGTCATCTTAGTGAGTTTTGTCTTATGAATTAATTTTTTGTTAACTTGAAAGACTCCAATCAATTAACAGATTGACTCCAGTTTTTATCATAGTTCTTCACGGCGTTGATGACAAATAAATTGTCAAATCACTATCATTCACTTTTTATGACTCCATGTGTTATCATGTCACCTTAAAATAAAGCACTGTCAGGTTATGTAACTTTAAAGTGATGTATTGTCAGGTCATGTCACCTTAAAGTGATGCATTGTCAAGTCATGTCACCTTAAAGGGTTGACCAAGGGTTATTACCCTCCATACCAATTATGGTGGACCAACCATCATATGGAAAAAATTGATCTGTTTTATTTTTTTTAATCTTTTAGGAACTTATCATGCATAATGCTTATCTGCTTTATCGGAAAATGATGATCACTAGATTGATCAAAATTATTATTTGGGATGATTATTGGGAAAATGAATTGCATCAATGTTCTTGATTCATCATTGACACACTGTTTATCAAAGCATAAGTATGAACAAAATTTGGTAAAATCGCCACACCACAAATTCATCATTGACACACTGTTTATCATTGATCACTGGTAGGAATGTTCCTTACAATCGTATGGACAATACTCAATCCTATTATCTATGGCATGAATCAGGGATGATCACTCTTCCTCCATCTATAAAAGGGCATGGTTCTTCATTTCCAGATACTTCAGCACTACCTGAATTTCCCTTTCAGATAATCGATAATGATTACCTTCAATGGCTCTTAACTGATATTGGTCAAGACAATAGTTCAGACGAGCCTACCATGAAGAGGAACGGAGTTTGAGAGGAATATCATGTTTATTTTTATTGTTGTCTTTTTTTTGTAATCTTATTCTTTTAAGTTTGTAGGAAATAGGGGCTTTATGGCTTTTTATGTATGAAATGGAGTACCACAGTTGGGATGAAAAAAAAATTGTTTGTGAGAATTATCTGTTTTTGAGAATTTCAACTTCAACATATTAACATTAAATACGACATGAAATTACATAATCAATCAATTGTGTGACACATGAAGGAATAACATATATAAAACCATAGCAAGTTAACAACATCCTTGCATGCTTCATCATTTTTCTTTTTATCTTCTTTCTCGTTTTTCCCTTTTTTTCTATTAATTTTTTTTTGCACACACTCAATGAATATTGCGATGGCCAATTACGTATTTTGTTTCCTACACTGATTTGGACTCTTCAAAATTTTCAATTTTTTTTCGAAAATCTCAATCTTTTTCAATAACTTATCCCCTATCTTTTTCAAAAACTTATCTTCATCTTTTTCCTATTTCCTATCTCATTAAAAAAATGTTCATCTTTTTCCTATCACCTATCATTTTCCGAAAATATTTTCCATCTTTTTCAAAATTTCATCTCATCCTTTACCCGTTTCTCATATCTTTTTTGAAAAGTTATCTCCTGTCACTTATGAAGCAAAATCAGATTTGCAATCAATATTCTCTTCCTAATTAAATACATCCTAACGTTAAAGTGCATCGAAAAACGTAAGAGTGAAGCTAACTGGGCTACTGCGTCTGGATTTGCCGAATAAAATCGGATTTTGTGGTTCTTACACCTTGGATTTGATTCCGATTCTTATTCTTTTTCATGATTCTTATTCCATAACCAATGGATAAAAGGATGTGATTGGTGGTTAAAGAATATATATTCTTATTCTTTATCCAATGGATAAAAGTGACTAGTGGGTAATGACTTGATCACCAAGAAAACTGATTCCCACCAGTTTTGAGAGACGAGTAAAATTTCGGCGCCTAATCGTGACTCGTTTTTCCATCTTTCGAAAAACTAAGTTAAAACAAGTAATGAAAACTCGTCAAATTAGTAAAGGCGATCATGATTCTACAACAAATCATTTTATTAAAATCGGTGGCTATAGTTATTGACTACAACTTACCGAAGAATTACGTTTTAAAACGAAATCGTATGATTAAAACGCAAAACGGAAAACCATATGACGGAATGAGACTCACGCTTCTAAGGCGGAACGTGCCTTTAGCAGGGCGCGCGCTCCACGATACATGAAGGCTTCGTTATGTTTATTTCTTTTAATAAATCTTTATTTTAAAATTTTATCCACAATAGGGGTTCAAAATTTGGTGTCTACAGAATGCCCCACATTGGTCGAATTTTGGATGAAATGATGGCCAATGTTTGAAAAGAAATTTTTCTTTTTGAGATAACATATTGTCCATAGAAAATAGTTATCATTAGTGCTCTTTTGAAACCATGATTTGCGACTTCTAATGACGCCTTAAGTAGAAAATCCCGATTGATTTTCTGAAAATGAAAATGGGACTTTATCGTCGTCTTAGACGGAAATAATTCCCAATTAATTTTCTAAAATTTGAAAATGCGACCTTATCGCCGTCATAAAAAATATTCCAATCAATTTTCTAAAATTTGAAGTGTGAGCTTATTGTCGTCTTAAATAGAAAATCCCAATTAATTTTCTAAAATAGAAATGCGACTTTATTGTCGTCATAGATAAAAAATGCCAATTAATTTTCTACAATTTGAAATGTGAATTTGTCGTCGTCTTTGATAGAAAATCCCAATTAATTTTCTAAAATTTGAAGTGCGACTTTATTGTCGTCTTAGATAGAAAATCCCAAATAATTTTCTAAAATTGAAATGCGAGTTTATTGTCGTCTTAGATAGAAAATCCCAATTAATTTTCTAAAATTTAAAATGCGCGATTATCGTCGTCTTAAATAGAAAATCCTAATTAGTTTTCTAAAATTTGAAGTGCGACTTTATTGTCGTCTTAGATAGAAAATCCCAATCAATTTTCTAAAATTTGAAATGCGACTTTATCGTCGTCTTAGATAGAAAATCCCAATTAAATTTCTAAAATTGAAAATGTAACTTTATCTTCGTCTTAGATAGAAAATCCCAATTAAGTTTCTAAAATTTGAAGTGCGACTTTATTGTCGTCATAGATAGAATATCCCAATTAATTTTCTAAAATTGAAATGCGACTTTATTGTCATCTTAGTGAGTTTTGTCTTATGAATTAATTTTTTGTTAAATTGAAAGACTCCAATCAATTAACAGATTGACTCCAGTTTTTATCATAGTTCTTCAGGGCGTTGATGACAAACAATTTGTCAAATCACTATCATTCACTTTTTATGACTCCATGTGTTATCATGTCACCTTAAAATAAAGCACTGTCAGGTTATGTCACTTTAAAGTGATGTATTGTCAGGTCATGTCACCTTAAAGTGATGCATTGTCAAGTCATGTCACCTTAAAGGGTTGACCAAGGGTTATTACCCTCCATACCAATTATGGTGGACCAACCATCATATGGAAAAAAATTGATCTGTTTTATTTTTTAAATCTTTTAGGAACTTTTCTTGCATAATGCTTATCTGCTTTATCGGAAAATGATGATCACTAGATTGATCAAAATTATTATTTGGGATGATTATTGGGAAAATGAATTGCATCAATGTTCTTGATTCATCATTGACACACTGTTTATCAAAGCATAAGTATGAACAAAATTTGGTAAAATCGCCACACCATAAATTCATCATTGACACACTGTTTATCATTGATCACTGGTAGGAATGTTCCTTACAATCCAATGGACAATACTCAATCCTATTATCCATGGCATGAATCAGGGATGATCATTCTTCCTCCATCTATAAAAGGGCATGGTTCTTCATTTCCACATACTTCAGCACTACCCGAATTTTCCTTTTCAGATAATCGATAATGATTACCTTCAATGGCTCTTGACTGATTTTGGTCAAGACAATAGTTCAGACGAGTCTACCATGAAGAGGAACGGAGTTTGCTAGGAATATCATGTTTAATTTTATTGTTGTCTTTTTTTTTAATCTTTTCTTTTTAAGTTTGTAGGAAATAGGGGTTTTATGGCTTTTTATGTATGAAATGGAGTACCACAGTTGGGATGAAAAAAAATTATTTGTGAGAATTATCTGTTTTTGAAAATTTCAATGTGAACATATTAACATTAAATATGACATGAAATTACATAATTAATCAATTGTGTGACACATGAAGGAATAGCATATATAAAACCATTGCAAGTTAACAACATCCTTGCATGCTTCATCATTTTTCTTTTTATCTTCTTTTTCGTTTTTCCCTTTTTTTTATTAATTTTTTTTTTGCACACACTCAATGAATATTGCGATGGCCAATTACGTATTTTGTTTCCTATATTGATCTGAACTCTTCAAAATTTTCACTTTTTTTTCGAAAATCTCAATCATTTTCAATAACTTATCCCCTATCTTTTTCAAAAACTTATCTTCATCTTTTTCCTATTTCCTATCTCATTAAAAGAATGTTCATCTTTTTCCTATCACCTATCTTTTTCCGAAAATATTTTCCATCTTTTTCAAAATTTCATCTCATCCCTTACCCTTTTCTCATATCTTTTTTGAAAAGTTATCTCCTATCTTTTTCACAACTTCATCTCATATCTTATCACATATCTTTTTCGCAAATTCATTCCTTATCCTCTACCCTATCCTTCCATATATATTATTTCATCTTTTCATGTATATTATTTAGGATTCTTTTTAGTGTCCGTGTTATTGCAAAAACCTCACCCACTTAGGGATTCTAACTCCATTAGAAGTGTATCTAGCCCAAACGTCTAGGTTCATCCAGTTTCACTCCATCTAGAATTCTTACCCTCGTCTAACTCCATTCATGTTAGGAGTCTTAGCCACGACTAAGTTCATCAACCTAAAATTTTTAGGATCATTAGAGTTCTTACCATCTTAGGAGTCTAAAATCCATAGAAATCCATGCGTAATAGGAGTCTAAGTCCATTAGAATTTCGTCCATCTTAGGAGTTTGGGTCCACTAGAGTCTTATGCATATTAGGAGTGTAGCATCCTTAAAAGTCCATTAAGCCTAGAATTCTAAAGTAATTAGAAGTCTATCAAGTCTAGGATTCTAAAGTTCGTCGAATTCTATATCCATTAGGATTGTATTCATACTAAAATCCCTGTCCATCGTTCATACACTTCATGCATTACTAGAGTTCATAGGCATTTAGGAGTCTCATTGCATACAAAATCCTTATATTATAATATGCATTCTACATTTAGTACTCCTGAACTACATGCAATCTGATTCCCTCTTTGGGATTTCAAGGCAGCCTTTATAGGTTTGAGCGCATAAATAAACTCATGCATTAGTCTAGGTGAATCTATTCATTCTACAAAAATAGAAAAACTAACAGTAATGTATCATGGGTCAGAGAGAGAAACTCTCTCCTCTCTCTAGCTTTTTGCGATTTTCGATATTGATTTCTCATTCCTGAAAAGTTTCTCAGCGCAGCTGAATGCAATGGCAAAAGGTTCTTAGAAAGGACAGGGAGGTCAGAAGAATAATCAACAGAAGCAGGTTGTTAACACTCAGAAGGAGAAAGCCATGAAAAAACCTCAATCGGGGGATGCTCGGTAAATGAAGGATATCAATGAAATGCAAGAAGCTCCGGTGTTAAGCTGGACTACTGATGAGGATGATGATAATGAGTCGCAATCTTCCATTGATAGAGCGGTTTCCAGGCAGGATGCATCAGCATTTGAAGCGGCTAGAAGCTTAACGGCTAGTTGGATTGATTCAATTCGAACTCCTAGACCCTTCTCTGTTCCGGTGAATCCTTCGCCTTATCCGATGCAACAACTTGTGAGTAACCCATGTGTGCTATGTTCTAGTAATCAAGCTAGTTGGCGTCATTCTTTATTTCATAATCTGAGGGAAGAGGGTCTAGATTTAATTGGCAAGGAACCTGATGGGAATAGGGGTACTTTGGAAAAAGGGGTTGAAATTATGATGGAAGATATTCAACCTGAAATTGAATATTGGGGCAGTACTATGTTACATATTGGGGATTAAACCTCCATTTCGGATTGTTGATGGCTTCATTAGGAGAGTATGGAGGCAATTTGTGGTTCAGAAAATTATGATGATGGAAAATGGAGTTTTCATGGTGAAATTTTGAAGTAATGAGGAGAAAGAGAAGGCTATTAATGCAGGGCCTATTTTGTTTGATAGCAAACCTGTAATAGTCAAAAGCTGGGCTCCAGATATGGATATTCATGCTGGAGATGTTAAAGTGGTGCCAACATGGGTTAGGTTACCTGGGTTACCTCTGAAATACTGGGGGCAATCTACCTTGTTGAAGCTTGCTAGCATTGTTGGCAAACCTATTAGAACTGATAAGGCAACTGCACAAAAGGATATGCTAGGATCTTGGTGAAAGTATCCTTAGATCAACAATTTCCTGATGAAATTACTTTTACAAATGAGAAGGGGTTGACTTAGTGCCAGAAGGTCCATCATGAGTGCAAACCTATAATCTGCTCTGATTGTAAAGGTGTAGGGCACACGATGGAACAATGCAGACAAAAAAAGTTTGAAATAGCAAGAAACAAGCTGCAACCTAAGAAGAAATGGGTGGTAAAAGAACCTCCCAAGGTGAAACCTCCTGCTAATGCACCAAACTTGCCTACTATTGCTGAAGAGGAGGCTGAAGTGGTGCAACAACAGGTTGAGGGAACTGACTTAGCTCAGACCAGCAAGGGAGCTCCTCCTAATCCAGTACACTAGGGGGAATGGAGTTTGTCTCGTTGCTGTCCTTGGCATCATTCGGTTGGCCCATAGGATGGATGGTAGTTCTTCTGCCCATTTCCCTTTCCTTGCTTTGAGACGCTTCTTTAATGATTTGATGATAGTCTTGTTGCTGGACTCTGTCGGTCCATTAGCTTGTGGATATCGTGGCGTCGATGTCAATATGGTGATGTTCCATTTGTCACAGAAACGCTTAGTCTTGTCACTTATGAACTGCGACCCATTGTCGCATATAATTTCTGACAGGACGCCAAACCTGCATATAATGTTTGTAATACCCCTCATGATTGCTTTAAAGGGATTCAGCAGCTACTCATTGCAACAAGATGCATCTTTCTTTTAGAGAGCTCATTTCCTACTCCAAAGTTAAGCGTGCTTGGCTGGGAGTAGTCCAGGGATGGGTGACCTCCTGGGAAGTTTCTCAAGGTGCGCATGCATGATTGAGGCAAAGTGAGCCGGAAGAACTTGTGTTGGTTGTTGAGGACAGTTGTTAGCCCTGGATGTACATTGGTGACGAAATACTCGACTCTATATGGGTCGGGTGTTACAAATAGTATCAGTGCAATCGATGTGACTGCGTGCTGATCGTGTGGATAATGAATCAAGGTTAGTCGCCTAGCAGGGGAGGATCTTGGGGCTATAGCACCGGCTGCGGTCGAATATGTGATTAGTTTCCAGGCTGGGGTAACCCACATGTCGTTGTTACCGAATATGTGGAGTCCTCAACCGCAACGAGGGCGTTGCTGTCCTCAAGTGGGGGTGTATGTAGTACTCCTCATGATTGCTTGAAAGGGATTTAGCAGGCTACTCATTCCAACAAGATACGTCTTTCTTTTAGAGAGCTCATTTCCTAAGTTACTCCAAAGTTAAGCGTGATTGGCTGGGAGTAGTCCAGGGATGGGGGACCTCTTGGGAAGTTTCTCAGGGTGTGCATGAGTAAGGACAAAATGAGTCGGAAGAACTTATACTGGTTGTTGAGGACAGTTGTTAGTCCTGGATGCGCATTGGTGACGATAGACTCAACCCTGTATGGGTCGGATGTTACAATGTTAGTACGTTTAAAAGATATTACCTCTTTATCTCGTACTTGTTGAAACGAATCTGCTTCAATCCATTTAGAAAAATAATTTGTTAGTGCCAACATGAAGACCTTTTATCCTGGGACTGGAGGTAGCTTACCAACTATAGCCATTCCACAAGTTTCGTCATGTAGATCTTGTAAGACTTGTGGGCATTGGTTGTGTTCTAAGCATCGTAAATAGAGTCCTGCTGCTGACTTTTTTAACAACACTCCTTGAAAGACTACAAATCGCGACGCCTTGAACCTTATTTTTTGCGCTTCGCCTCTGTCGCCTGGTAAGATGTCGTTAGTTAAATAATATATATACTAAGTCTGGTCCACTCGATACTTACCTCGACATCGTCTCCATCTTCTGTCGCAATGGAATTAACGTCCATTGCAGATGTTGATTTGGTTATGGCTGGTTCCATCATATGGATGAGTGGAATGGAACTAAACGTCGGGTCTCTCAAAGACGATTCAAAATTGGCTAATGCGTCTGCCTGGGAATTATGATCTCTTAGTATTTATTTTATTGAGAATGGGTCGAATAGCTGGCTCTTGCCCTTTACGATTTCCAGGTATGAGGTCATCTTTTAGTCTTTTGCAGCAAATTCGCCTTTGATTTGGCTGACAATCAGAAGTGAATCACTATATACTTCGAGTGACTTTGTCTAGATAATTGGATAACGACATTCCGCTATTAGCGCTTCATATTCTGCCTCGTTGTTGATCGCTTTAAAATCACAACATATAGCTTGCACTATCTTGTCCCCTTGTGGTGGCTTCAGCATAATTATCGATGTGGTTGATCCGTGCGAGCTCTTCGTTTGCCAATTAGCCTCCGCCAACGCTTGAGATTTGATAGTCGTCCTGGGCAACTACTGGATGTTATATCCACTTAGGAACTTTGCCCACTTTCCCATGCGACCTGTCAGTTCTGGTCTATTGCACCTGGCGCATAGTTCGTACGTCTAGCGTACCTGCTTTAGGTTTCTGCTTATTGTAAACTGCCGACGTTGAGTCAATGCACCAGCGTGCGCTTGACGCAACGCGGATCTGTGCGGTTTTTTATCGTTTTAAGATCCTTTTATATTTTTATAGAATTTTATCTTTTAAAATCCGAAATCAGCTATCTTTAGGAATCAAAATCTGATTTTCGAAATATCCTTTACAAAAATAATTATCGAGAATAAATATTAAAAATATTAAAAATATAATTAATTATCAGAAATAATTAATTGAGCCTTTAAAATTGGGCTTGGATTTAATGAATAGACTTTATGTTTTCAAAACGCTTTTGGGCTTATGATCTATTCATTTTATGTATGATTTTTATCTCCCTTTCCTTGGTGTTTTGGGAATGTTGAGCTCTTTTGAGCTAATTCTACTAACAATCTCTTCCAAGATGTGGTTTGTGTTGTTTGCATGTGATGGTGTAGGTTTGGTGGTGTTCTTCCATTCTTTACTTTCACGGATTGATCGGGGAATATTGTGGAAAGCTTGGCATGCTTGAATTGGGAGTTGAAGGTCCTACATGCTGATTTTTGGACCTAGATGCATATGTTATGATTTGGGAATATTCGAGCTACAAAGGAGATATTGGTGTAGGCGCCCGACATGTCGGGCATAGCTGCCCGATCGAGTTACGTGTTTTGACCCAGAGGCGCGTTTTGTTGCCCTACCGGGTAATGCTGCCCGAAGTTCTTTATGAGGATCCGTCCGATCAGGCGGAGTTACCTGGCCCATCGGGCGAAACTGTTTTTCGCGTTTTTTGACGCGCTTTTCATTAAACAATTATAAAGTTGTAAGTAAGTAGGGAGGGGTCGCGACTTTCTATGATTCATTCAGTTTTTCTTAGTTTTTATCCCAAGTTATTATTTCTCTCTCAAGAACCCTGGTTTCTCTTTAGTTTTATTTTGTAAGCAAATTCAAGATTTCAATATAGTAATCGTTTTCAATATTCATTCTTCAATTGGTATTATCTCTCATCCTTTATTATTCCTTTTTCAATTCTTCTTTATTGTTGAATCATGTTTGTATGATTATGTTTTCCCTAATTATGAGTGAATAGTTTAGCTTCTAGGGAATTGGGGATCTATGTATGCATATGATGGATTGATTGAATGAATGATTGTTTACTTGATTAATCTATTTGATTCTTACTATTGAGTTACTATAATGACTGAGAGGTAGGATTTTGTATAAGCTCTCAATAGTAGGCTTTGCGATCTATGACCATGCGAGAGCGGTTTAGTGAGCTTCGAGAGAGGTAATGTTCGAGAGAAGTTGTATGTTCCCTAGTTAGATTGATTCATTGAGTTTCTTTACTCATTCTTGATATCTTGAATTGCTTACATAGTGAATCGTTTCCTTAGTGTTTTGCTTTATATGATATTTGTGATTTGATTATTTGCAATTAGTTTAGTAAACAACTCTTTTTTATCTGATTTAGTTAGTATAATATTAGAGTTCAGACATTATAGTAAAGCTATCTCCCCGTGGATTCGATCATGACTACCCAGTTAGTGGACCTTAGGTTATTTTTTATTAGGTGATACGACTATAGCCTGTTGAATTTTGGCGCCATTAATTGCCGGGAACACGGCTTATTTCTATTCTATATGAATTACAGTATTACACTAACTTACTCTAAAGAACACCTGTTCTTCGGAGCATCTCACGTTTGTTTTAGTGTTTTTGGTGTATGAGTAGGAAACTAAAATCCCCAAATCTAAATCCATTTGATCCATAGATTGAAAAGACTGGTCGTAGACTAGGAAAGAAAACTAAGCAAGCAAAGTTGTCTGTAGGGACATCTTCCCTAAATACACCTACTCCGCCATCTTCACTGCGGCAAGAACACCATGTTACCCCTATTTCTCTTAGTATGGGTGAGAATGATGCCCGAACCTTCAGGGATTCTGCACAACCATTCCCTGATAATGTACCCACTGGGGTACGGATGCCTACTATTGCTGCTGCAGATTTTTAAATCAAGTCTCATGTGCTGAACATGGCTCAAAATAATCAATTTGCTGGGTTACCTTCTGAAGACCCAAACAAGCACCTGCAACGATTTTCTCAATGTTGTGCTACTCATAAACAAGCTGGTGTTTCTGCTGAAGAGATGAAAATGATTCTGTTTGGTTTTTCTCTGCGAGACAAAGCTTTGTTGCCTTCCTCCATCACCACTTGGGAAGAGTTACCAAAAAAATTTCCTCCTCAAATGGTATCCATATCAAAAGACTACTAACATGCGCCATGAGATAGTGACTTTCACCCAAGATCCTGAAGAGTCATTATATGAAGCTTGGGAAATATTCAGAGATTTGCAGCGCCTTTTACCTCATCATGGTTTTGACAAGTCGTATTTGTGTCAGATTTTCTACACTAGAGTTAATGCTGATACGCGGTGGGTAATTGATGGAGCCTCTGGTGGGTTTTTCATGGATAAAGCCATTGATGAAGGGTATGAACTTCTAGAGAAACTTGCTTCTAATCAAGCGTCCACTATTCGCTCTTATATGAAGAAAGGAGGAAATCATGATGTTGAGGCCTACTCCCTACTGTCAGGGCAATTAGCTGCTTTAAATCAGAAGATCGATTCTTTGAAGTTTGGTAATAATGAACCCTCCTCCAACTTGACTGTTAATGCGATGGCTAGTGCTTCTGCTTACAATGCTCTCATTTGTGATGCTTGTGGGATATCTGGACACAACTTTCAAGAGTGCCCCGCTCTCCTACCTTCTAGTGAGACAGTCAATGATTTTTAGTTATAACCCAGGGTTCAGTTCAATCCCTATTCCAACACATATAACCCGAGGTTGAGAAATCAGTCAAACCTCTCATATGGGAGCAATAATATGTTGAATCCTCAACTACAACAACCATATGTTCCTCAAAACCAAGTCCAACAATATCAACCTCTGCAACAACAAGATCCTCCTGGTTTCCTGAAAAATCAAGCTCCACAACAATCTGTTCCCATTGCTAATCAAGCAATGACAGAGTTGAAGAACATGATGTTTCAGATGTAGAAAGGTTTTAATTCTTTCAAAGCAGATACAAAAGCTCATCTGGAAAACCTAGGTACACATAATATGATGTTGGAGACTCAACTAGCTTAGTTGGCTAGTTCCTCTGCTAAAATGCCATTTGGGTCATTGCCTTCACAATTAGTGCAACCAAAAGATACTGTCAATGCCATCACTCTTAGGAGCGGAACACAACATGATGGTCCAAAGATGCCTAAGGATGATCAGATTGAAGCAAAACAAGATGAAGTGGTTACTTAGAATTCAAAGGCTCCTAAAGAGGTAAATAATACAGAGAAGAAGACAGTAGTAGAAAAAGTGTCTCCTACCACTCATGTAATCAAGCTACTGCTCCCCAATAGCATGTTGAAGAATAAGCTTGATCACCAGTTTGGTAAGTTTTTGGAGAGAGTGAAAAATCTTCAAGTAACTATCCCTTTTACTGAACTTATTACTCAAGTGCCTGCATATGCTAAATTCTTGAAGGAAATCTTAACTAGTGGTAGGGCGTTTGTCGTGTACACCTAACCAAAGATAAAATTTCTCCTACTCTCATGCACACTAAGCAAGTATAATGGAAGTAGGGGTCGTATCCACAGGGAAACAGGGACGAGCTTTATATTTAGCGGGATCCAATACCTAGACTAAGCTAAGGGCCGAGAAACCTAGTAACAAGGGGGGTTTCAAGTAGATTATAAACAAACTAAAATTAACTAGCATAATTAAATAAAATGAGAAATCAATATGGAAAGATCTTGAATCCGATTAACATCCACTTCAATTCATTATCGATCATTGAACCTCGACTCTAATTATGTCTATAATTATCTATTGTTGAGAATTAATCTCGTGTTCTCCTTATTCTTAGTTGAATAGCACGATCAGCGTGACTATAAAACCCTAACTAAAGGATAACCTAGTCCGATCAGCGTCTAAGTTCAATCCCATAGCAAGAATAAACACGAGAGAACCAATAGACACCGCTAATGTCATACACGCGATAAACATTCAACGGTTGATTCAATTTCCCCAAGAAATAACCAAGATGATATGCATCTAAGTTACTCCCTAGTTTGCTACCAATTGATAAAAGAATAAAAAAAACCGATTCTATTCTTAAACCTAGCATTAGATTAATTACACAATCAAACTAGTAACGTTCCTAGCATAATTATGCAATAATCATAGATCACAAGCATAGAAATTGAACCATAATCAAGGAAAATAGATATAGAGGAAAGATCTCACAATAACGGTTGAAGCTTCATGTAAATTTTCTTCAAGAACAGTTCAAGCTACAATCCGATAGCATAAACCAAATCCCATAATTGAAATCCCTAAAAACTAAACTAGGAAATGAAAACTAAAACTAGGAAATGAAAAACAAAGAGGAATGAAGAAGGAAAGATGAAAAGAGGAGTATGAAGAAGGAAAGATGAAGAGAGGAGTATCCTCTCTCTCCTCAAGCTTGCTGCTCCAATTCCTACATTTTCGGCTCTCCTCCTCTTCCTCTCCGTCGTGCTCTTGAAAATAGGTTTTGGGATGCTTTTAAACCCCGCACAAAACGTGGCCGCTGAACCGACAAAAGCGTCGCGAGTCGCGACACTGATCGCGAGTCGCGACGAGCTGACTGACATCACGCACACATTGGCTGGGCGTTGGCAGGACAAGCAGGTTGCGGGTCGTGACAAGGCTCGCGAGTCGCGAGGGCAGGGCTCGCGAGTCGCGAGCTCCATCGCGGGTCACGAGCTGCTGTGCACTGCTGCTTCGCTGGTTGGGCTTGGCTGTGCGAGCTTTCGGTGCTGCTTTGGCGATGCTATTGGCTTGCGGTACTGCTGAGCTTGCGGTGCTGCTTGGTTGTTGTTGTAGGCTTGCGGTGGAGTTTGGTTGTTGTTGGTGAGATGGCAATGGCACAATGTTGTTGAGCCTCTCGAACACTTCCAAGTACATCGCTCAAACCCATTTTACCATAAAAGCTCGGAACATAAGACGTTAACACCATTCTAACTCACAAAACTCCGAACTTCCGCTAAGGATAATATATATGCAAACATTAACAAGTATAAACGAACTCCTTTGCAAAGTGCACCCAAAATAACGTAAATACTACGTATAACTTGGGCGTATCAAATACCACCACACTTGAACTTTACTCGAGCTCGAGTAAGCTCAAAAGTGAGAATCACAAAATAAATCATCACCCAAGCTATCGACACCAAACTACACTCTCCATCAACTATATCGTCATCATCACATCTTAACGACATCCGCTCAAAACCTAAACGTAAGGGACAATGACTCCCCCACACTTAGCTTCAAGCTCACCTGAAAAATACAAAGACGCGACAACAATAATACCAGCAACACCAACAAGTTTCAAAATGCCAGCTCACGACACACTAAACTATCAGCTCTCCCAAACCTCAAAAGATAATCTAAAACTACTACTATTAGTGCAACCAACCTAGAAAAGCAAGCCATGGAACAAAGACAAAAAGGGATAAATTCCATGCTTACTCCCAAAAACAAACAATCAACCAAAAGAATGTGAAAGCCAAAACAAATCTTCACAAAACAAAGGATGAATTCACTAACCCAACCCGAAGACACCTTCCGCCTTATGACACCAACTCCGGCAAATGAGTTTTCCAAATACATAATTCTCTCTTAATCTCTCATTTTGCCTAGGAGCCCTTTCGGGTTTTCATCCTAGCTTCTCACATTTTTTTTTTTTCATCTCTCTTCTTTTTCCGGCTCATAAAACTCACCCGCTCAACTAGCCCTTTTTTGCATAGGCCGCCCTTCCGGGTTTTCGACCTATCCGAGCCCCCAATTTTGCCCGAATCGCCCGCCCTTGCGGGTTTTCAACTCAGTGGGATTCATTTCATCACTTTTTTTTTAATATTTTTTTTTTCATTTTTTCAAATTGAAAGTAATAAATACAACATAGATACATGAGAATGAGAATACCCTCCCCCCTACTTAAATTACACATTGTCCTCAATGTGACGACAATTAGAAGAAAAAGTAAACTGAAAATGGGGGGGAAATCGAAAATCGGGTAAGTCGAAGATCGAATGCTCAAAACTCATGACAAACAATCCGTCAAACTCAAATTTCTTAACAACACCAACTCAAATCTCATAAATCAACTCACAACCCTCTCCCTCGAATCACTCAAACAAATGACAAATTTAAATTTTTAAATTTTTGAGATTTGCACCTAGCTTAAGAGATCGAAAAGATTCATTAACAATCTCAACCCTCTAGTTGTACCAACTCCTAGCTATTGAACTCCTCCCAACGGGTTTTCTTTTGTGGATTTTGGTTCCAAGTGGATTAAGATTGGTTGTGGATCTTTTTAGTAGGTGGGCGGTGGGTGAAAGAAAATTTGTTGTGGTGGTGGAAATTTGATGAGAAATAAAGGAAAAGAAAGAAAATAAGAGGGGTATCGGGTTGCCTCCCGAGAAGCGCTGTTGTTTAAAGTCGTTAGCTCGACTTAGTACCTTAGGCTCAATCATTGGGCTTGTGCTCCATGTGTGACAATGGTAGTTCCATGTCAATCTCCACTTCAAGTACCTGCAAAACTGATTGAGAAGAACTCTTGCAATGCATCGTTAGTGCTGTGAGTGTCAACCAAAAACAAAGAGCACAAGCAATACCATCCAAAAATCACGCTAAATACAAACAAGTAACACCGTTTCCCCGACAACGGCGCCAAAATTTGGTAGGGCGTTTGTCGTGTACACCTAACCAAAGATAAAATTTCTCCTACTCTCATGCACACTAAGCAAGTATAATGGAAGTAGGGGTCGTATCCACAGGGAAACAGGGACGAGCTTTATATTTAGCGGGATCCAATACCTAGACTAAGCTAAGGGCCGAGAAACCTAATAACAAGGGGGGTTTCAAGTAGATTATAAACAAACTAAAATTAACTAGCATAATTAAATAAAATGAGAAATCAATATGGAAAGATCTTGAATCCGATTAACATCCACTTCAATTCATTATCGATCATTGAACCTCGACTCTAATTATTTCCATAATTATCTATTGTTGAGAATTAATCTCGTGTTCTCCTTATTCTTAGTTGAATAGCACGATCAGCGTGACTATAAAACCCTAACTAAAGGATAACCTAGTCCGATCAGCGTCTAAGTTCAATCCCATAGCAGTAATAAACACAGAGAACCAATAGACCTGCTAATGTCATACACGCGATAAACATTCAACAGTTGATTCAATTTCCCCAAGAAATAACCAAGATGATCTGCATCTAAGTTACTCCCTAGTTTGCTACCAATTGATAAAAGAATAAAACAATCCGATTCTATTCTTAAACCTAGCATTAAATTAATTACACAATCAAACTAGTAACGTTCCTAGCATAATTATGCAATAATCATAGATCACAAGCATAGAAATTGAACCATAATCAAGGAAAATAGATAGAGAGGAAAAATCTCACAATAACGGTTGAAGCTTCATGTAAATTTTCTTCAAGAACAGTTCAAGCTACAATCCGATAGCATAAACCAAATCCCATAATTGAAATCCCTAAAAACTAAACTAGGAAATGAAAACTAAAACTAGGAAATGAAAAACAAAGAGGAATGAAGAAGGAAAGATGAAAAGAGGAGTATGAAGAAGGAAAGATGAAGAGAGGAGTATCCTCTCTCTCCTCAAGCTTGCTGCTCCAATTCCTACATTTTCGGCTCTCCTCCTCTTCCTCTCCGTCGTGCTCTTGAAAATAGGTTTTGGGATGCTTTTAAACCCCGCACAAAACGTGGCCGCTGAACCGACAAAAGCGTCGCGAGTCGCAACACTGATCGTGAGTCGCGACGAGCTGACTGACATCACGCACACATTGGCTGGGCGTTGACAGGACAAGCAGGTCATGGGTCGCGACAAGGCTCGCGAGTCGCGAGGGCAGGGCTCGCGAGTCGCGAGCTCCATCGCGGGTCGCGAGCTGCTGTGCGCTGCTGCTTCGCTGGTTGGGCTTGGCTGTGCGAGCTTTCGGTCTTGCTGGCGATCTTTGTTGGCTTGAAGCTGCGAAGCTTGCGGTCTTCGCTTGGTTGTTGTTGTAGGCTTGCGGTGGAGTTTGGTTGTTGTTGGTGAGATGGCAATGGCACAATGTTGTTGAGCCTCTCGAACACTTCCAAGTACATCGCTCAAACCCATTTTACCATAAAAGCTCGGAACATAAGACGTTAACACCATTCTAACTCACAAAACTCCGAACTTCCGCTAAGGATACTATATATGCAAACATTAACAAGTATAAACGAACTCCTTAACAAAGTGCACCTAAAATAACGTAAATACTACGTATAACTTGGGCGTATCAACTAGGAAGAGAGCTTTTAATGAGGTTGAGACTGTAGAATTCACTAAGGAATGTAGTGCTCTTTTGCAAAATCAATCCCCACCTAAATTGAAAGACCCAGGGAGTCTCTCTATCCCATTAAACATTGGCACCATTTTTATTGATAAAACTTTATGTGATTTGGGTGCTAGTGTTAGTGTCATTCCTCTTACAATTTGCAAAAAGCTTGACATGGGAGATTTAAAATGCACCAATATTACTCTTCCAATGGCTGACCGTTCTGTTAAATATCCCCTAGGTATCTTAGAGGACGTTCTTAAGGTAGGTGAATTTTTTATTCCGGTGGATTTTGTTATGCTTGACGTGGAAGAGGATACTCAAATCCCAATCATTTTAGGGAGACACTTCCTTCATACGGCTGGAGCTGTTATAGATGTTAAGAATGGGAAGTTAACTTTAACTGTGGGAGATGATAAGGTGACCTTTAATTTAATTAATGCTCTATAAAGTCCAAGGCTAGAGGAAGCCTGTTATAGAATTGATGTCATTGATATGCTGGTTAATGATGATCTGCCTCAATCCCTTTTGGGGGATCCTCTGGAGGCTTTGCTTTGTCTTGAATCTTCTATAGGTGATGGTAGCCCATTGAGTGCTGAAGTGGATGTCTTGGAAGCGGCTCTTTCAAGTGAAGAGCTTGGTAGTATTGACAATTAAGAGAAGGAACGGTTAGTACATGATACTAAACTGATTGAGGTAAAGAAACCTGAGCTAAAACCCTTTCCCCTTTCCCCCTTCCCTTAGATATGCCTTTCTTGATGAATCTCAGTATTATCTTGTGATTGTTAGTGCTTCACTGAATGATGGTCTACTGTCTAAACTTCTGTCTGTTTTGAGAAAACATAAAAAGGCCATTGGATATAGTATTGATGATCTCAAGGGTATAAGTCCTGATTTTTGCATGCATAAGATTCACTTAGAGGATGATCATCGCTCTAGCATACATCAACGTCGTTTGAACCCCAATAAACAAGAGGTGATAAAGAAATAAGTAATGAAATTGCTTGATGCTGGAATCATTAACCCCATTTCTGATTCTAAGTGGGTGAGTCCGGTTCAAGTGGTTCCTAAAAAGGGAGGTACTACTGTTGCAAAAAATGAAAACGATGAATTAATTGCTACAAGGGTAGTAACTGGTTGGAGTATGGGCATTGACTATAGAAAATTAAATGTTGCCACCAAGAAATACCACTTTCCCCTTTCCTTTATTGATCAAATGCTGGAAAGGTTGGCTTGTCACTCTTACTTTTGTTATCTGGATGGAAATTTTTCCAAATACATATCCACCCAGATGATCAAGAGAAGAGCATAAATACATGCCCCTATGGTACCTTTGCATATCGAAGGATGTCGTTTGGACTATGCAATGCTCCCGCCACTTTCCAACGTTGTATGATGACCATCTTTTCTGAGTTTATTGAGCCCATTATGGAAGTGTTTATGGATGACTTTAGCGTGTATGGAATTGATTTTGATGCATGTTTGATAAATTTGGCAAAAGTGCTAAAAAGATGTGAAGATGTAAGTCTTGTACTGAACTGTGAGAAGTGCCACTTCGTATGGTTACTGAAGTAGTGGTACTTGGTCATATTATTTCTGAACGAGGCATCCAGGTGGATAAAGCAAAGATTCAAGTAATTCAGCAATTATCCCCTCCTGTGAATGTCAAAGGAGTGCGAGGATTCCTTGGTCATGCGGGGTTTTATCGCTGCTTTATCAAGGACTTCTCTAAAATTGCTAAAGCACTTACTCAGTTGCTCCTCAAGGATGCCCCGTTCATGTATACTGATGAGTGTCTTGATTCTTTGAACAGGATCAAGCAAGCGTTGATTACTGCTCCTATTATTCGATCTCCGGATTGGACCCTTCCATTCGAGATCATGTGTGATGCCAGCGATTATGCTATTAGAGATGTACTTGGTCCGAGGAAGGACAAGGTCTTACATGCTATCTACTATGCTAGTAAGACACTCGATGAAGCCCAGGTTAACTATGCTACAACAAAAAAGGAACTACTTGTAGTTGTATATGCCTTGGACAAATTTCGGACCTATTTACTTGGGTCTAAGGTCATAGTCTATACTGATCATGCTGCCCTGAAGTATCTCCTTCCGAAGAAGGAAGCTAAGCCACAGCTCATTAGATGGATTCTCTTGCTCCAAGAATTTGATCTGGAAATTCGTGACAAAAAGGGGGCCGAGAATGTTGTTGCAGATCACTTATCTAGGTTGAGCTATGACGGTGCAAGGGTTGATCTTCCTATTGATGACTCATTTTCATACGACCATCTTTTTGTTGTCTCAGTTCAGACTCCGTGGTATGCTGATTTTGTTAACTTCTGTGTATGTGGAAAATCTCCTCCTGATTTAACCTATCAATAACGGAAAAAGTTCCTTCATGATGCTCGTCATTACTTTTGGGATGACCCTTATCTATTCAAGAGATGTGACGATGGTTTATATAGGAGATGTATTCTTGAGTGGGAGGTACATGACATTTTTAAGCACTCTCACTCTCTACCTTGTGGAGGACATGCTGGAGCCTCCAAAATTGTGGCAAAGGTCATACAATCTGGTTTCTATTGGCCAACTCTTTTTAAGGATGCAAGGACCTTTGCTGTTTCTTGTGATGCATGCGAGAGGAGCGGCAATATTTCTCAAAGGCATGAGATGCTTCAAACACCTATTCTAGAGGTTGAGCTTTTTGATATTTGGGGTGTTGATTTTATGGGGCCATTCCCATCCTCTTCTGGTAATCGATACATTCTTGTTGTTGCGGACTATGTGTCTACATGGGTAGAAGCATTGGCCTCTCCGACCAATGACTCCAAAGTGGTCATGAAACTATTCAAGAAAATCATCTTCCCACGATTTGGTGATTAGTGACGGTGGTTCACACTTTCACAAGCGCACATTTGAAGCTCTTCTTAGGAAGTACGGGGTCACTCATAGGACTGAATTAGCTTATCATCCACAAACAAGTGGGCAAGTGGAAGTCTCCAACCGTGAGATCAAGTCTATATTGGAGAAGGTGGTTGCTAAATCCAGATTAGATTAGAGTGCCAAACTTGATGATACTTTATGGGCATATCGAATTGCATTCAAGACACCCGTTGGTACTACACTATATCGCTTGGTGTATGGCAAATCTTGTCATCTCCCGGTCGAATTGGAGTATAAGGCTTTTTCGGCTATCAAAGAACTCAACATGGATTTTTATCTAGTAGGAGAGAAGCGACTTCTACAGCTTAATGAACTTGATGACCTTCGTTTGGATGCTTATGATAGTTCTCGAATCTACAAGGAACGAACTAAAAGGTGGCATGATAAGAAGATCTTGCGGAGATATTTTTCAGTGGGTAATCCAGTTCTTCTTTACAACTCTAGACTTAAAGAATAATTGCTTATTGTTGCGGTTTTACCCATACGCAGCAATAAACCACGTAAAAAAAAGAAAAAATCGAAAATCAACCTATTGCTGCGGTTCTGGGTGGAAACCGCAGTCCGCAACAATAGATGTCAGCGGGAATTTTTTCAAAATTCGTTGACTAATTTGACCAGATCTATTGCTGCGGTTCCCACATAGAACCGCAACAATAGATTAAAATATTATTTTTTAATAATATTTTAATCTATTGCTGCGGTTCCCACATAGAACCGCAACAATAGATTAAAATATTATTTTTTAATAATATTTTAATCTATTGCTGCGGTTCCTAGGAGAAACCGCTGCAATAGTTTTTTTAAAATTAATAATAAAAGGCGCCAGCTAGGGTTTCCTTGTTGTTCCGCCGTTTTTCACTCGGTCTCTCTCATTCTTCTCCCTCCTCACTCGATCTCCTCTCTCTCACTCATCCTTCCTCTCACATCATTCATTCATCTTAAAAAAAATAGTTGGATTAAACAAAAATAGTTGGATTGAAACGAAATAGTAGAAGAAGCATAGAGCCGAGATTTCCCCAAGGTATTGCCATGCATCCACCTTCAATAATTCACCCATCTTCAATGAGCCCTGCACAGAACCAAACACTAACCAAATGAGATCTGCAATTTCGTCTTCAAATTCGCCTCGAAACCTACAATTTTCTCTTCATCATCATCATTTTCTCTTTTTAATTTTAGATCTGAAAATTCTGTTTATTTTTCGAGAATTTCCTCTCACCGACGAGTTCGAAATTTCGAAATTTGCGTCGAAATCACCATCTTCAATCGCTCACCTCACTCCGTTCGTCTTCTCCGTTCGTCTTCTGATCTGATGAGGAAAGGGATGGATCTCGACATCTGGTAACGCTATGCAGCCAGATCATGTTGCTGTGATTTAGTTATAGATAACTAATGTTGAGATTTGTATATAATTTGATTGCTTCTCTACAGGATTATCTTCTCGTATCATATTATATTGGTAGATGCACAATTTGTTCATTCAATTTGCGTTCAGAAAAATTTAATTTTTGGAATTTAATTTTTTCCGATTCTAGGAGTTTATATTTTCCTTTTTGTATTTTTCATTTTTATTTTTTTGAATCAGTTTAATTTTATTTTTGTCTCTAGTGTTGTTTATATCTTTTATAATTTTTGTATTAACATATCCTAATAAACTACTTCCAGTTTTATGTGGTGTTTTATTTTTTGTTCATTTTTTTATCTTTTAAGTTTGATGGAGAAGTGTAAAAAAAATTTGTTTTTTTACAGTACCGGTACCTATTGCTGCGGTTTTGGGCCATAACCGCAGCAATAGGTTGACTTATTTACGTTTTTATGTTGGACTTATTGCTGCGGTTTCTGATAGAAACCGCAACAATAGGTCACCTTATTGCTGCGGTTTTAGAACCGCAGCAATATATATTTAACCTATTGTTGCACCTTATTGCTGCGGTTTTAGAACCGCAGCAATATATATTTAACCTATTGTTGCACCTCGATTTGCGGCGGTGCGAAAACCGCAGCAATAGGCCACTTAATGACCGCCGCAATAAGCAATTATTCTACTAGTTCTTGGAAAGTTAAAGTCTCGATGGTTTGGCCCTTTTACAATCACTACAGTTAACAAATTTGGTTCAGTTGAGATCATGTCTGGAAAAGGTGAGAGATTCAAAGTGAAAGGGCAACGCATGAAGTTGTACTATGTCGGTGCTACCGTGGGTCTAGTTGAAGAATTCTACCTCCAAGCACCACTTTCACTTGGCCATTGAAAGAGGTAAACGGTCGTGCGGGACCTTTATAAACCAGCGCTGATCGGGAGGCAACCCGATTCTCTACATTTTTTTCTTATTTCCTTTTGTTATTTATTTTTATTTTGTGGAGTGATGAGAGAGTGCCATTTTATGTCTTTGGAGCTTTCTTTGTGCAGCATTGTATGAGAAGGAACCATAACACCCAAAAAAAAAGAGCGAAAATGTATTAGTTGTGTGGCCCGCCCCATCGTTAACGTAAGTTCAACAGCAAACCCGCAAAGAGAAACACGGAGAATTTTGAAAAAACCACTTCGCCCGACAGGCCGAGCAGTTTCGCCCGATCGGGCGGCATTCCACAGCCGGATGCATCGGGCATATGAGCCCTATCGGGACCGAGAGTACCATCTTGACAGTGAAAATCTGAAAAAAATTCCGCCCGATGGACTATTAATCGTTATTTCTGCCCGATTTCTCCTTCCTTCTCATCTTTTCCCCAAAATTTTGTCCCCCTCTCTCTCTTACCTCCCAAAACCCTAACTTCTCCTCTTTCAGATTCTCCTTCCTCCCACTCACTTCTTCCATCAATTTTCTTCAATTTCTTCTCACACCACCATTACCATCCTTCTCCCCACATAATCTTCATTTTTTTCCTCCCACTCTTTTAGGCGTAAGGGTTCTTCAAAGGGTTGAGTCAAAGAATTCAAGCATCATCACCATGGCTACAAGAGATGTAAAGGAGGGGCAAGTTCAAATGCACCACCACTCGAGGTACCACGTGACCTGGATTATCCTGACATTATCTTTGAGTTCGAGGACCATAAGGTACGTTTCATGAACCAAAAATATCGTCCATGAACCTAAAACATCGTCCTATACTTGCTACAAGATTCTTAGATCTTCAATTGCTTCAACGCTTGGGTTTATCTACTGATTTGAATAAATTTTGTGATCATATTGGCATGTCTACTTTGTATAATTCACATGTTAATACCTATGCCGATACTACATTAGAATTTTTCAGTAGCTTTGATGTTGTAATATCACGTGATGGCTTGGTTACTCATGTCTATTTTCGAATATTTGATGAGCCACATCATTTTTTATTTTACTTTAGCTGAATTTGGTAAATGTTTTTGTTTATCTGCTAGGGGTGAGACTAGTAATCCTAGTGATTTTCATTCTGGGCCTCTTTGGTATGCCATAACGGGAGATAATACTTACAATAGCCAACATCTTCATGCTAATACAATTCACCAACCTGTCTTGAGGATTTGACAAAGATTTATGGCTTGGACAATTTTTGAGAGGCACAATTTGAAGGGGTAAGAGTTAGCTATTATGGGTAGTTTTATCTACCACACGACACTCAAATATAAATTCAACATTGTCCATCACATGGCCCTCCACTTTAAACGCTTACGAACCCCTTTTCTAGGTTTACGCTCTCCTAAATTGTTTTCCTTGCAATTTCAATAAGTAAATCTAACTAGTAAAGTAGAGCACTCCTCCAGAAGATTTCTCATAATGAAAGAAGAGACATTCTAGCATATAATCTAGTAGTTAAAATATATAAACTTCAATTTATTATGCACCCAAATTTTGACCTCTAGTATCACTGACAAATTACAACTCTGTTGGTCTCCTTGCCCTCCAAATCAGCATAAACTTGAGCCAAAATTCCTGTAAAAGCAACGGCTACTCCATGTAATCCTACTCATGGGTTGAGCTAAGGGGTTTTGTAATCCTATAATCCATAACATATAGAGCTTCAAGCAAAGCAACCTATGCCTTCAGGAAGGTGGACTTGAAGAGCCATACCCTATCCTGTTAGTCATTGAAGAACCAGATTATTCTGTCAGTCACTGAAGAACCAGACTCTATCCGCAATATATCTCGGCCTCATTCCAGCAGTGCGTTCTTTTAGATCAAGCATTCAAAGAAAACCTACATTCTTTGGGATCAAGCATTCCAAGAAAACCTAATAGCTTGATACTCTTTCTAAAAAGTTCAAAAAATTTACTGCCCATAAGTCCATAACACAAATAATTGACACTTTAAATAACCGTCATTTTACCATATGTATTTAGTTATGAATGTATATTACCTTAACCAAATTTATGACAGAAGGAAGGTGGCATAATATTTAATAAGGACCTCTTTCAGCATAACTACGAAATCGAATACTAATCAGAACCAGTACGGTTCCCACAATTATATTTAAGGAACCAAAGATGTATAGTATTTACTGAAGACCTCTAGCTACAGATCAAGGTTTTACAACTCGATTGAAGAATTGTGGGCAGAATGACACGGGTTAGCACCTTACAAATGATAAACAATACCAGCAGATACCATATGGACTGGTCAGCAGAAATAAACCTTTATAAGGATGATAGTTAATCTGTTAACATGATACTGTCAACTATGAAGCTTATGCTTCAACGAAGAAATAAATAAAATCTCGTCCACTACTTCGCTAAACAGGCAGCCGTACATTAGTGGAATCCCTAAAACTACAAGCAGAACTGAGAATGAAACAACAAATCTTAGATCCCCAAAGGTAGAGAATTGCAAAAACATGTAACATGGAAAAAGATAATTCAAGGACTACAAACCGTTTAAACGAGCCTCAGTTTCAGGCGACATACATATGTACATGAGAAGCAGGCCAATCGCAAAGTGAGGCCAATTGTAGAATCTGAATTGTACATCTACCTGATTGTGACAAACTTGTTGGTACCGTGTTTAGCCCAATGAGTCCTCAAATCAATAGGGTTAGAGAAGTTATAACCTTCGGCTGCTAACTTTTCCAACACCTTCTTAAACGCCCCCAAACTCATCTTTCTCCCAGCTATCCTTGCACCACGTCGTTTAGCACTCATTGGCAAGGGGTACATTGACATACTAGTTGTGCAACACGCTGACTGCCACCCACCAGAACCCCATCGATAACATTGTTGGGGTGTCCCAGTGCAAGAACAAACTGGTATAGGAATAGTAGAAATATCCATATCGATCCCATTTATAACAACTTCAGTGGTTTTCTTCGCAGACTTAGCTCGTTGAGCTGAACCGCCGCCCCCATCCTTCGGGCCGCTGGGGGCTTTCTTTGGTTTCTTCGTTTTAGGAGCTTTTTCAGATTTTCCAGCTGATCTCTTTTTCAAAGGGCCATTATTGATCTCAACCGGCTCTGCTCGAATCATCCTCTCCTCATTTGAGGATTCGGGTTGTCGAATCATTTGCATAGGGAGGTGATGGGTCGGGGCAGTCTCAGTAGGAACACCATAACTATGGCCACTGGGTAACATATTAAAAAGTTTATTCTCTCTATTGATCCAAGTATCCCTCATGTAATCAACCTGATAGTGGGTGCTTGGAACCACATAATCCCTCTGGTGAAACCCAGCATTGGTGTTCGCAATTAAAGCCGACTCCCGACCTCCAAGAAGCGGTTTCCGGTCCGCTATGCTAGACATGAGCTGCAAGTTCAGATGCTTCATTGGGGGATCATAATAACCCCAATTACGCATATTGAGACCGCCATCACCGTCCATCGGAGAACTAAATTAACAACAAAAAAGGGAAACGAAAAAGGAAGCGAAAAACTTGTTAATCAGAGATGAATTCACAAACTTCAACCCGTTCTCGGTCCGACATTACGTTCCTCATTATACACCCTAAAACAACAAAACATACGAAACCCATAACTCAATTAAATCAAATAACATAACCAATGTAAATCAAAATTTCAAAAAAAATCTCAGAAAAGTCAAAGTCAGGCAAAATTAACAAACACCCATCAAATCAAGCAACGACATTGATAAGAAAACACCAATTTAGGCAACCAAATCACTTAAAATCTAATTATGTTGATCTACATTCCGATTCAATAGCCAAATTTTACAAGTTTCGCAGCGAGATCTCAAATGTCAATGAAATTATATAAAAATTAAATGCGTAAAATTTCAGATCTCAAACGGTTAGCAGATCTAAAAGCATTTAAAGAAGTACAAAAGAGACAAGAGAAACAGATAAGGGAGGAGAGAGAAAAATAGATGAGAGAAGACAGAAGGGGGTACTTACTGACGAAGAACGGGGATTAGCCGGGTTACTGGGTTAGGGTTCTTTCTTCGGATGGGGAGCGAGGAGAGAGACAAGAGAGGAGAGAGGAGCGAGGAGAGAGAAAGACTCAAGGGTATAAAAAGGAGCCGAGTATGCACGCCATCTAAAATTAATTACTACGTAAGTAGTACTAGTAGTATGTTGTTTTTTTGCCCCGAACCCGGACGCCCGGAACGCTCAATAAGAAATAATTTCACCCTATTTGACAATTAGCGGATAGCTGTTAGCTATTTGTATTAGCTGATTTGACTAATTAATTGTATTAGCTGTTTATATAAAGGTGTTTGGTAAGTAACTAATAGCTGATTGATACTTGATTGTGTAAAATGATCAATAAGGACATGGGAATAATTTTCACTCTTATACTTTTTGTTATTTATAGAATAAATATACTTGGTGAATTATATTAGGGATAAGACATACTAATAAATAATAATTTTAACCACATCTATAAAATTCAATAATAATCATTATTTAAAATATATAAAATTTATAAATATTGAAATTTATGAGTTGATAATTTGCAAATATATTAAAAAGGACATGGGCATAATCCATTATTATACAATTTATTATTGATAAAATAAATAGGGAAATTTCCTCAGGTACTCCTGAGGTTTGGCGTAATTTCCAAAATACCCCCCACATTTGGGGAATTCCTCAGATACCCCTGAGGTTTGTGTTTGGGCTCAAGATACCCTTACTATGGACGGAACTCTAACGCCATTAGGTTTTCCGTCCATAGTATCCCCAATTTTCTCTCTCCTCCCATTCCCCCACCCACTGCCAACCCCCCCTCCCCCAGCCAGCGGCCGACGGTCGGTGACCACCACCCCCTCCCTTCGCCGGCCAAAACAACAGCACCCCCAGCGTTGGCGTCGGCGACCCCACTCCCTCCCTTTCCCCCACCCTCGACACCCCACCCCCTTCCCTGTCCCCCATCGTGAGTCGAATCCCTCCCCTTCCCCACCCAGATACGCCGCCCCCAAACCCTTAAACCCACCCCCCGAAACCACCCTAGGCTGTTGTTCTGATGTTCTGTTGTTCTGCTGTTCTGGCCGGTGCCAACGCTGGGGGTGAGGTAATCGGGAATGGGGAAAGGAGGGGGTAGGGTCGCCGGAGTGGGGAAGGGGAGTTTGGCAGTGGGTGGGGGAATGGGAGGAGAGAGAAAATTAGGGGGAGAGAGAGGGAAAACCTAACGGCGTTAGGGTTCCGTACATATTAAGGGTATCTTGAGCCCAAACACAAACCTCAGAGGTATCTGAGGAATTCCCCAAATGTGGGGGGTATTTTGGGAATTACGCCAAACCTCAGGGGTACCTGAGGAAATTTCCCAAATAAATATGTTTGGTGAATATATTGGTAATAAGACATACAAGAAAAAAACATTCAAAGATTGAAAGACAAGACTAATGCAAGATTAACAAAAAATTACAAGAATAAGAAAAATCAGAGAAAGAAAAAAAAACATAAACTCATGATAGGTTTAGGGATACCTTGGTAAGAGAGTAATTTTAAAGAACTTTAGGACATAAATATAATTTCTCCACTCATTCTCAAACCTATAATATCAAAAAGCTCATCCCAGCAACTTTTTCAAAAAAAAAAACTGATCCCCTGCAACTTTTTCAAAAAGAGTTTTTTTGAGTTCAAAAAGTTATAAGTGCATCTTGGGTGTAACATGTTACATCATAACTTATTATGTAATATGCATAATGACGTAGACTTTAACAAGAATGACATGGACTATACAAATAATGACATGAATCTCATGTCATTTTGTCATTTATTTCATGTCATTTGAGTTCTTTTTTTTTTACAAAATAAGCGTTGGTTTGTGGGTTGTTACACCATATATTATAGTGTAACAATTACACCCAAGAATTTGTGAAACGTTACCCAAATTAGAGGATTGACTAGTCAAATCCTCTAATACGAGCTCAAATCTCTAATTTTTGCCTCAAACTTCTCTTTACCAAACAGGGCGTTCCTCCGTTTTTTCTTAGATTACTCATCTTGACTTTGGCTTTATTCACATACTCCCTTAGACTCTTAATAGTTTACCCACTTTACTCTTTGAGTTGTCTTGGTTTAACCATTTCTTTTTTTTGCTTTTGGAATGAACCCACTGGTTTTATATTATTATCTTAGAATTTTTCACCATATACCCCCAATAAATTTTTTAATTCACCATATACTCTCAATGTTTTCAAAATTCACCACATACCCCTCAATTTCTTGATTTTATCATGTGCCCTTAATGATTAACGACTATCAACGTTTTTTATCACTAACCTTATGATTCCATTACTAAACCTTAATTAATCTTCATTTCACTCATTTACCCTAACATATTAGCATTGAAACAACGCCTAAGACCAAAGAAAAAGGAAGAGAGTTATGGAGGAAGAGTGATATAAGAGGCCATTTCTGGTTTTTTAATGGTGGTCAATTAAGGTTAACGACTCAAATAGGGGTTAATTATGGTTTGGTATTAATGACTAAATATGTTGACGATCATTAGTCATTAAGGATATATGGTGGATTTCAAAGAAATTGAGGGGTATATGGTGAATTTTGAAAAGTTCGGGGATATATGGTGAACAAAAAAAAAATTCGGGGGTATATGGTGAAAAATCTGTATTATCTTTTACATAAAACTTTATTGATCATATGCAGATGTGAACTGGACAATGCAAGTACGTAGACTGAACTCATTGGTTGAGCGTTTATGGTAATAGGGAGGACTAGCTTCGCTAGACTTAAATATTGGGCCTTTATGGCAATACGGAGGAGTAGCTTAGCTAAACTAGAAGACTGGGCCTTTATGGCAATAAGGAGGAGTAGCTTCGCTACACTCAAAGATTGGGCCTTTATGGCAATAGAGATGAGTAGCTTCGCTATACTCATTAATTGGGCCTTTATAGCAATAGGGAGGAGTAGCTTTGCAAAACTCGATGATTGGGCCTTTATCGCAATAGGGGTGACTAGCTTCGCTAAACTTCAAGATTGAGCCTCTATGACAATAGGGAGGACTTGCTTCCCTAGACTCGATGATTGGGGCATTCATGGCATTAGGGAGGAGTAGCTTTGTTAGACTCGAATATTAAGCCTTTTTGGCAATAAGGAGGAGTAGCTTTGCGAGACTCGATGATTAACCCTTTATAGTAGTAGAAAGGAGTAGTTGCACTAGACTCGAAGATGGGGCCTTTATGGCGGCAATAGGGAGCAATAGCTTCACAAGACTCGAAAATTCAGCCTTTATGACAATGGGGAGGAGTAGCTTCGTTAGACTCGAACATTG
The DNA here is from genome assembly GCA_947648045.1 of Beta corolliflora. NCBI lineage: Eukaryota > Viridiplantae > Streptophyta > Magnoliopsida > Caryophyllales > Amaranthaceae > Beta > Beta corolliflora. The sequence continues at coordinate 329,968 of CANSZD010000780.1, forward strand.
GGCCTTTATAGCAATAGGGAGGAGTAGCTTCACTAGACTCGATAATTGACAATGCAAGTAGACTGAACTCATTGGTTGAGCGTTTATGGTAATAGGGAGGACTAGCTTCGCTAGACTTAAAAATGGGGCCTATATGGCAATACAGAGGAGTAGCTTAGCTAAACTAGAAGACTAGGCCTTTATGGCAATAAGGAGGAGTAGCTTTGCTACACTCAAAGATTGGGCCTTTATGACAATAGAGATGAGTAGCTTCGCTATACTCATTGATTGGGCCTTTATAGCAATAGGGAGGAGTAGCTTTGCAAAACGCAATGATTGGGCCTTTATCGCAATAGGGGTGACTAGCTTCGCTAGACTTCAAGATTGAGCCTCTATGACAATAGAGAGAACTTGCTTCCCTAGACTCGATGATTGGGGGCCTTTATGGCATTAGAGAGGAGTAGCTTCGCTAGACTCGAAGATTAAGCCTTTATGGCAATAGGGAGGAGTAGCTTTGCGAGACTCGATGATTAACCCTTTATAGTAGTAGAAAGGAGTAGCTGCACTAGACTCGAAGATGGGGCCTTTATGGCGGCAATAGGGAGCAATAGCTTCACTAGACTCGAAGATTTAGCCTTTATGACAATGGGGAGGAGTAGCTTCGTTAGACTCGAACATTGGGCCTTTATAGCAATAGGGAGGAATAGCTTCACTAGACTCGATAATTAGGCCTTTATAGCAATAGGGAGTTGTAGCTTTGCTAGACTCGAAGATTGGACCTTTATGACAATAGGGAGAACATGGATTTCGTACTTGATCCTATATTGTCTTAAATTTGGAATTAATTGGGATTAGAGTTAGATTGGATCCACATGAACATGTAACCATGGGCTTGACTTTTACTAGGGTTCATATAGAGATGCAAACGGGCCTAGATTTTTACATGAGCTACACTTGCATAGGCCTAAGATGAATGCGTGGACTCAAATGCAAATGGGCTTAAGATGAATGCAAATGGATTTGGATTGAGTTGATTGGATTGAGCTTAGAATTTTTGAAATTTACTTTGTTTTTAAAACAGACCCCTTTCTTTTTATTCTTTATTTTTTTTTTCGAAAAAGAAGTTTATTATTAGAAGATTGGAGATGGGGATGATTTTTTTTGAAAAAGATTTTTGATTTGATGGTGATAAAAAGGATTGATTTTGAAAAAGACTTTATTTTTTAAAAAGGATAAGATGATGATGAATAAACTAATATTTTGAAAAAGATAGTATATAAGAGGATAGGATTGATTTTGAAAAGGATTATTTTTTTGGATAGGATAGGATAGGATAGATATATATGTTGGAAAGATAGGTTGGATAGAGGGGGTAAGATGGGATATGATGAGATGCATGACGAGTCAAAACTCAATTATGAGCACTTATCTAGATGCACTTTAAAGATAGACTCAATCTTAGATGATATGCATGGAAAAAATTAATTTTTTTCATTGAATTAGTTGAGTTTTTTTGTGAAAAAGATGACCTAAAAGTGATCAGAAAAGATGATGCAAAGACGGATTAAAAACAGGCCAATAAATCGTCAAAATGAAGCTACGTGGCTTGTGCCACTCGCAAGGATCTTGGTGCCATGCAAGGCTCATGCGTGCCACACAAGCTTGTACGTCAGGCCCAAGCTCCTTGCATGTGACACAAGGTTCTTGCGCTTGGCGTACGATGCTCACAATGCAGTTTTTTATTTTCGACCATCTATTGGTCGTTTCCCGATGTTTCCAATCTAATTTGAGGGTAATACAAGGGGAAAACATGTTGAACATAGCAAACAAACAATCAATAATGTCAAATAAGCAAGAAATAGTATGAAGTACCAACCTAAAGTCAAGATTTATGTTTAGTATTATGGTTAGGATTAGGTCTGACTTAAAAGAGTCCATGACTAAAAGATTGATCCCCCGCTTCGTATCTTTGCTTAAGAAGATGGCCACATGTAAGATGCACTCCAGTCTCAAGTGGGAACAATAGAGCACTGCCCTGTTTGGGCAGGTTTCTTTATGACTAAGATCCAACACTATCGCTTCCGAAGCTTTTTAAAGGTCTAGCTTGTGAAATCGTTTTGGAAAAGAAGTCGCCAACAAGTCTTTAAAGGAATGCTCATAAACCTAAGGATTTTTTGATTTTTACCACCTTTTAAAATCACCATTTTTAAGATAACCACCTTATAAGTTAATTGTTTTAAATAACCACCTTATATGACCTAAATCCTTTTAAATACCTACCAATCAACAGATTTCGTCAAGGAAATCATCCTCAAAAAGGGTTTAAGAACGATTTCATCACCTCCACCTTTATTCACTAGAATGTATTTAAGGTTTAAACCCTTATTTAAGGCCGATTTCTTGGACGAAATCTGCCAATTGGTAGGTATTTAAAAGGATTTAGGTCATATAAGGTGGTTATTTAAAACAATTAACTTATAAGGTGGTTATCTTAAAAATGGTGATTTTATAAGGTGGTTAAAGTCAAAAAATCCTAAACCTAATTGGATATTTAAGAAACCATAGGGACATCTTAGGGACTTATCCAAAGTAGATTTCCACATTATGACTTCATAATTGACGACTTTGAGGTTTAAATGGCTTGTTGTTTATGCTCATTTTGAAGAAGGGAAAAGCAAGGTCGGTTGTGAAGGTGGTGTTGATGAGGTGAGGGAGATGTGTGGCTTGGAGTTGGTGAAGGGCTGCTGCTATGGGATGGTGACGGTGATGAAGAGAATGAGGGTACATCATGGTGTTGGTGGTGGAAGAAGGTGGTGCATTCGGTGGTAATGGGAGCTACATGACTGTGGGCTGAAGGTGGGAGGTGGATAGTGAGGGAAAAGGGGACATGTAGTGGTGTAGGTTAAGGGTGGTGTGGTGAAGGATAAAACGTCTTTCAAAAACATTGATTTGCGGCTTGCCTCAGACATTGAAGCTCGCGTCTCGTGGCACGAACATTCACCTACACATAAGATAATGAACAAAGGAAGAAATCACAAAAAAAGTAACTAATAATGGAAATAAAATATAGAAAATAATTATGGAACTAAACAAAACTAACTATAAAACTACAAAAAGAAAAAAAATAAATAAATTATGAAATTAAGAGTTAAAAAATCACTACATAAATAAATTAACGTACAAGATATAAAAATAAGAAATAATGGTTAAAATAGGTAAACATAGATTAAATAAATGAAAATAAACTACAAAAATAAACCAAAAACTACCCCTAAAAGTGAGTTTGATTGAGTGTACGAATATGATCATGAATCAGATTCGCGCATTGTTGGCCTCTACTTAATACGGTTCATGTTACAGGTTTATGCAAATAAACAACCAAGCAATACGTTCAATCAACCTAAAAATTAATATATGTTGGCTTATTAAACAAGAAAAAGACTAATTTTTTATGATATATACATTAATCAATCAAATTACTAGGAACCTAATCCAATTGTCTAGATTACCTAACTTTAATGTTGGAACATTTATTTAAATATTTGATTAACAATAATAAACATATGAGGTGATGAAAGCAATAAATACAAAGGCATGCATATATGAATAATATAATAAATGAAAAGAAAAGTGACTAGGAGCAGAATGCACTAGATATGAATTTTTTAATGATCTACATCATGAAAAATTTGTTAGTATATTCATAAAAATTAAATTGAAATGTTAAGGATACTCAAGAATATACCTTTGTCGCCTGGGTCTTGAATAACGATCCGTAGGAGGAGCAATCTTGAAACTTGGATTAGGGATAGCAATGGATCAGTCATGGGGCGGGTAGAACTCATCCCTCCCCATTACCCACGAGCCAAATTCCCATCAACACCATCCATCACCCACCAAGAATTCCGCCCATATTCGCCCCACCAATCAGCCGCGGGTGAGGTGGATAGGGTTGTTGGGAAGCGAGTGATACTGGAAAAAGTTGCTTTGTAAACTTACCACTTATATAAAATAAATAATCGAAACTTTGCCCATGAATTCACAACAAAGCAACTAAGTATCAATTGTCAATTTATAATACATGACAAAAATTAGTGCTAATAATAATATATATACTAGTATATTATTATTATTATTATTACTAGTTTACTACTACTACTACTACTATTATTATTATTATTATTATTATTATTATTATTATTATTATTATTATTATTATTATTATTATTATTATTATTATTATTATTATTATCATTATTATTATTATTATTATTATTATTATTACTACTATTATTATTACTATTACTATTGTTATTATTAATATTATTATTGTTGTTATTATTATTATTGATATTATTATTATTGTTATTGTAATTATTATTGTTATTGTTATTATTATTATCATTATTATTATTATTATTATTATTATTATTATTATTATTATTATTATTATTATTATTATTATTATCATTATTATTATTATTACTACTACTACTACTACTAATATTATTATTATTCTTATTATTATTATTTCTACTATTATTATTACTATTATTATTATATTATTATTATTGTTTTAGTTGTTATCATTATTATTATTATTATTATTATTATTATTATTATTATTTTTAGTATTATTATTATTATTGTTATTGTTATTATTATTGTTTTTTGTTATTGTTATTGTTATTCTTATTATTGTTAATATTATTATGATTATTATTATAGTTATTATTATTATTATTATTATTATTATTATTATTATTATTACTATTATTATTATTATTATTATTATCATTATTATTATTATTATTATTATTATTATTATTACTACTATTATTATTACTATTACTATTGTTATTATTAATATTATTATTGTTGTTATTATTATTATTGATATTATTATTATTGTTATTGTAATTATTATTGTTATTGTTATTATTATTATTATTATTATTATTATTATTATTATTATTATTATTATTATTATTCTTATTATTATTATTTTTATTATTAATATTATTTATTTTTTATGTTATAGTTATTATTATTATTAATATTAATAATATTATTATTATTATTATTATTAATATTAATATTACTGTTGTTATTATGAATATTGTTATTATTAATATTATTATTGTTGTTAATATTATTATTGTTATTATTACTATTATTGTTGTTGTTGTTGTTGTTGTTGTTGTTTCCTCCCACGAATCCCACCACCAACTGTAGTGGTGTCAAACTTGGCTAATGGGTGGATTTGGGTTGACCCAACCTAGGTCGAAATGATTTGGGTCGGAATAATCTGGGTGAGAGTGTGCGATGGGTCGGAACTGGGTGGGTCTGGGTGCGTAGACTTGGGTCGGACCAACTGGGTGACGGAGCTCTCGGAACTGTGTCGGAACTGGGTCGGGTGGGGCTGGGTTGGGTGAATTTGGGTCGGAATGGAATTAGATGAAGTCGGTCCAAATGGGCTCTCAGATGGACTTGGGTCGGAACAAATTGGCTCTCGGAACAAGGCGACATCGGGTGGGGTTGGGTCGGCTTTGTAATACCCCGACAATTCTCTATTTTCCAAAATACTTTTTTAATATAAAACTTAGAGAATTACCAAAGCATTATCGCCCGTGTGATAACGTATCGGCTTATTCAGAATTTTGCAGCGGAAAATAAATAAACAACTTTGAAAATAATAAACTTAGTAAACCAAAAGTCAAACTCCAAAAACTAAAGCCAACTGTCAACCAAACCAAAGTCAAAGTCAACAGTCAACCAAACCAAAGTCAACCAAATTTAAACAACTATAAAGTATAAAATCTAAACACAAGCACTCCACGAATCCCGAACCCATGATGCATCATCTTCAAACCTGAAATGGACAATGCACTATTGATCCCGAGAGACTGCTCACCAAATGGGTCATCACTGGATCAATAAGGCACAACCATGATCGACATACACAACAAAAGTACGTAATCATCAAAGCTGAGTACTACATAGTAAACAAATATAAAACCGCACGTGATACTAACGAACATTAAGACAAAGATAAATAATAATATAATAACATAACAGACTACTAGACTGAACTTGACTCCACAACTTAAATTAATTATAACTTAGATTGAATAGGCAATGGAATGAGTTGTCCAAACCAAACCAGTCTTCAATTTAGAAGACGAAGTACGGGCGCGACTCCGTACTCCCCTGACCAACGATATCGAGGAACCTTTTAAATAAAATAGGACACGGTGATCAATCCGGTCCCAAGAAAAGCCATGGGATACCACCATGTACTCCAACTCATACTAGTCCAAACTTCAGACGTGCACAAGTCTAAAGCTTATTGCTATTCACTTTACACTTTAAGTGATTAATACTTTATTTATTTGTTATGACTCACAAGAGTAAGACAAACAATATAATCATCGAGGATACATAAACTTCCATTTTTATCTTAGGATTAGATAAAGTGATCATCAATTTACAATCCAAGAATAATTCCAATTATAAACTCCATAACCATTATTTATTTGTTGATCCAAGTAAACAATCAACCAACCTTTTCATAGGTGAATAACCAACTTACCAAATAAGGCCCTCGGTTCTCATAAAGTAAATAAATAATCCAAAAGGGAACAACATGATCCAATGCATGATCCAATAACAACATAATTATTAATCCCTCATGTGAATTAATAAAATAAAGTTCCCAATCCCATATGCTTGCATCAATCATCCATACAAACATAATTTAACCAACATAATCAACATGCTTCACACAACGGCATAAAACATGCAGTTCCACTTGAATATAAATCATATATGAACTATAAATAGTTCCCTATACATGATACTACATCAATCCCATCCTTAGGACATGATACTAATCCAATTAACAGATAGGTATGTACGTACCTTATGTAGACAATATGCGAGGCCACTTTTATAATCTTAGAAGTCGTCTAAAGAGAATTATCCGCCTACCAATTATCAACACAACCACTAATCAATACTCAAATAACATTTCAACAACTTTAGAATATTTTAAACCATCTTTAAAAGTGTTTAAAATTCTTTTTAACCATTAAAACTTCACTATTAATGTCTCCTAGTATAGTACCACTATACTAGTCATTAAAAATCCTCAAATATCCATCATAACCATACTAATAAAAATTCCAACAACTTATAATGTGTTTAAAACCCTTTAAAACATGCTTAGACATAATCATAATCATAAGAGTATCCAATTTCATAAACTATAATATAATACTATGATTTTCCAACTCATAAAACCCTAAAAATCCATAATTTGATACTTAAAACCCTAGTTTAAAGATAATTAATAAATCTGAAATTTTAATTACTTCACTATACAAATTACATAATCTGAAATTTATATTTAAATCATCAAACTATAACTTTAATCATGAAAACATTAATTAAATCCTTAAGAACATAAACATAACATTAAATAAAATAGAGGAGGAAGAAATAAACCAAAGAGAGAGGAGAGGAGGAGAAAGGGCGGCACAAGAGGGAGGGCGGCGGACGCCGGTCGGGCTGTTGCCGGCGGCAGGTCACGGCTGTCGGTGGTGGTCCGGTGCGGTGGTCGGCCGAAGCACACGAAGAGGAGAGAGAGAGAAGGAGAGGAGAGCCAAAAAAAGGAGGAGGAAGAAAGAGAAAATAAAGTGTGGGGAAAAAATTGGGTTTTATGGGGGTTTATATAGTTAACCCTTGTGGGCTTAGGGAATTGTGTTTGGGATTCAATAATCATTTAGTGATTGGTACTTGGCATAGTTGGGTTCCTCTAACCCATTTTAAAATCCTTTTTACTAAGCTCAAAGATGTTTAAATTATTTAAATAATTTCCAAAGTATGACTAAATAAAATATTTAATTACTTCAAATCAGTAAATAATTCTTTTGACTTTCAAATAGTCAACCTTTTTAGAAATAAATTATTTAAACATTAAAATATATATAATTATACATTAAAATGTATTTATAAAATTCATAAAATTATGGGGGATTACAGTCTACCCCTCTTAAAAGAAGTTTCGTCCCAAAACTTGGCACGAAAACCCTCACAGTTTCAAAATTTTGACTCAAACTTTCATTTGGAAATACTTGTGTCGCAACGTGTGCACACTTTACCAATTTTAAAACCACTTGTGCTACTCGTGAATACATTTTTCCATGCGGAAAACCAATTTATTTTACACCAACATGTGCAAATCGCCAAAATAAGCATAAAAATGCATTAAAATACCATAAAATAAGGCAAAAAGCGCGAAATTCTATCGCATTCTACCCCCTTAAAGAAAACGAGTTACGCCCTCGTAACTCACCTCAATAAATAAATCTAGATACTTTTTCTTCATTTCTTCTTCGGCTTCCCACGTTGCCTCTTCAGACTCATGGTTAGACCAAAGCACTTTTACAATATTCACAAAGTCCCATTATCCCCCTCCCTAGCTAGAAATCTAGCCTAGGTGGGAGAATAACATATTAAGACTAGTAAAAGTAACAATAAAAGAAGCAAACACACTAAAACTACTAAGCATGATTAGTAAAAACGAGAAAGATTGAATTTTGAACAATAGACTACTAAGACTAATCAAGGCAAGCATAAACTAATTTAAACAAGCATAAAACTAAACTAATAACTAAAAATAAGCTAGTAAATAAGGATTAGAGACTAGAAAATACCAAAAGATTGATGCTTTGATTGATGAAAATGAAGAACAAATGTTGAGTTACAACTTTCTCTCCCCTAAGAATGTGTTTTTCTCTCTCTAATTAACCTAGAAGAATGTGCTTATCACCTAGAACCCTTTTTCTGGAATTAAAAGCTTACCCTAAATGTCTTAAGAGAGGGTATTTATACCCCTTATAAATACAACTTAAAGTAAGGGTAAACAGTAAAAAAAATCGGGAGCTGAACCATTCAGAGCTCCCGCTCCATGCGTGGAGCGTTCGCTTTGAGCCTAGTGTGAGATATTTCTGCAGCAGGTCGAAGCTCCCGCTCCATGCATGGAGCGCGTGCTCTGAGCCTAATGTGAGATATTTCTGCAGCAGGTCGAAGCTCCCGCTCCATGAGGCTGGAGCGCCAGCTTCAATTGCTTGTATATAGGGGAACTCGGAGCTCCCGCTCCAGAGCTGGAGCGCCAGCTTTGGCTCTGCTTCTACTCTTCTTTGCAATTTGGATAATGGTGCTCAATCCTAATATAGTGAAGTCTTAGTAGGAGCGAAAGAGCTAAATAACCATAAATCACAAATCATACTCAACCATTTAGGGATAAGGTTCCCCCCAAACTTATTTAAAAATATGACAATGAAGAACTATTTTTGGATTTTCTTTCTTCTTCTCCCTTTTTTTTCTTTTTTTTTTTCATTTTTCCCGCTTTCTTCGACTTTGGGTGGCTTTTTCTATGAAGTTGCAATTGCATTTACTTAAAAATATACACAAAATTTCCACTATACCACAAGAATCTCATCATTTTCCTTTCCCCTTATTTTTTCAAATTTCTCGGCAGAATTGCTTGTATACAAGGGAACTCAGAGCTCTCGCTCCAGAGCTGGAGCGCCAGCTTTGGCTATGCTTCTATTCTTCTTTGCAATTTGAAGCTCCCTCTCTCCATCCAAAGGCTCCCTTTTGCCATTCCATGCTTCGACAATCTCGATTAGGCAGCTACAGAACCTAAAAGAAGATAAGAATAAGTCATAGCATAGGGTGTTCACAACATTCAATCTTCGCATGAATAGAAAACAACCTACAACTCCCAAAAAAAACTCAAAATGCATGAAGCTAGTAGAATCACTAACATTGAACAAAGCTAAGCTAAATAAGCATAAAAATGGACTAAACAAGGGCTTAATTAGGGTGGAAAGAGGCCATAAAAGCGGCCTTAAAATCCACTTATCACACCCCTGGGTGCACATAATATAGGGGTGTTATGCCCCTCATCCATAAGTCTTCTCTTAAGCTCTTCACATTTTTGTGGTACACACCACCTTCCCTTGAACCTCAAGCTTCCATCATCATGAATCTTAAAGTCCACTTCCTTAGCTTACTTCATCTTCTCCTTAATCTTGTCTAGGTGCTCGTCTCCAACTTGACTCTCTTTGATCTCATTGAAAATCGACGATCTCAACGATAAAGCACTCAATCTTGCTTCAATCTCTCCAGGATTCAATATTTCTAGACTAATCCTTTGCTTATCTCGGCACAATTCCTCGGAAACTACCAACGCATTCACGCTATGGCTTGATTTCCTACTCAAAGCATCGGCAACTACATTCGCCTTCTCTTCATGATACTGGATAGCTAGGTCATAGTCTTTGATCAATTCTAACCATCTCCTCTGTCTCATATTGAGATCCTTCTGGGTGAAAATGTACTTCAATCTCTTATGGTCGGTAAAGATCTTGCAAGTCACCCCATATAGGTAATGTCTCCAAATTTTTAAGGCAAACACAATAGCAGCTAACTCTAGATCATTGGTAGGATAATTAAACTCATACAGCTTAAACTAACGCGATGCATACGCGATCACCTTCCCATTCTGCTGCAGGCCACATCCCAAACTATTCTTTGAAGCATCACTATACACCTCAAATCCCTCATTTTTATCAAGCAAGGTTAAAACAGGTGCAGAGGTCAAACGCTCCTTTAAAATCTGAAAAGCTTCCTCGCACTTCTCACTCCACTCAAATTTTGACTATTTCTTCATCAAATTGGTCATTGGCCTTGCTGTCTTCGAGAAATTTCTCACAAATCTCCTATAATAGCTAGCTAATTCTAGAAAACTCCTAATATCTGACACATTCTTTGGAGTAGGCCACTCACTAACAGCTTGAATCTTTGCAGGATCCACAGAAACTCCTTCTTTAGACACATAATGACCAAAAAATGCTACTTTATCCAAACGGAACTCACACTTAGAGAACTTGGCATACAATTGGTTCTTCCTAAGCGTCTCCAATATTATCCATAAATGCTCATCATGCTCTTCTTCACTCTTTGAATAGATCAAATATCATCAATGAATACCACAACAAACTTATCTAAGAACTCATGGAATATCCTATTCATCAAATCCATAAATATAGCCGGAGCATTGGTCAGTCCAAACAGCATCGCAGTAAACTCATAATGACCATAACGCGTCCTAAACGCATTCTTAGGTATATCCTCATCAGCTACCCTCAACTGATGATACCCCGAACGCAAATCAATCTTTGGAACACATACTCTCTCCATTCAACTGGTCGAATAGGTCATCTATCCTAGGCAAAGGATACTTGTTCTTAATGGTCACATTGTTCAACTCCTTATAGTCAATGCATAATCTCATACTTCCATTTTTCTTCTTCACAAACAACATAGGAGCTCCCCAAGGTGACGCACTAGGCCTAATATAACCTTTATCCAACAATTCTTGCAACTGCGTCTTCAACTCGCTCATCTCAGGAGGTGTCATTCTATATGGTGCCTTAGAAATAGGTGCAGTCTCAGGAACGAAGTCTATGGTGAACTCAACGGCTCTTTCAGGCGGCATACCTGAAATCTCGCTTGGAAACACATCCATAAACTCATTCACAATTGGTACATCCTTGATCTTCAATCCAACCTCTTTACCTACATCTTGCACACTATAGAAAAACAACTCACATCCCTTCTTCATCAACTTCTTCACTTGCATTGCAGAAATGACCCCAAAATTCTTAGGCTTCCCAAAACGTCGATACGAAGTCAACTTCCCCAAAGAGCTTCTCAACACTACTTTCTGAGCTTCACAGTCTATTTGGGCCTTATAGAAACCTAACCAATTCATCCCAAGAATAACGTCTAGGTCTCCCAAACTGAACTCTATTAGATTAGAAGGAAAAAACAGTCTCCTATCTTCAGAGGTAAGTCTCTATACAACTTGGTACACCTTATGACTAGAGATGGAAATATCCAGCGGATGATCCGACCACCCGCTCCACCCGCACTATTAAACGGATGAAAAACCCGGGTTAAACGGATAAGAGGCGGGTGACGGGTGAACGGGTGACGGATGCGGGTCGGATTCAGGTGAGAATTTTTCATCCATCACCCGTTTACCACCCGACCCATCACCCATTTATATTATTAAATATATATATATATAATTCTTTGACTTTTTAATATACTTTCTACTGTATTTCCTCTATTTCCTCTCATAATATAATCAGGCAATTAAGTAAATTTCCTCTCATAATAGAAGTATAATACAGTAGAAAGTATCTGCACTCTACTGTATTTCCTCTATTTCCTCATAATATAATCGGGAATTGAACATAATTAACGTAACTTTCTATTTCCTCATTTTCTCTCTCTCTCTTCACTACCTAAAATCTCCCTTTCTCTCTCCTCATACCCACATACTGTAATTCTGTAAATCGTCGAAGACAAGAAGATGTTGAGAATGGCAGATTCCAGATTGTTGTTTATCTGTATTTAAGCTGTGGGTTTTAGGTTGCATAGCAGATTCCAGATTGTATTTAAGCTATGCAGATTCCAAATTAAATACTGATAAACAACAAGAAGACAAGAAGATGTTCACACGGATGTTGTTGTGTTGCTGTTTTTTATTGTTGTTTATCTATATTTAAGCTGTTTTTGAGCAAGGATTTGCATATTTGCTGTGGGTTTTAGGTTGTTGGGCTATTGAATTTTATTTTTCTCTCTTCACCCGATAATCACCCGATCCATCCGTTTCACCCGTGGGTGATGGATGGATGGATTCGGGTGAACATTTATGCGGGTGATGGATGGATCGGGTGAAGCGGATGGATGCGGGTGACGATACACCCGCCCCGAACCCGTTCCATTTCCATCTCTACTTATGACTTCTCCAGTAGGTATACTAATAGGCAGGTCAATTACTTCAAAGTCTACCAACCCTAAACTTTTAATAACGGACGACGAAATAAACGAATAGGTCGCTCCATAATCAAATAACGCTTTAACGAGAATGAAATTAATAGAGAAAGTACCAGAAACTACGTCGACATATCTTTCAGCTTCATTGTGACTCATCACGAACAGCTTACTCGGAGCTTTACTCTGGTTGTTGTTGTTGTTCTCACTAGCAGGCTTACTGTAGCTTCCTTGATTGTTCTGCGACCCTATAGGTTTCGAACTTTGGTTTCCTAATTGGTTGAACCCAGACCTTCCATGATTACCACTCCCATTACCATTCTGCTCCTTCCTTTGCTTGGTGAAGCACTCAAATTCTCTATGTCCCTCCTTTTGGCAGTAATGACAGGTTACTAAGTCTTCTTTACAGTCTCTACCAGGGTGGTTCTTGTTACACTTCTTACAGTTGTAACTCCTCTCAGACTGGCCCTTATTATTAAAGTCTTGACCATTCCTTACTTGGAAATTTCCATTCCCATTTCTATTCCTCTTAAAGTTCCCCTGATTTCCACCAGAATTGAAATCCTTTCTTTTCTCACCCACTACAACATTCTTCTTGTCACGCCTCGACTGAAGACCATAAATATGGGTGACTCTTCCATACACAACATCTAGGATAAAAAAGTCTCACCACCTAACCCCAGTTGGATTTCCTCAGTCAAACCTTGCTCAAATCATTGAGCTTTTAGCTCCTCGGTAGCTACTACCTCAGGTACGAACCTAGACAATGCTATGAACTTGCTATAGTACTCAGAAATGGTCATACTCCCCATCCTAAGGTTTATGAATTGCTGAGCCTTTTGTTTTCTCATAAAAGCAGGGTAAAATTTTCCTCCTAAAGCAGCAACAAAGGAATCCTAATTAAACCCTTCAACAGCACAAGTCTAGTTCCATTATCTTTCCACCATAAGTCAGCCTCATCTTTCAGATATAACACAGCTTGACCTACTTTCATAGCTTCAGGACAATTTACAGCCCCAAAAATCTTTTCAAACTCCCTAATCCAACTCTCTGAGAATGTAGGTTCAGCTTGCCCCTTAAAGTACGGTGGTTTAATCTTAGCTAGTCTTTCAAACATGTCCCCAACAGGATCGGGACGCTCAGCTCTTTCATGAGTCAAATTCTCTGCCAATAAGCGAATAACAAAAGCTAAGGCATTATCGTTGTTTGCCATTCTACTTCGCGACCTGAAATTTAACGTAAATCTACTTTAGGTTTCGATTCACAATTTATTGCCATTCTCTACGAAGGCATCACTTGATTTGACCATACAAGGTCGCATCAACATATAATTCTTTATGGAATCATAACAACATTAAGTTCACACACTCTGAACCATAACAACCATATACTCATTCATGAATAAATATTCACATCACCAATTCATATATATATGAGGATCAAATAAAATTCAATCACAACAATAGAATAAAATATTCCCCATTCGCGTACTAAAATAAATTCTTGCTCACTTGAATAACTAAATAATCACTTTTTATTCCTCAAAATGATGATGATAACATTTTTCCAATCCATAATAACTATACTTATTCCTTAACCAAGATAAAGATACTAAAGAAAGAAATTTAAACTAATATAACTTGACTACTTATCCAACAACTAATCTTGAAGCATTAGTAAAAAGTCTATGGAGATACATTATCAGTCTTATCTTCCAAGTCTTCATCGTCCTCATCTTCTTCTGATTCAGAATCACTATGTCCACAAAACACAATCCTCATAATGGTAGTGTAGATATCCATTATAGTATGCCCTCTAGCATGATCAAACTCCTGAATGACCTCATCATCACTATCAGGAATGCCTACTTTTAATACATTACGCATGATGACCTCTAGGCTAGTGTAACTCTCGTTATCAGACTCCATATCGGACTCATCATCACTAAGCACAATAGGGTTGGAGTAGCTTCCTACTCGAGTAGCTTCTCTATCAGATATGTCGAAAGATCCTATAACAGATGAATACGACATATTTAAGTACATAATACCCTCACTTAGCGTATATTCCCAACAATAAACAATAAGCAAGAATAAATAAATAATTTAAAGCTAGGAATAACATTAAACAGTTAAGCAGATAAGAAAACATAAACATGCTGAACTAAATATTTAAATGCAGACATATAATATTTCTATCCTATATGCCCTTCCTATACTACCCATCTCTCACAAAAATTAATAAAGTAACCAAAATAAACTAGAAGTACTACAATAAACAACTGATAAATAATATTTATAATTTTTGAAAAGTATAAAAAAAACTTTCGGACCTCTAAAAAAAATAATTCGAACTAAATAAAAAATAATAATTCCGAACCTAAAAAAATTTTTTGAATCTCTTTATAAAATTGAAACATGTTTCGAAAAATGATTTAAGCACAACGAATAAGTAGAAGCTCGTTTTCTATGAAATTCATTTTAAGTAACTAGGCGCCTAAAATTTAAGGTTGGCACGAAAGGCCAATAAAAACCTAAGCTCCAAGATACCACTTTGTAACACCCCGACAATTCTCTATTTTCCAAAATACCTTTTTAATATAAAACTTAGAGAATTATCAAAGCATTATCGCTCGTGTGATAACGTATCAGCTTATTCAGAATTTTGCAGCGGAAAATAAATAAAGAACTTTGAAAATAATAAACTTAGTAAACCAAAAGTCAAACTCCAAAAACCAAAGTCAACAGTCAACCAAACCAAAGTCAACCAAATTTAAACAACTATAAAGTATAAAATCTAAACACAAGCTCTCCACGAATCCCGAACCTATGATGCATCATCTTCAAACCTGAAATGGACAATGCACTATTGATCCCGAGAGACTGCTCACCGAATGGGTCATCACAGGATCAATAAGGCACAACCATGATCGACATACACAACAAAAGCACGTAATCAGCAAAGCTGAGTACTACGTAGTAAACAAATATAAAACCTAACGTGATACTAATGAACATTAAGACAAAGATAAATAATAATATAATAACATAACAGACTATTAGACTGAACTTGACTCCACAACTCAAATTAATTATAACTTAGATTGAATAAGCAATGGAAAGAGTTGTCCAAACTAAACCAGTCTTCAATTTAGAAGACGAAGTACGGGCGTGACTCCGTACTCCCCTAACCAACGATATCGAGGAACCTTTTCAATAAAATAGAACACGGTGATCAATCTGGTCCCAAGAAAAGCCATGGGCTACCACCATGTACTCCAACTCATACTAGTCCAACACTTCGGACGTGCACAAGTCTAAATCTTATTGCTATTCACTTTCCACTTTAAGTGATTAATACTTTATTTATTTGTTATGACTCACAAGAGTAAGACAAACAATATAATCATCAAGGATACATAAACTTCCATTTTTTAGGATTAGATAAGGTGATCATCAACTTAACAATCCGAGAATAATTCCAATTATAAACTTCATAACCATTATTTATTTGTTGATCCAAGTCAACAATCAACCAACCTCATAGGTGAATAACCAACTTACCAAATAAGGCCCTCGGTTCCCATAAAGTAAATAAATAATCCAAAAGGGAACAACATGATCCAATGCATGATCCAATAACAACATAATTATTAACCCATCATGTGAATTAATAAAATAAAGTTTCCAATCCCATATGCTTGCATCAATCGTCCATACAAACATAATTTAACCAACATAATTAACATGCTTCACACAACGGCATAAAACATGCAATTCCACTTGAATATAAATCATATATGAACTATAAATATTTCCCTATACATGATACTACAACAATCCCATCCTTAGGACATGATACTAATCCAGCCAACACATAGGTATGTACGTACCTTGTGTAGACAATATGCGAGGCGACTTTAATAATCTTAGAAGTCGTCTAAAGAGAATTATGCGCCTACTAATTATCAACACAACCACTAATCAATACTTAGATAAAATTCCAGCAACTTTAGAATATTTTAAACCCTCTTTAAAAGTGTTTAAAATCCATTTTAACCATTAAAATTTCACTATTAATGTCTCCTAGTATAGTACCACTATACTAGTCATTAAAAATCCTCAAAAATCCATCATAACCATTCTAATAAAAATTCCAGCAACTTATAATGTGTTTAAAACTCTTTAAAATATGCTTAGACATAATCATAATCATAAGAGTATCCAATTTCATAAACTATAATATAATATTATGATTTTTCAACTCATAAAACCCTAAAAATTCATACTTTGATACTTAAAATCCTAGTTTAAATAATATATTAATAAATCTGAAATTTTAATTACTTCACTATACAAATTACATAATCTGAAATTTATATTTAAATCATCAAACAATAACTTTAATCATGAAGACATTAATTAAATCTTTGAGAACATAAACATAACATTAAATAAAATAGAGGAGGAAGAAATAAACCAAAGAGAGAGGAGAGCAGGAAGAAACGGCGGCACAAAAGGGAGGGCGGCGGACGCCGGTCGGGCTGTTGCCGGCGGCGGGTCACGGCTGCCGGTGGTGGTCCGGTGTAGTGGTTGGTCGAAGCAAACGAAGAGGAGAGAGAAGCAACCGAGAGAGAGAGAAGAAGGAGAAGAGAGCCGAAAAAAAGAGGAGGAAGAAAGAGAAAATAGAGTGGGGAAAATTTTGGATTTTGTGGGGTTTATATAGTTAACCCTTGTGGGCTTAGGGAATTGTGTTTGGGCTTCAATAATCATTTAATGATTGGCACTTGGCATAGTTGGGTTCCTCTAACCCATTTTAAAATCCTTTTTACTAAACTCAAAGATGTTTAATTTATTTAAATAATTTCCAAAGTATGACTAAATAAAATATTTAATTACTTCAAATCATTAAATAAGTCTTTTGACTTTCAAATAGTCAAGCTTTTGAGAAATAAATTATTTAAACATTGAAATATATATAATTATAAATTAAAATGTATTTATAAAATTCATAAAATTATGGGGGATTACAGGCTTAAGTTGGCTTTCAGAATAACTTGGGTTGGAACAAATCGACATTGGGTTGAGTTTGTTTGGCTCGAGCCGTCTTTCGGGTGGACTTGGACAGTCTAAGTTTTACAATTGTCGTTTTTCATATATATTAAGTTACGAAATCGGAAGTTATAACAATTTACATGTGATTGGGTCATTGTGATAATACATTGATACGTATATTACTAATTTATAAAATTACTAAACTAAGACTTATATTATTGGCTATTGGGTTATTGCATATTTGCATTAATACATACACATTCAAGATTTAAAGTGATTAATCATTAAAGAATAATGATCAATAATCAATTCATCAAATGATTAAGACTTGGAGTTGGGACTACTAGTTTGGAGTTTGGACATTCGATAATCGACACTTAATACTTTGGTTCTTCACTTCTTTATGAAAACTAACAAGTAATTAACAACCATAAGTCCATACTGATTATTGATTAGAGTCATTAAACCTAGACATTTAGTTAGTTAGTGACTTACTCTCACTGAGTCACTATAGAACAACAAAAAGAGTTAAAAGATGAGTTGAATTAAAGAATTAGAAATTAAGAAATGAGAATATGAGACTAGAATATTAGATATAATAATATGTAGAGTTGAAGACTAAAGTATGATTGTATGAAGATGGAGACATGATGTGATGAAGTATGAACTTATGAAATTATAAATAGGAAAGCATGAAAAGTACGAAGTTTGTTTAAACTTATGAAATTGTACATTAATAGTGATTAGTGAATATTGATTAATGATTGATACATTAACGATCAAACCACACATAGGTCAAATGACTCAAATCAACTTGTTCGGTTTTGGTTCTTGCTATAATTCTAATTTTCGATTTTTTTTAAATTCATAACTTCCTAAAAAAAACAAAATCAATAAGTTATTTGTTATTTTGTGTTAATCACTATTCACTAACTTCACAAACTTGTTACTTTGTTAGTTGTTAATTGGTAGTTTGGCACTAAGTAGTAACTAGTAAGTACAAAAATACTGAAATACAAATACTAATTAACAAATAACCGATAAAGTGATAACATATTAGTCATAATACAAAGATAACAAAATAAGTCAATAACAAGTATCAACAATAACGCACTAAACTAAGACATAATTAATAAATTTGAAAATGTAATTATTAAGACATTAAGTCCTGAATGACTGAATCCTAATGTCGAGCCATCAACCATGATAGGCTAACTGTCAGTCACTCAGTATGTTATCATTTTACTCTCAGACTCTAGGTTTTAACTTAATTCTTACATGTTAACATTAAATTTAAATAAAGCGCTAATCACCACTCATAAGTTGTAACTTGTAAGCACTAATTAGTAAGTTGTAACATGTTCGCAACTTCGCATGTTTATAATTTTCGAAGTTTTTAGTAATAATTTTTTAAAATTAATAATACTAATTAAATTTCTAAAGTTTATAATCTCTATTAATTTCTAACAATAATACTAGTTTATGAAGTTAACTAAATTAATAAACATATCAATACTAAAATTACAAATTTAGAATACTAAAATCATAACATTAGAGGAAAAAAGGCTAAGGGCTGCTGTAGACACATAATCGTGTCTCCCCATTTAGTACCTTATGATGACCAATACCCTGCTCCAATTGGTCCGGATCGAGGAAATAATAAAGAACGAGTCTAAAGTAAAATGTTTTAAGCCCAAATCCATTTTCTAACTCATTTTATTAATCCATTTCTGAAAACCTTTTTATAACCAATTTTTATAAAAGCCCACTTTCTAAAACGTTTTAAAATAACTTTTTTAAGTCCCATCTTTGAAAACCTTTTAAAAATAGTTTTTATGAAAGCCCAATTTTATGAAATTCCTTTTCTAGCCCAATTTAATTAACAGGATCAATTAATTATATTAATTAGTTTTATTAATAAAAATATCTTTTTATAAAATATCATCTTTTTCCAAAGTGTTTTTACTATTTTATAAAAATCTTTTAGAAACCATCTATCTTTTAAAAACGTATTACTACCTCAACTCCCTAAACCTATATATGTCCTCCATCTCATAATTCACAGGGCTGATCACTCATCTTACAAAACACTCGGCATAACTCACAAATTCACGGCCAAATTCCTAACCCACCGCCTAAGTCCTACTGCATCCTCATCATCACCGAATATGTCACACCTATCTCTCACTAATTCCCTCACCATCTGATCTCCATCACACCATTAATCTCATGCGCCACTACCATCAGAAGATATTATCATCACCTATATTCATCATCATACATTCATCCTAACTCACTAAAAAGTCAACGCTTATTTCCCCTACAATACTCATCCACATAGACTCGCAGCACATCATCACTAATCTCCTTCTAATTCTATCACTTATTAACAGACTCGCAGCACATCATCACTAATCTCCTTCTAATTCTATCACTTATTATTAAACGAATACCACGAGGGACCAAATCTGTATACCCCAAAATTCTCCAAAACCTTGTGAAAGTCACGCAAAGCATCAGCTTCCATGCCACATGATACGGGCAATATATAACCTTTCTTTTGTGACACAACATATAACACAAGATACAAACTCTTTTTTAAGACTCGTACAGCTTTCGATCCAAGATCCGTACAAATCAACGACCCCGAACGGTGGTATAATTTCTGAGGGTCAACTAAATTAACTAACTTTATTTGCTTTATTTATTTATTTTTTTATTATTTTCTTGAAGTTACTAACCTTCTATTCATGATGTAGATTGTTAACTCGTCCCTGCGACTGTAAGTATTGTATATATTATACTAACTCCCTGCAGTATTTTATTTTCATATTTTTATTCATTTTTATGAACATATTATTTTTCATGCCTGATTGCAATATTTATCACCTTGTATTCATTGTTAATCAAGACCTAAAGAACTGTTCTAACTAAATCAGATAATATGGACAACCTACTAGGAACCCAGTAATCTGATTGTTAAATCACATGTCACTAAAAATTAGTCTTTTATGTGTTTCCTGAACCAACTTAGACTAAATATTTTTAGGGTGTATTAAAACGTTATATGATTATTCTTTTGCATAAAATCTGTTGTGAATCGTTATTTAGTAGAGGCCAGCAATGTACAATATAGTTCCTGACTATATTGTACCCTCACCCCCGAACTCACTTTTTGGTTCCTGACCATCTATGGAGTCATGACGGGGAAATCTACATTGGATAAGTCCCTAAGATGTCCCTTCCGTTTCAATATCCAATTAGGTTTATGATTCTTCCTCTAAAGAATTGTTGGCGACTTCTTTCAAAACGTATGTTTTAATAAAACCTTAACAATGGGGTAGTCAAATAAACGCGCTCACACCGCGTGTAGGCATTAAAGGAATTGAAAAATCCACGCCTACAATTTGGCGACTCCACGGGGAGGATTTTTAAAAAAATTAATTTTTTTTAAATGAGTGGGTGAAACTTGAAAAATACGATTCATTCTTATTTTATGCCATTGAATAATATACAGTTTTGCATATGCATGGCTTTTGTTCTGCCACCATAAGGACAATCTACCTTGCCTCATTCGCACATTTTATATGTGTGAGGTCACCCCTGGGGGGTTTGCGCTTTGTCCTTCCAAAAAGCTTCATGAGCGATAGTGTTGGATCTGAGTCATAAGCAAACCTACCCAACCATGGCATTGTTCTCTTGTTCCTGACTTGAGACTGGAGTGCGTCTTACACGTGGCCACCTCTTTAAGCAGGGGTACGAAGCGTGTGATCAATCTCTTAGTCATGGACCCTTTTCAGCCTTAACCTAAACCTGACCAATAGTTGAAACGTAGAACTAGACTTTTAGGTTGAGAACTTTGCATATTATTATCTTAATTGTGCATCTTTGTGTGTGCGTACTTTTAGTGCTTAGTATTACGCGATGTTTCAAGTTCAAGGTTATCGAGCGAATTTACGCGACGAGCAAAAATTAAAAAAATCTCTCCACCTTTTTCTATCTATTTCAAAATTTCTATCTTCATCTTTTTTCAGAAACTATATCTCCCATCCTTTTTGAAATTTCATCCTCATCTTTTTTTTCATAAATTATTCTCCTATCTTTTTAAAAAAAAAATTCATCCCATCTTCAATCTCCTATCTACTTCAAAAATTCTATCTCCACCTTTTTTTTAAAAAAAAAATCTCCATATCTTTTTTCCTATCACGAATCTTTTTTTTTCAAAAATTCCTCCCTTTTCTCTATCCTATCTTTTCATGTATATTGTCCATCCTTTAGTTGCACATCATTTAGGATTCCTTTTTAGTGTCCATCTTGTTGTAAAAGTCTCATCCGCTTAGGTATTCTAACTGCACTAGAAGTCCGTCTGACCCAAATGTCTAGATTCATCCAGTTTCACTCCATTTAGAGTTCTTAACCTCATCTAACTCCATCCATGATAGGAGTCTTAACCCTGTCTAGGTTCACCCATCTAAGAAGTCTAGGGTCGTTAGAATTCTTGCCATCTTAGAAGTCTATAATCCATAGAAAGTCCATGCATAATAGGAGTCTAAAATCCATTAGAATTCTGTCCATCTTAGGAGTCTAAATCCGTTAGACTTGTGTTCGTCTTAGGAGTTTCAAATCCATTAGAATTCATTCATCTTAGGAGTTTCGAATCCATTAGAGTTCCGCTCATATAAGGGTCTAAATCCATCAGAATTCCATCCATCTTAGGAGTCTAAATCCATTAGAACTCCGTCCATTTTAGGAGTCTAGGTCCACTAGAGTTTCATCCATTTTAGGAGTCTAAATCCACTAGAGTTTCATTCACTTTAGGATTTTAGGTCCACTAGAGTTTCATGCACATTAGGAGTCTAGCATCCTTGAAAGTCCATCAAATCTAGAATTCTAACGTCATTAAAAGTCTTTCAAGTCTAGGATTCCGAAGTCATTAGAGTTTCATGTCCATTAAGACATCATTCATACTAGAGTCCCTCTGCATTGTATAGTTCATCATTCATACACCTCATGCATAATTAGAGTTCATAAGCATTTAGGAGTCTCATTGCATTCATACTCTCCATTTCATCTCATGCATTCCGCATTTAGTAGTCCCGAACTACAAGCGATCTGATTCCCTCTTTTGGGATATGTAGGCAGCCTTTACAGGTTCGAACGCATAGATAGGGTCATGCATTAGGTCTAGGTGCATCCAAAAAAAAAAAAAAAAAAAAAACATCGTGCATTTAGGATATTCAGATTTGTTCCTAGAAGCTCAACTTTTAAACAAACACACATTCTCCCATTCCATTCCTTTCTCTACATCATCACTCCTGCTGGATGATCTATTGTAGGAAATATGTATTATGTCAAGAACACTTCAAGAACAAGTTGATGAGTTGAAGGGTACACTATTAGATCTTGAAATACGTATCGTCAGACTAAAGTCACGATATCCTGTTATTCAAGAGAATCCTAATGCAAATATACAATAGGATGCCTATTGCAAATACCATAGAGGAAATGGACATAAGACTGCTTACTGCTACAAGTTAAAAGAGTTTATCCATGATATGATAACGATGGGAGGCTTACAATCCCTACTGCTGCAAAAACTCCGAAGACAATGACCTCAATGCCATAGACGCATACACATCTCTTAGCTCAATCGCTCATTAAGACATTTGGACTCGCTTAGGTCCAATCAACGCGAAAAAAATACGCTTCTTCTCTTTTCAATTAGAAAAAGAACTCATGAAGATCGAAGCAACGAAGCTGTCTCGTCAAGTGACGTAGGGGTCTAGACTTGAGATTCCATTTTCTATTTCATTTCTCTTATTCGCCCAGTCTAATATAGGATTTTCCTTTCATTGTATGTACTCATAATTTTCACTTAAATGAGTATCTCTTTGCTAACCTTGCACTAATGAGCATCAATAGAAATCACGATTGTCGCCTTAAAAGAAATGAATTTCTAATTCTCATGACTATTCTAATAAAGGCAATGAACAACTGGCATATATAAAAGAGGCATTCCTCCCTTCACTACAAATATTCCTCCATTTCAACCTAAAATAACACCCCTTTCCCTCTAACCTACCTTAGTGGTACACTTGACAACAACTCAATGTAAAGGGCAAGTAAAAAAAAAGAGCAACAACAAAAAAATCAAAGCGAAAAAAGAAAGCAAAAGCAAAAAAATTTTTTTTTACAAAAAGTGCAAAATGAAAAAAAAAGAGAAAAGAAGTGTTGCAAATAAGCCCATCAATAGCTTTGTCAATGGTATTTCCTTTAAAACCTTTAATCTTCAAACCTCTGGAACCTTCTCAATCGGCAACCAACCACCTTGCATTCCAATAAGCCATAAAAGACAAACCAAGCCCGCTAGGTCGAAAACCCATAAGGGCGACTTAGGCAAAAGTCAGGGCATCTTCTCATTCATTAGTCTGAACTACGAATGATCTGATTCTGCTAAAGAGACGTAGGAAACCTCACCCTGAGGTCCGACCACTTTAAACCAAACCAAACCTATCCACCCTTGCCAAAGACCTCTTCCAAATCAATGATTAATTCAATGATTAATTCATTGCAAATGGCTCCAAAGTAAAATGCTAGGCCACCGATTAAAATGTTAAGAGCTACGATTGGCCTGATTCCATCACGGATACGTAGGCAACCTCTTTCGAGGCCCGGCTATTTTAATTCAAAATACATTATTAAGGCTCGCCTAGGCCCATGAGAAAAGCGCGATCTCCTAAATCCTGAATTTTCAATGCTCATCCCCTACCCTTAGAACTAGACTGGGATTTGAACCTGCATCATCAGCCTACCTCATTGCGTGAGTCAGTTCATTATGACTCTGCCTTTTCTTATTCTAATCACTTCCTTTTTCTAAGCCGCATTATCGCTTCAAAGCCTACCTTAGCATAACCTTTCAACACTCAGCGCTATGACCGCGCCTCATCTTTCGAGTGTTTCTTTCTTTGGCCTTCCTTATCCTCTCACCTTAGGAACCCTATATGGAATCTTTGGTCGAAACTTCCACTAAGCGTGACGAGATATCTTCAAAATCAAGCAATCAAGCTGAGTACTTCATAAACTCAATCTTACTGGGGGCTGGTCCACACAGAAAATCATAGGCACCAAGTCCAAACCTTTCGTGATAAGGATTTCATTACGAGTCCATACATGAAATCTTGGGTTTTAAAACCCACACGGATACAACATCACATCTATTTATCGGCTCGCTTAGGCCCTTGGCTTACAAAACTCGAAGCATATACAACTCAAGCGCTACAAAAGCTCGTTCTATAACGTATTCCAAATCGAACATATAATCTATTGGCTGCATAGAAGATCATTAGGTTCCATGTGTACCCTGATCAGGATTTCATTACGAGTCCATACAAAAGGTTGTGGGCTCTAGACCTATACGAGATCCTAACCGTTTTATGGGCTCACTTAGGCCCGTAACAACTACAACACATATCGCATCAAACATAACTTACATGGATCATCCTTGGGAGCTTCCCCTTTCTTCTCTTTCGAAAATAATTTTCTAAAACGAAAATTTGAGCTTCTAATGGAACAATCAAATCATCAAATCATATCATCTGCATTAGTGTCATACCTCTACATTAGTGTCATATCTCTACATTTGCATTACATATCTGCATCGTCCAAACATTGTGTCAAAGCATTGCATCCTTCGTCCTTAGCCATAGGATTCTAGCGTCAATCATCGAGTCCCACACACGTATGCACACACGATATCACCTTTAAGTCTAAAGTACTAGAGGCCACTCTTTATAGGTCAAGTATTTTCCTATCCATACACTAGCACCCACATCACAGGAAACATGCATTATTTGTATATCTGTGTATTCTTTGTATTTACAGGTACCCAACATTGAACAACTCTATACGAGTTATATTCTGCCAAGGTCTGCGGACCATTACAATTTAACAACAGAAGGCAAGTGCTATATACATGGTGCGTCCAGCACACCGACAACGCTATGCCACACGTAGCAGACTGCGTCCAGCGCAACATCCCACGCCAAACGCAGGCCTGTGCGTCTGGCGCACAACCCTTTACAGCGCGCTTAGGGGCTTCTTAGCCGAGTGGAGCCCACACGCTCAACTCCTTATGAATTCAAATGTTCATTACGACATCGCACGCAGCAAACTGCGTCTAATGCAGCATCCCACGCCAAGCGCAGGCATGTGCGTCTAGCACACAGTCTTATACAACACGCTTGGGGGCTTCTTAGCCAAGTGGGGCCCACACTCTCAACTGCCAATGAATTCAAATATTCGTTACAATTCGACATTGCGCGCGACAAAAGTAACGGATTTTTTAAATCCGCAACAAAAATACAATTTTGCCATTCTTCCAACATGCTATACTCCACACAAATCTTGCTCGAGAGACAACAAGTACTCAGGAGTATTAACACCGGAAAACACACCGTTAGGTCCACGGACCATTAATAGCTCCACAAATTAGGACCATTAATAGCTATATCCCGTCATGAGCCGGACCATTAACAGCTCTATCCCGTCGTGAGCCGGACCATTAATAGCTCCACAAATTATCTATCCCGTCATGAGCCGGACCATTAATAGCTCTATCCCGTCATGAGCCGGACCATTAATAGCTCTATACCGTCGTGAGCCGGACCATAATAGCTCTACTCATCATCAACACCCTGGAGCGGGACTATAATAGCTCTACACGTCATCAACACCCTGGAGTGGGACCATAATAGCTCATGATTCATCTTCACCTATATCATTTCATTTTTGCAAATTTGTTCATATATGTCTGTTCCTGAAACTTTTACTTGTTTTGCAGCAACTGGCGTAAAAGAGTGGTTTTGGATTGCAGAGCATCTAGAATCAGTCTCCGTCCCGACACGTATACTTTGACTTTCGGTTTTACAAACCTCAGTCAAAGTGGGGGCTTCTGTAGACACATAATCGTGTCTCCCCATTTAGTACCCTATGATGACCAATACCCTGCTCCAATTGGTCCGGATCGAGGAAAGAATAAAGAACGAGTCTAAAATAAAACGTTTTAAGCCCAAATCCATTTTCTAACTCATTTTATTAATCCATTTCTGAAAATCTTTTTATAACCAATTTTTATAAAAGCCCACTTTCTAAAACGTTTTAAAATAACTTTTTTAAGTCCCATCTTTGAAAACCTTTTAAAAATTGTTTTTATGAAAGCACAATTTTATGAAACCCCTTTTCTAGCCCAATTTAATTAACAGGATCAATTAATTATATTAATTAATTTTATTAATAAAAATATCTTTTTATAAAATATCATCTTTTTCCAAAGTGTTTTCAAATATTTTTATCTAACTATTTTATAAAAATCTTTTAGAAACCTTCTATCTTTTAAAAACCTATTACTACCTCAACTCCCTAAACCTATATATGTTCTCCATCTCATAATTCACAGGGCTGATCACTCATCTCACAAAACACTCGGCATAACTCACAAATTCACGGCCAAATTCCTAACCCACCGCCTAAGTCCTACTGCATCCTCATCATCACCGAATATGTCACACCTATCTCTCACTAATTCCCTCACCATCTGATCTCCATCACACCATTAATCTCATGCGCCACTACCACCAGAAGATATTATCATCACCTATATTCATCATCATACATTCATCCTAACTCACTAAAAAGTCAACGCTTATTTCCCCTACAATACTCATCCACACAGACTCGCAGCACATCATCACTAATCTCCTTCTAATTCTATCACTTATTATTAAACTAATACCACGAGGGACCAAATCTGTATACCCCAAAATTCTCCAAAACCTTGTGAAAGTCACGCAAAGCATCAGCATCCATGCCACATGATACGGGCAATATATAACCTTTCTTTTGTGACACAACATATAACACAAGATACAAACTCTTTTTTAAGACTCGTACAGCTTTCGATCCAAGATCCGTACAAATGAACGACCCCGGACGGTGGTATAATTTCTGAGGGTCAACTAAATTACCTAACTTTATTTGCTTTATTTATTTATTTTTTTATTATTTTCTTGAAGTTAGTAACCTTCTATTCATGATGTAGATTGTTAACTCGTCCCTGCGACTGTAAGTATTGTATATATTATACTAACTCCATGCAGTATTTTATTTTCATATTTTTTTTTATTTTTATGAACATATTATTTTTCATGCCTGATTGCAATATTTATCACCTTGTATTTATTGTTAATCAAGACCTAAAGAATTGTTCTAACTAAATCAGATAATATGGACAACCTACTAGGAACCCAGTAATCTAATTGTTAAATCACATGTCACTAAATATTAGTCTTTTATGTGTTTCCTGAACCAACTTAGACTAAATATTTTTAGGGTGTATTAAAACGTTATATGATTATTCTTTTGCATAAAATCTGTTGTGAATCGTTATTTAGTAGAGGCCAGCAATGGGCAATATAGTTCCTGACTATATTGTACTCTCACCCCCGAACTCACTTTTTGGTTCCTGACCATCTATGGAGTCATGACGGGGAAATCTACATTGGATAAGTCCCTAAGATGTCCCTTCCGTTTCAATATACAATTAGGTTTATGATTCTTCCTCTAAAGAATTGTTGGCGACTTTTTTCAAAACGTATGTTTTAATAAAATCTTAACAATGGGGTAGTCAAATAAACGCGCTCACACCGCGTGTAGGCATTAAAGGAATTGAAAAATCCACGCCTACAGCTGCGGTGCAAGGGTTGCAGTTATCTGAAAAACGCAGCTCTTAATCTATCTGAAAAAACGAGGAAAATAAATTGGAAATTAAAGGCTGCGGTTAGCCTAAAAACCGCAGCCCGTGCAACCCTTTTCTTTCACCCAACATTTCCCCACCTCACCCGCGTATTCTCATTCTCGGCGCCTATTTCTCTCTCTCCTCTCTTCCTCTCTCGCTCCTCGCCTCCCTCTCTCTCTTCGAGCCTCCCTAATCTCAGCTCACCGGAACTAGTTTTTGTGCGCTCCTCCTTCCCACTACCACCACTAGAGCTCGCACCAAGTAGTGAAGCAGTGTCACTCTCTGCTCGCACTACAAAGAAAGAAAAAAAGAGAGATAAAAATGGCAAACGTCTTCACTTCTCTACGAAGCTTCTCTAACAAGCCGCTCCTTCTGCTCAATTTCCTCCTCTCCAGGTACTCTTTCTCTCTCGTCCTATTTGTGTTTTTAAAAATAATTTCGCATTTCTGAATTTTAATGAGTTTTAGATTGATTTTGAAATTTGTGCTTATTCTTTCTTTAATTTTGATTAACAATAGAGGAATTTGGATAAATTGGAAGCTATAACTCAAGGCCAAAACCCTAAGAAGTGAAGCTCCTCCTCATTATCGCTTCTACAAGGTTCTTTTTATGATTTATTTCTTCGTTAATTGATTTAGGGCATTTTGTACAAGGGATTTTTGACCGATGAAGAATGTGATTTCTTTTTATTGCTTTTAGTACTTGAATTGAGGCATGTTGGTTTGAATTAATTGATTTAGGCTAAGGATAAATTAAAAAAGTCAATGGTGGTTATGGTGTTGTTTTGTTGAGTTGCTGCCCTGCTTCTCTCCCGATTCGCGTCTCCCTCTTCTCTGGTTTGTTGATGCTGCGTGGGTGTATCATGTTGTTTTGTTATTTGATTTAACGACGAAGCTTCGTCAATGGTGCTGTCTGGGCTCGTAATGTTGCTCATTTCTATTTGCTGATTTTCATTAATTTATTGCTTTTTCGTGGTGTATTTGTGGTATACAGGATGAAATTGCTCTACTTTGGTATATTTGTGATGTTTTAGTTATTGGATTTTAATGTTGTAGTTCCGAAAGATTTTAATTTGTAACTTTTTGTAGAATACATGTGAAGATGTTGGCATCTCTTTCTTATGTTCAACAATCTGAATTGAAATATGATAATAAGTTGGCTACTTGATGCTTGGGTTGGTGATTGGGGATTGCAAAGGCTTGGAGTTTGAATGGTTGTTATTACTTATTAGTATGAGGAACACAAATTACTTCATTGTTTGTAAATAGTGGAAATGATCAGTGTTTTAGCATGCGAAATTGATGATTGGTTTATATGCTTGAATTATGCTTAGTTTTTAATAGTTTTTGTGATAGTTTTTAGGCTAATTTAGGCTAAGTTCATTCCGTTTCTTTCTTTTTGTGCATTTTTCCTCCCTTGCTCTCTTTCTTTGGGTGTTTGTTTACATTTCAGGACTTGGAAGCACGTTTGGAGGGTCTATGCACAAGCCCGAGCAAAGCGTTGAAGAAATGGAGCACCAAGGAGCTCGAAAGAAGAGAAAAAGGCGAAGAAGTGGCTGACCCAAGGGCCCGGGTGTGTGGACCCGCCCGGGCCAGCCCAGCCAGGTAAACCAGCAGCGTCTTTCAGCAGACCCGAGGGCTCGGGTCTTCCAACCCGAGGGCTCGGGTTCACAGACCCGCCCGTGTCGCTTTGATTGGGAAACCAAAAATGCTCCTGCCATTTGGACCCGCCCGGGTTAGGTGACCCGAGTGGTCGGGTCTTGTCACCCGAGAACTCGGGTCATTTCACCCGCCCGGGTCGGGTCATTTTTCGGAAACGATTTTGCGATTTTGTTTACCTTAATGCGGGGGCTGTTTTGTAATTTTCTGATTTATTTCTTGTGACTATAAAAGAGGTACTCCTCTTATTTTAACAAAGGCAATTATTAACTAGAGATTAGAGAGAGATTAGATCTTGTTTTAGCATTCAAGTTTAGAGCAAAACCCTAGGAGAGAGAAAAGTGGAAGTTTGAAGCTTTTGGATCTCCATTCTTCATTAATGAAAGTTTAAAGTTGGTAATCTTTGTTTATTTTCTTCTTTCCTTCCATTATTCTTGCTTATTTCATGATTTGTTTGTTTAGATCTTGCTTTATTAGTTGATTATTTGCATTTTTCTCTTTTTCCTCCATGGTTATGGTGATGAAGTTATTTCAAGCTTTGTTTTATTTTATTTCCATAATGTGTGAGTAGTTTCTTACTAGGGGAAGGGATGTAACCTTCATTTACTCTTTGGATCCTAGATCTAAGTTAGGGGGTTAACTTTTGGGGTTGAACTTGTTGATCAAACTTGTTTTACTTGGTTTGTTGGGTGATTGATCACCACTTAACTTGCATATTTGGAATTCCTAGTGAAGGATTGAGAGATGAAGCTAGGAATAAACTAAGTTTGGTTGCTAGACTAGGATCTCTATGAAAATAGGCATTTTCTAGTTTAGGGACGCTTGATTAATCATGTTGTGCTTGATTTGGCTAGATTGGTTGCTCATGCCATGAGAATAGGTCATGAGTGACTAATCAAGCTCCTCTAATTAGCTCGAGAGAGTAATTAGAGTTTATATGTGCGTGATTTTCCCCTTGTGATCCCCCATTTGTTTCCCCTTGGCTTTGATGATTGGATTCTTGGATTGAGTGTTGGTGAATCCCCCTAATCCCCTAGTTTCTTTACGTACCCTTGTCTTATCTCCTTTAATTGTTCGTTGATTTACTTTGCAAATCTTCTAGTCTATTCAGATTTTAGAATCATCGTTAAACTCTTAAAAACCCAAAAATTGATTTAGCTCATTGTAGTTAGCTAATTAACTCTTGACTTAACCCTACTTCCTTGTGGATTTCGACCCTATACTTATCCTATATTGGATAAATTAGGTTATATTTGGCGAGTATACAACGACCCGCCAAATTTTGGCGCCGTTGCCGAGGAAGTAGCGGTTAACATTAGCTAATTGGTTAATTTTGAGACTAAATTGCCTTTTTCTTTATTTTGGTGTGTTTACCTCTTGGTTGTTTTTACTAATATTCTCCTTAGCTTTGTTGGTTGCATGTCACGGAGATTGAGGGGCGATCCAACCATCCCCATCGATCATAACCTTGAAAATACTTTGAGGCAATTAAGGAGAATCTTTAGGGAACCTACGGTCCAACCGGGTGTTGAACAATCGGGTTTTGAGCAAGAGTCTTCTATCTCCACTACTTCTAGCACTATGGGGGATGAGGCTCCTAGAGCATTACGGGATTTTGGGCATCCCGAGGCATTTGAACTCAAAAGTGGTATTCGCCGCCCAACTACTACCGCCAACTTCGAATTTTCTCCGCATTTGATTCGCATGATCAAACAAGAGCCTTATGGGGGCATGACTCATGAGTGCCCTCTTGAGCATTTGGCCAACTTCTTGGAGCTATGTGCCACGGTGAAGCAAAACAATGTGAGTCAAGAGTTTGTGAGGCTCAACTTATTCCATTTATCTCTTGTGGGTAAGGCTAAGAAATGGTTGCAATCAATTCCGGAAGACTCTTTGACAACTTGGGCACAAGTTACCACGGCTTTTGTCGATGAGTTCTATTCTCAAGAAAAGACCTCCGAAGCTAGGAGGAAGATAGCTAATTTCTCTCAAGAGGAGGATGAGACATTGTATGGAGCTTGGGATAGGTTCAAAGATCTCCGGAGATCTTGTCCTCACCATGGTTATAGTCATTGGATGCTTATGCAAAGCTTCTATGATGGTCTCCTTCCTATGACCCGTGCAAGCCTTGATTCGGGTGCGGGAGGCCAACTAACAAAGCTTCCGGTTGACAATATTGAGCCTACAATTGAAGAGGTAGTACGACACTACTCATGGGGAAATTCTACTAGAACCGCAAGCATGAAGAGTGCAAGTAAAGGCAAGTATGATCTTGATGCCATTGACCACATCAATGCAAAGCTTGATACCCTTGCAAAGAAATTAGAAAAGGTAAGCTTGGCATCCCCTAGCCAAGGTACTTCCCAAGCCTTTTCTTGTGAGATTTGTGGTGGGTCGGACCACGCTAGTTCTTATTGTGGTGGGTCTATGGACCATGTTGCTTGGGTGAATACTAGGGGTGAGGGAAATCCTAACTTCAACAACCAAGGGAGATGGAATAACAATGTGAGTGGAGGATGGAAGAACCCTCAACCACCCCAACCTTACCAAGCTAGACCACCCGGATTCCATAACCCCCAACAAACATTCACACAACCACCCCCTAGAGCTCCCTTTGAACCAAATCAACCAAAACAATCCTCCCTTGAATCCACCCTTTAACTTTTCTTAGCTCAACAAACAAAAACCAATGCCGAGAATGATAGGAAGTTTGGAGACATACACACCTCCCTCTAACAAATGAATGCCCACAATAAGATCATTGAAACCCAACTTGCCCAAGTCGCTCAACAAGTGAGCAATAACCCATCAAACTCTTCCACACAACTTCCTAGCCAACCCATTATCCGAGAGCAAGCTAAAGCGATCACTTTGAGATCCGGGGCTCACTATGAGGGTCCTAAGATGCCCACACTTGATGATGCTAACCCCTCCAATGAGAGTGAGAATCTGGATAGTGAAGTTGATAAAGAGATTGAAAATGTCGTTGTGGAAGACATTCATGAGGATGGGACTCCTATTGTCGTTGAACACGAAACATCAAGCAACGAGCCTCCTCCAATGAAGAGCTACACTCCTCCGGTCCCATATCCTCAAAGGTTAGCAAAGAAGCACTTCAATGACAAATTTGTCAAGTTCCTTGAGGTAATGAAGGGTTTGTAAGTTCACATCCCATTTCTCCAAGCTATGACTCAAATGCCCACCTATGCCAAATTTCTAAAGGAACTTCTTTCTAACAAGTCCAAACTTGAAGAAAGTTCCACCATTTCTCTCACCGTCGAAGTTAGTGCGGTCCTCCAAAACAAGCTCCCCAAAAAGCTTGAAGATCCGGGGTCTTTCTCCATACCATTGAGAATTGGAGATTTGGATCCAAAGAGAGCATTGGCCGATCTTGGGGCTAGTGTAAGCCTAATGCCACTCTCCATTGCAAAGAAGCTCAACTTTGAGCTTAAGCCAACAAGAAGGGTGATACAACTAGCGAATCGCTCGGTTAAGGTGCCCGTTGGAGAATTGGAGGATGTTCCGGTGCAAGTTGGGAGAGTCTTCATCCCTTGTGACTTTGTAGTGATGGAAATGGAAGAAGACTCCCAAGTCCCTCTTATTTTGGGAAGGCCTTTCTTGAAAACGGCCGGAGTGCTAGTTGACATGAAAAGAGATGTAATGACATTGAGGGTTGGTGATGAGAAGATGGAGTTTGCTTTCAATAAGAGCATGAAAGCGCCTATTATGGAAGAAGTGCATCGAATCGACACCCTTGAGCAAGAAGTGTTAAGCCTAAGGGCTTTAGTTGAAGCAAGGGATCCTCTTGAGGATGTGCTACTAGGAGAAGATCAAGAGCAAGAAAGTGAAGCTTGGCATCTCAAAAAGGCAATGGACAAAGCACCAATCTACCTACCTCCTAATTCGAGCTTTGAGATTTTAGAAGCTTCATTGAAAAAAGAGGAGAGGACCACGCCTCCTCCTACATGTGAGTTGAAACCCCTTCCCTCTTCTTTGAAGTATGTTTTTCTTGGAGATAACGAGACTTACCCTGTGATTGTCAATTCTACACTCAATGGTCCTTCTCTTGACAAACTTCTTTGTGTTCTAAAACAACATCAAAGTGCCATTGGGTATACAATTGATGATCTCAAGGGTCTAAATCCCACCTTGTGTATGCATCGAATTCATTTGGATGATGGTCAAACCTCCTCTATTGAGCCTCAAAGAAGGCTAAATCCTAACATGAAGGAGGTGGTAAAAAAAGAAGTTTTGAAACTCCTTGAGGCGGGGATAATCTACCCTATCTCGGATAGTAGGTGGGTTAGCCCCGTTCAAGTTGTCCCAAAAAAGGGAGGAATGACCGTCATCAAGAATGACAAGGGTGAGCTTATCTCCACAAGATCGGTCACCGGGTGGCGCATGTGCATTGATTATCGTAAGTTGAATAAAGCCACCCGGAAGGACCATTTCCCCCTCCCTTTTATTGACCAAATGCTTTAAAGATTGGCGGGTCATACCCATTTTTGCTTTTTGGATGGTTATTCGGGGTTCTTTCAAATTCTCATTCACCCCGATGACCAAGAGAAGACAACATTCACATGTCCATTTGGCACCTTCGCTTATCGAAGGATGCCATTTGGATTGTGTAATGCTCCTTCTACCTTCCAGAGGTGTATGACCGCCATTTTTTCGGACATGCTTGAATCAACCATAGAGGTTTTCATGGATGACTTCTCCGTGGTAGGTTCATCTTTTGACATTTGTCTCTCCAACCTTCAAAAAGTTTTAGAGAGATGTCAAACAATGAATCTCGTTCTTAATTGGGTTAAATGTCATTTTATGGTTGAAGATGGCATAGTCCTTGGTCATAAGATATCTCAAAAAGGGATTGAGGTGGATAGGGCTAAAATTGAGGTTATTGAGAAATTGCCTCCCCCAACTTCGGTGAAGGGAGTGAGATCTTTTCTTGGACATGCGGGCTTTTATCGCCGTTTTATCAAAGATTTCTCCAAAATCTCAAAGCCCCTATCCAATTTGCTTCAAAAAGACATTGAATTCAAATTTGACAAAGATTGCATGCATGCTTTTGAAACTCTAAAAAAGGCTCTAATTTCCGCTCCCATAGTGCAAGCTCCGGATTGGAGCTTGCCTATTGAACTAATAGTATGGAGTCAATTACCGCGACGCAGAAAAGTTAGATTGTTTTTGAAAAATAGTATGGATGTTCATAATTTTGTTCGAATTTTTTGTGATTCTTCATATGTATGGAAATTCGTGTGGTTGGAAATTTGTATGGTTGACTTGATAACACTAGTGGAAAAACAAGGAAGGGCTGCGGTCAAAACAGCCCTAAGGGCTGCGTTTTTGGCCAGCAGCCCTTTCCATAGCAGCCCTTCAATAAATAAGAAGGGCTGCGGTTTTAAACCGCAGCCCTTCACAATTAAGGGCCGCGGTTTAGGCCAAAAACGCAGCCCTTATAAGCTCAAGGGGCTGCGTTTTGCGCTTAAACCGCAGCCCTTCTCTATGTGGAAGGGCCGCGGTTTTAAGCCTAAACCGCATCCCTATTTAAGTGAAGGGGGCCGCGGTTTAGGCTTAAAACCGCAGCCTCTTCACATTCAAATTTTTTTTTTAAAAAAATAAATTGCACCCTCCACCCCCCGCCCGCCCCAAAGACACCCCACCCCCGCCCACCCCAAGACCCCCCCACCCCCCGCCCCACCGCCACCCCAAAGACACCCCCACCCCCACCCCACCCCAAAGACCCCCCCACCCCCGCCCACCCCCGCGCCCCTCACCCCCACCCCCCGCCCACCCCAAAGACCTCCCCACCCCCGCCCACTCCCCGCGCGCCCCGCACACCCCACCCCCCGCCCACCCCAAGACCCCCCACCCCCGCCCACCCCCGCCCCCAAAGACACCCCACCCCCGCCCACCCCCCCGCCCCCTAACCCCCACCCCCGCCCACCCCCGCACTCCCACCCCCCCCCCACCCCCACCCAACACCCGCCCACCCCCGCACTCCCCGCCCCCCCCCCCCGCCTCCCACCCCACCCCACCCCCTTCACTCCCCGCACCCCCACCCCCACCCCACACCCGCCCACCCCCGCACTCCCCCCCGCCCGCCCCCAGCCCGCCCCCCACCCCACCCCACCCCCTTCACTCCCCGCACCCCCACCCCACCCACCCTCTCCGCCACCTCCTCCACCCATTGCCGCCACCACCCCAAAGACCCAACCGCCCCCCATAGCCCGCCTAGCAGACCCACCATGGCGGCCCCCCACCCCCACCCCCCACCCAAAACCTCCCTTCGACACAAAAAAAAAACGATCAAATTGCAATGATAATATATGACAAGTTTTTTGAACGTAATATAATAATTAACTTTAAATATGTATATATTTAATAATGTGAAAAATGTACATAGAATTAATACAAACTAGTAGATGTATCATAAGCAATCATCGCAAATGTGGGACGCCAACTTATCCCGAACTTCATGTAATTCGTCCGTGGTGAAGGCCCTCAAACGTGGTGTGTTATTCATATAAACCTTGCAAAACAACCAAGGAATAAACACATAATATAAGAATTCAATCATTTACGTACCGTAGTTAGTAGTTCTAAAAATGACATATACCTTCCCGAAATTCAATCAAAAACAAATGCAAGCCTAAAACTCTACACACTAGTTATATTATACCTTATATTATCATATTGAAAAAGAAAATGGAGTTAAATGAAGCGATAAGTACGAATTAGACGCGAAAAGGCAAAAATAGGCCTAAAATGCCCTTTTCGTTCCCAAAATTCAACCTACAACAATTGCAAACCTAAAAATCTACACAATAGTTACATTATGCCTCATATTATCATGTTAAAAATGAATTTGGGGTTAAATGACTCGATAAATACGATTTGGAAGCGTAAAAGGCAAAAATAGGCCTAGAAATGACATTTTCGTTCCAAAATATATGCATGTGCTACTTTGGTTTCTAAACCAATTAATACCTATTACCAATCGATCTAATCTAAACTAACATATACTAATAAGTTACATACCTTTTGAAGATCATCGGGCGTTAGTGCAATCGGTTGACGATATCGAACATGTACCTCAAGCACGTAATAGCCACATGCAAGTCCATCTTCTTGTTGCGGACACTAAATGTTCACCAAAGGATGCATCCAATGACATTCATGTTAATTAGATGTGTAGTATGTGGCTAAAAGTGTTTCTATGTAAGGACAAATAAATTAGTCATGTTACCTCGAATGATATCCAAACAGGAGCTTTTGATGCTCGAAGTCCTGTTGCACTAATATGCTTCATCACACTACATCAACAACATTATTATAAGATTAGATGTACTAACTGTTTATATATTTAAAGATGATGAATAATGTGTAATATTAATAAGTGCGCATATATTGAGTTTCGATTAGGCTACCTATTTAACAATGATTTGATTAGTAAGGTCCGTGGTGGTTGTCGACGCAAAGAATCAAAGTGGTAGACTTCGTTACGTGACAAACATATCGCAAGCAGGTGTCCAATGAGCCCTACAACAAGAAAATATAGTTATTATTAATCGTAGAACAATTAATAGGTCAATTTAAGTATCGAATAATAAAAGTAAAGCGAGTTTAACAAGCATACTTTTCAATATAAGGAACAAGAATGATCTGATGATATCCAAAACGAGATGATGCTTTGAAACTCATGTCGAGATACTCTTTCACTTCGGCTTTATTTTGTAAGCAATTGTCATCTCGTATTATGTTTGGACATAACCAACCAAACATTGCACTAGATGTTGCAAGCAATTCATTGTATAATAACCTGAGAAATTATATTGATTATATTAAAAGTAAACCAACAATTACTTATTATGGATTTGAAAACTACTTAAGGCATATATATGTATATGTATATTTAATTTATATACTTATGTATTACCTCATGAATGTTTGTATCATGGAAACATTCAACTCTACCCCACATAAGAATTCTTTAATATCAACCTTTGAAATGAATGTCGATGAGTTCTCAAGGTAGTGGAATTGTTGCTCCCCCAAAGCAACCTCAATTGCGCTTTCATCGGGTAAATCGCTAGCGCACTCATGTAACCAAAAGCATGGCGTAGTAAGGCTCCGCACCACCTCCGGATCGATAATAAGTGGATTTTTTGTCTTAGAAACATTTCCCGTCACCACATTTCGTTCACCTTCATCACGTAAACTTGCTTTCTTATAATGTGAACATGCCTTCTTTCCCTTCCCCGGCATGTGAGTCGGCCTTCCCCAAACCTAGTATTTAGTTAAAAGTAAAGATATTACCGACTATCATAGGAACTATAAAAGAAAACACGCATATATATATATATATATGAATGTTAATCATTGTACCTCATCTGAAAACCGCACCAATGCACGCGGCCACATAACATAACAGCCAAGGGCATCATTTAGTAACTGTAGACCAACTTCTGGCTTCGGCAGTGGAAGAGGTAATTCTTCGAAACCCGACACAATTTCATTGAGGGTGACCACATAGTGATTATGATCCACTAACCGGTTATGCAATCGTACTCGGTCACTAGGGGGTTGTGCATGGCCATGAGCTACGAGGATGAAACTATCATAACCATCTCCTCCGCCTAATAGTTCACATGGTGTCTCTTCCCGTAAAAAAACTCTATTTATAGTTAGTCTATGAAACAACATATATATAGTAAGAATTTCATGCATATATGAACGTAACAATAGTTGTTTAACAAAGCAAAGGGATTAAGTGATTACCTTCAACTCGGGTCCTACAGGTGGATCGGGCGGCTAGGTGTAGTATCACTACCCTTCTTGAATGCAAGCAAAAGCTCGGTAAACCCATTTGCTCCAAAATGGCGTTGAAGTTATGGGTCACCTCCTCCCTTAGCTCCTCCCGATTGCGCCTTTCATAGCCTCCACATCTACCGACGTTGCCGAATTCACACTACTTACACTTGATTTTGTCGCCGTAGTGTATCGATCACCATATACCTTTCTCAAACCGAGGCGGACACCTCCTACGCCCCTCACGCGTCCACCGTGGTCCCGGTCCTAAAGTTTCGTGCAATGCATCAATGTGTCCTTTAGGAGTGAACTCACCAGTTGCCTCTTTTTCCTTCAAGCCAATCTACATAAGTATAAGAGAGAAATGCTTGTGAGCGCAAAAGTTATATTATATATACCTTATATAACCATATAATCTGTACTTACAATGGCGTTGGCTATCTGTTGTGTTCCGGGGTCAGGCAAGACTCTTTTTCCCTTTGCATCAACCCCATGCATCGAACACCACCAATCGAGGACTCTATCTGGTTGCCAAGGCTGTGCAACTGTCGTCATTGAGCCACTCCCCGTTGTCGTTGTCGATCCTATTGTGGGGTAATGGCTGAACATCCACTTCTCTCTCGCCTCATTGTACGAATGAGCACCCAAATGATGATAATACTTCCTAGCTTTTGCACTCGAGCTACTTTTCTCACGACTTGCCTAAAACACACAATTATAAACAAAGGTTAGCTACGTACGGTGCTATACAATAATATCGGATCTAAGTTTATTAAATCTTAATAAAATATTCTTACAATAGCTTGTGGGGTTGTTTTCTTGGCAACAAATGCTTCCCACTCTTCAGGTTTGATAGTTTTCCATATTTGAAATGGTAATTTGGATGGTGCAGATGATATTTCCGATGAAGCCTCAGGATCGGCTTGTGTTTCTCCGCCGTAGATGTTCTTCTTCTTTGTACCTACTACTTTCCTCCGCTTAGTGATCCACCCAGCACACTAACTTAGCCTTGAAATCTCGAATCTCTCGGGCAACCGCGGATAGAAATACATTCTTCTTGGCTTCATCATCTTCGATATTGAATTGATTCTACAAAAAACGCAGTTCACAAATTAGTTTTCGCAAATGTTGTAATTTATATGCTATAAGTAATATTACACATATATTTAACTAAATAATTAAGAAACTAAACGTTATTGTACTTGAAGCTTACCATGGTATCTTCCCATAGACACCGCTTCAATCCCTCGGGCACCTCTTTCCATGAGTGCAAAATGGAGAGTTTATGCATGCAAATGCCAACTTGCATGCCATACTTTTGACGCCACTTTCCACAAGGTTGACCCATGTTATCGTACTCCAAAGTCATATTTGTGTGTTTCCCTAGTGACTTTGTAGGTCCCCTTCCTTTTCTCTTTTTCGTCGCCAATGACTTCCTAGGCATTTGTGCATTTATCTCTTCACGGCGAAATCGAGACAATTTACCCCGTTCCTTTCTCGCATCGAAAGACTCATCCTCGGTAGTGTGTTCAGCACCACTTGTGGTGTTATCCGTATGCACATCCGCCATCTCCCTGAAATTGTACAAATAATGCATTAATATAACAAAAAATTAAAATTAACATTGCCACTAAGAGGGGGGGTGTGGGGAGGGGGTTCCGTGTGCAAGGGCGGCAGGTGCAGGGGAGGGGAGGGGAGGGGGCTGTGCGGTGGGGGGGAGGGAAGGGGAGGGAAGGGGTTGTGCAGGTGGGGAGGGGAGGGGCAAGCAGGGGGAGGGGAGGGGGTCGTGCGGTGGGGGGAGGGGAGGATTTGGAAGCGAAAAGGCAAAAATAGGCATAAAATGCCCTTTTCGTTCTCAAAATTTAACCTACAACAATTGCAAACCTAAAAATCTACACAATAGTTACATTATACCTCATATAATCATGTTCAAAAAGAATTTGGGGTTAAATGACTCGATAAGTACGAATTGGACGCGAAAGGGCAAAATTTGGCCTAAAATGACCTTTTCGTTCCCGAAATGCAACCAAGAACAAATGCAAGCCTAAAAATCTACACAATAGTTACATTATATCTCATATAATCATGTTCAAAAAGAATTTGGGGTTAAATGACTCGATAAGTATGATTTGGAAGCGAAAAGGCTAAAATAGGCCTAAAATGCCCTTTTCGTTCCCAAAATTTAACCTACAACAATTGCAAACCTAAAAATCTACACAATAGTTACATTATACCTCATATAATCATGTTCAAAAAGAATTTGGGGTTAAATGACTCGATAAGTACGAATTGGACGCGAAAAGGTAAAATTTGGCCTAAAATGACCTTTTCGTTCCCGAAATGCAACCAAGAACAAATGCAAGCCTAAAAATCTACACAATAGTTACATTATATCTCATATAATCATGTTCAAAAAGAATTTGGGGTTAAATGACTCGATAAGTATGATTTGGAAGCGAAAAGGCTAAAATAGGCCTAAAATGCCCTTTTCGTTCCCAAAATTCAACCTACAACAATTGCAAACCTAAAAATCTACACAATAGTTACATTATACCTCATATAATCATGTTCAAAAAGAATTTGGGGTTAAATGACTCGATAAGTACGAATTGGACGCGAAAAGGCAAAATTTGGCCTAAAATGACCTTTTCGTTCCCGAAATGCAACCAAGAACAAATGCAAGCCTAAAAATCTACACAATAGTTACATTATATCTCATATAATCATGTTCAAAAAGAATTTGGGGTTAAATGACTCGATAAGTACGATTTGGAAGCGAAAAGGCTAAAATAGGCCTAAAATGCCCTTTTCGTTCCCAAAATTCAACCTACAACAATTGCAAACCTAAAAATCTACACAATAGTTACATTATACCTCATATAATCATGTTCAAAAGAATTTGGGGTTAAATGACTCGGTAAGTACGATTCGGAAGCGAAAAGGCTAAAATAGGCCTAAAATATACCCCATGCCCACCTCCCCACCCTCCCCCACCCCCTTTCCAAGATCCCCCGCCCTCCCCCACCCCATGCCCACCCTCCCCCCACCCCATGCCCACCCCTCCCCACCATCCCCCACCCCCCTTTCCAAAGATCCTCCGCCTCCCCCACCCCATGCCCAGCCTCCCCCGCCCTCCCCCCCCCCCTTTCCAAAGATCCCCCCGCCCTCCCCCACCCCATGCCCAGCCTCTCCCCGCCCATCCCCCATCCCCGCCCAAGCACCCCCACCCCCTACCCACCCTCCACAAGCCCTCCCCCACCCCCCTACAATCACATTTTACAACACAAAATAGAAGAGAAATTAAATAAAACAAAGAGGAGAGAGAGTGAGAGGGGAATTACCGACAATGCAGTAGTGGTGGTGGTGATGGCGTCAAGGCGCGCTGAGAGAAGAGAAGAAGAAGGAGCTCAGGCAACGCTGAGAGAAGAGAAGAAGAAGTGTGCACCGGCGATGGGACGGCGCTCCGGCGATGTGTCGGTGCTCCGGTGATGGCCGTTAGGGCAGTGCGAGTTAGTGTGAGGGAGAGGAGTGAGTGTGCGAGTGAGTGTGAGGGAGAGGGGTGAGCTGAGTGAGGGAAATTTGCGAGTGAGTGCTACTGTGTGTTGCGCGCAAAACTCACAGGTTGAAATGGGCGGGATAAGAAGGGCTGCGCTTATCCTAGAAACCGCAGCCCTTCTTGCGCAGCCCTTCCTTTTTTTTCCCCTAGTGTAATTTTGTTCATAGTTTTCTGGAGTACTGCTCGTAAGTCTTTGCTTTAACCATAGAAAAGTTCACTGTTACCATAGAAAAGTTCATGTCAAAAATTGCTAGTGCTTAATTATTAGATAGATAAAGATGCTGATTGGAATACTCCTAGATAGCATCAAATTCATTAGATAGTACAAAAATTGCTAATGCTTTTGGTAAAACCTTCTTCATTGATTTTACACTTTTGGGTCGCGGTGGGGATTTAGTCACAGTCTTCACATGGAGAATTTTTTCCAATATACTTTTAGAGTTGTAGCTAGTATTAATTAGAGTTATAGGTAGTATTAGTTAGAGTTATACCAATATGTTATTGGAGTTGTAGTTATTATTAGTTAGAGTTATACCAATATATTTTTAGAGTTGTAGGTAGTATTAGTTAGAGTAATACCAATATGTTTTTAGAGTTGTAGGTATTATTAGTTAGAGTTATAGCATTGCTTGTATTCCACATGGAGAATTTTTTTGCCAATATATTTTAAGAGTTATAGCTAGTATTAATTAGAGTTATAGGTAGTATTAGTTAGAGTTATACCAATATGTTTTTAGAGTTGTAGGTATTATTAGTTAGAGTTATACCAATATGTTTTTAGAGTTGTAGGTAGTATTAGTTAGAGTTATACCAATATGTTTTGAGAGTTGTAGTAATAATTACAAATGCTTGTTTAGAGTTATAGGAAGTATTAATTAGAGTTAGCAACACTTTTTTAGAGTTATGGAAGTAGTATGTAGTGAAGAGTATACCAATGTTTGTCTAGAGTTATAACAAGTACTAATTGACTTATACCAACACTTGTTTAGAGTTAGAGGAAGTTTTAGTTAGAGTTGCAAAAAGTGTCATTGGAGTTGTGTTAGCTGTGAGTTAGAGTTATTAAAGTTGTTGTAGGTATCAATTAGAGTTATGGCAATGTTTCATTAGAGTTGTAGAAGGTGTGAGTTAGAGTTATGAAAACATGTCATTAGAGTTATGGGAGGTGTACTAATTAGAGTTATACCAATGTATCACTAGAGTATGGCAATATGTCATTACTTTATAGTCTATGAGTTACGGTAATTGGCTTGACTTAAGGGTGTTTACTCGGTATTGGAATTATACTTGCAATTTGATAGCATGTTAGCTCAATTGGCAGAGTATTGTGTATGCAAATACACAAAAATGTGGATTCGAATCCCGCACAGGCTCTCTTAATATTTAATATGCTTCGAGCACTTCTTATTTACATGGTCTTGTGGAACTTTTAGGATGTATTTTTCTCTTAATCATAACATAACAATGTGGTAAACAAAAAAAATGACGATAGTTTGACTTAATATAGTGACAATTTTCAATTTTAGTTAGTGTACATGAGTGTTATTGTACTTAATTCTTATACTTTATATTTAGGGTTCTAAATAACATGTCATTTCATAACCTATGTGGGAATTGAACCCACATCTTGTGCATGGCACAATGCTCTTGCATTTGAGCTAATAGGTTTCAAGGTATTCGAACATGATATAAAGTTTAATTGTACGTACTCATAGAGCACCTTATATAAATTTGTGGCAAGCACATTAAAAAGAACGGGAATATATAAATCCGGCCTCGCACTCTGTTGTGTTCCCATTTAGCTCATACTTCTTAGACAAAAAAAAAAGACAAATCAAGGTATACTAAAACTCTAATTTATAAATAGCAGTGACATTGTCAAAAAAT
The DNA here is from genome assembly GCA_947648045.1 of Beta corolliflora. NCBI lineage: Eukaryota > Viridiplantae > Streptophyta > Magnoliopsida > Caryophyllales > Amaranthaceae > Beta > Beta corolliflora. The sequence goes on from CANSZD010000780.1 coordinate 374,617, forward strand.
TTAACTAGTGAATAGCAACTCAGAAATTGATATCAAAATTACACTGGTTAAGACCTTTGTTGCAGGCCTTGATATTATCTTTATCACCTTCATCATCATCATCGTCTTCATCATCTCTGCTCATTTCAGCATATTCCTCTAAAGATACAGCAGAAAGTCCTCAAACAAGACAAAGTGAGTAAGTGACTTTTATGAAATCAAACCAAGACCATACTACTCTAAAGTAGCTTCCTGCAGCATATACCATACAACTAAGTGCCAATAGAAGAACTAAACATCTACTCTAAAGGAACTCAGGTGCTCTATAATTGAATTTCGGTTCATTTTGTTGATCAACTGAACAGCTCAAAATGTCAACCAAAACCATCTCCAATTACATAACAATGTGGTAAACAAAAAAAATGACGACGGTTTAATATATTGCAGTTTTTTCTTCCATATTGTTATGTCAAAAATTTCGGTTCATTTTATTAAAATGTCAGGATTCGATCACAAAATCAACAATATAGGTTGTGAGAAAGAAAATCGCAATAATTGATCAACAAAATCTCCAATTACCAATCAACAATGGCTGATTTCAGATCAATCACGAATAACAACTTCAGAAAATTCAGTCTCAAGATTTCACCTCAAACAATTCCAAATTTTAAACTCAAACAAAACTTAATGGAAGAAAAAACTGCAATTCTAGAACTATATCTGAATTTTTGGCAACAAAATCAATAAAAAATTGAAGCAGAATTTCCTGAAAACACAAATCCAATGAAAACCAAAACCTAACTAGAATTTTAGCAACAAATACTCTCACGCCTAAAACTATGAATTATTCTTTAGAGAGGATTTCATTATATCCTAAATGTGTTTATTCTGAGAAGATTTAATAAGATATCAAAGTTAGGGTTTTCAATTCTGAAATTCAAAGGGTACGCTAAATAATCCAAGGGGGTATCTGATGCAACCGATGCAATTAGGGGTGTGCGCTGACCGAGCCGAGGGGAGTGACTCACACGAGCTGAGGGGTAGCGTTCGAGCCGATACATATACCAGGCCGAGGGGTTCCTTCCCGAGCCGAGTGGGCTAATCCCGAGAGAGGCATGCGCCGAGCGCGGCATGATGCACCGAGCGCGATCTATGCGCCGAGCGCGGTTCTCCTGCTTCCTTCTCGAGCCAAGGGAGGCATGCGCCGAGCGCGGTTCTCCTGCTTCCTTCCCGAGCCGATGGAGTATAATGAAGTGTCATGCACCGAGCCGATGGGGTATAGTGAAGGGGCTCCCATGCTGACCGAGTGGGTGCCAATAAGGTACATAGCTTGAATTTCGCTAAGTATGAGAAGCGACTCGGCAATGGGCTAAGGAGTCCCATGTTGGCCGAGAACGTCACTCGGCCAGAGGTTAATGAGCCCCATGCTGACCGAGTGGGTGCCAATGAGGTACTTGGCTTGAATTTGCCTAAGTATGGTAAACGACTCGGCAAAGGTCTAAGGAGTCTCATGTTGGCCGAGTGGGTAGGACGCCATTCGGCCAGTGGCTAATGAGCCTCATGCTGACCAAGTGGGTGCTAATGAGGTACTTAGCTTGAATTTGGCTAACTATGAGAAATGACTCGGCAAAGGACTATGGAGTCCCATGTTAGCCGAGTGGGTAGGACGCCACTCGGCGAGGGGCTAAAGAGCCCCATGTTTCCCGAGCGGGTCTCATGACCCTACTCGGATACCGACTAGGTACCAATTAACGATTCTTAGCCGTTTTTTAGCTAAGTTAATAGGATGCCCCTCTTATGACCGAGGAGGTGCCAATGAAGAAGCTTCTCGACTCGGGGGGGCTAATGATCCCCATGTTTCTCGAGGGCATGACGCTACGTGGATACTGAGTAGGTACCAATTTACGATACTTAGCCGTTTTTGGCTAAGTTAGTAGGACGCTCCTCTTATGACTGAGGAGGTGCCAATGAAGAAGCTTCTCGACTCGGAGGGGCTGATAAGCCCCATGTTTCCCGAGGAGGTTCGCTTGTTTTCACTTAGCTTTTTTCGCTAAGTGATGGGGTACTCCTAGCATGGTTGAGGAGGTACTGCGAAATATGTGCTCGACCGGGGGGGGTAATGAGCCCCATGCTTCCCGAGGAGGTTCATTTGTTTGCACTTATCTTTTTTCCGCTAAGTGATAGGGTACTCTTGGCATGGCCGAGGAGGTACCGCGAAAAATGTGCTCGACTCGGGGGGAGCTAATGATCCCCATGTTTCTCGAGGGGGTCTCATGACGCTACTCGGGTACCGAGTAGGTACCCAGTAACGATACTTAGCCGTTTTTTGGCTAAGTTAGTAGGATGCTCCTCTTATGACCGAGGAGGTGCCAATGAACAAGCTTCTTGTCTCGGAGGGGCTGATGAGCCCCATGTTTCTCGAGGAGGTTCGCTTGTTTGCACTTAGCTTTTTTCCCTAAGTGATGGGGGTAACCCTAGCATGGCTGAGAAGGTATCGCGGAAGATATGCTCGACTCGGGAGGGGGGACAATGAGCCCTATGCTTCCCGATGAGGTTCATTTTTTTGCACTTAGCTTTTTTTCCCTAAGTGATAAGGTACTCCCGGCATGGCCGAGGAGGTACCCCGGAAGATGTGCTCGACTCGGGGGGCTAATGATCCCCATACTTCCCGAGGAGGTTCATTTGTCTGCACTTAGCTTTTTCGCTAAGTGATAGGGTACTCCTGGCATGACCGAGGAGGTACCGCAGAAGATGTGCTCGACTCGGGGGGGGCTAATGATCCCCATACTTCCCGAGGAGGTTCATTTGTCTGCACTTACCTTTTTCGCTAAGTGATAGGGTACTCCTGGCATGGCCGAGGAGGTACCGTGGAAGATGTGCTCGACTAGGGGAGGCTAATGAGCCCCATGCTTCCCGAGGAGGTTTCATTTGTCGAAAAATCGCCACTCAGATGCCAAGTAGGTGTTGATAAGTGATACTTATGAAGATCAAATATAGATGCGGAAATTATGAATTGTGGATGATTAACTATGGAAGGTGAGATGGGACAATGAAGGATAGTAGTTTAAACTAATTGATAAAGCAAAGCACCACAATTTAGTTTAAGGTTTTGAAGCATGAAGGAAAAGCCACCAACTTCAAGAGATTTGTGTTTAACACTTTGATTAACTAAAACTCACGAAAATTCATTAACTCAAAACGAAAACAATACAACCTAAACTATATATATTCGAATTATAACTCCTAATATTCTTAGGACAAGTCACTAAGTCGTACAACTAATGAAACTCTTAAGATAACTACCAACAATAAAATAAATATAAATAGTCCTAAAGTGCTCAAAAAAAGAAAAACATATTCCAAGTGGAATAGTAAAAACTTGTGAGCCAAATCCTACACTAACTAGGATATGAAGAGTCCTCATTTGAACTCAACTATGTGATTACACGCCTATGATCACTCACACGCTTATGTTGCTTACTCTCCAAGGTTAGTCACCATGCACACTAATACCTTTGTAGTAAAGAAACCTAGTAAGAAGCCATGAGTGTCATCTAACTCTAATTGAGGAACTTTGGAACCAAAAGCCACCAATTGAGCAATTTGATCATCATCTACTCTTGTATCATTTATGAACATATCTTGCACGAAATTTTTCTCGTACCTTGCAATCACTATGAACATATCTTGCACGAAATTTTTCTCGTACCTTGCAATCACTATGAACATATATTCTTTCACATACAAAAGCCACCAAAATCTATTGCCCAAGAACACTTGAAATGTGTTGTGGTTTTCTCGATGAACTACCATGAATGTCCCCTCTTCCACATTCTCTATTTTCCCCTTTGAGTTGTTAAACACCTTTTGAGCATTAAGACTAAGAAAGACATAATCCCTAATATCAAAAGATAATTTCTTCCATGCATTAAGCATTTGATTGCGTCGTTCCTTCTTGTTAACCGACATGCTAAAACGGCCTTCAAGCACACTCATCTTCCTTGAGCTGCACCAATTCTAGCCACGATTTTTGGAGGTAATTGGGCAAGGTTAAACTGTTCATCGCCCATCTTGACCGAGTAGACATTATTATTACCATAATGAAACACATCTCTATCGAATTGCCATGGACTCCCCAAAAAGAATGTGGCAAGCTGTCATAGGGATGGAGTCATACCAAAGTTCATCCTTGTATTTGCCTACCTTGAAACTCGCTAGAGCTTGCTTTGTGACTTGAATACCTCCATCATCATTCAACCAGTTTAATTTATAGGGTCGTGCATGATCCCTTGTTTGAAACCCAAACTCTTTAGTAACCTTATTTGACACGGCGTTGGTACAAGCACCACTATCCACAATCAAAGAACATACCTTATGACCCACCATGCATCGTATGTGAAAAAGATTTTCTTGCTGCCCTATTTCTTCAATAGATGCAGACTCCACGTGAAAGACTTGCCTCTCTTCTTCCTCCCCTTTAGGATGCATCAAGTTCGTGCTAAATAATGCAGCTTCCATCTCTTCAAAGGCACTAGAAGACTTGTTGTTAGTCAACAACCTCGCCTCTTCCTCTTGCGGCTCCATTAGAAGCGTGTGATGATTCTCCAACGAAATAAGAATCATGTTTGGACATTGCCTAGCTATGTGTCCATGCCCTTAGCACTTGAAATATTGCTTTCTCTTCATTGCCATCTGCCCCGGAGTCAACGATCCCACCACCGACGCCTCTACAACCTTCCCTTTCTATAAAGCATCCACCTTTGTAGAAGAAAGTGTAGGTTTAAATTTAGGAGTAAAAGAAGATCGAAAATTCTTACCCTTAGCCTCCTTTTGTTGTCGCTCTACCTTGCTTGCTAGTGAACATAACTCATCAAAGGAATTATAGACTTGAAGTTCCACGAGATTTTCAATAGGAGTATTGAGTTCGATTAAAAACTTGGCACTCTTTTGCTCATCTTCATCCTTACAATCAGAAGCCATCGAAAGTCTCTCAAATTCTTTTATGTATTGAGCCACGGTCAAGTGATTGCATAGCAAATAATTGAAATTTTAAGAATATCTTGCTTATAAGTGCGTGGAACAAATCGTTTCTTAAGTTCAATCTTCAATTCAGTCCATGTAGAGATGAACTCCTTCCCTTCTCTTTCTCGCCTCACTTGCATGTTCTCAAACCATAGGGAAGCATACTTTATGAATTTAACAGTAGCATATGAAAAACGATTATCATCACTAACCTTTTTGTGATCAAAGATTCGTTGCATACGCCTCACCTAATCCAAGTAAACATCCGGTTCCAAGGTGCCATCAAATTCCGAAAGTTCACTTAGTTTGATCTCCTCTTCCTTGCGTGGTGCTCGTTCATAGGAGTTGTAGGAACATTCATTAGTTTTGCATCTTAACTCCAATAGCTCCATTTGCATCTCCTTAATAACACTCACCACTTTATGTAGACTAGTTCCCAACTGCACCATCCTATTCCCCAAAAGATCCACATCGTCCTCCAACTTCTCTGAAGAATCACTCATCACCATCCTCGCGCAAAAAACAGGATCTTTCGCCGGAAGTTTTGCCTCGCTGTGTTAGCTTTCCGACGAGCCAAAAAATCAAGATTCCGATCACGTGCGTCGTCAGAGTGACCTTGCTCTAATACCACCTGATGTGATTTTTCATGGTTGTTTCGATCATTTTGTGTGTTTTAGTGTATGTGAACGAATTAACTATGAAACTAAGGGATATTACTCTCATATCACGGTTAAGAGCATGATTAAACACGTCTCAGTTGTTTGATTTAGGTTTAGTACTCGAAAACCAATTACTTAGCTCACGCTCAACTCATGCAATGGATGCAAATTATTTAATGCCAAAACTGATTTTTATTAATGAATAACAAAGCCTTAAATAGGCGTGTAAAACAAAACCCTAAGCATACTAAGATTAGGAAACTAAAAAAGAAAACTAAAACAAACTAACTCCTACTCCAACTAGACTCCTAATGTGCTTAAAGTAAGAAAAACCTACTCCAAGTAGAATAGTATAAACTTACAAGCAAAAGACTCCAACTACTACTATAATCCCACTCCAATTAGGAATCCTAATCCAACTAGGATTTGGATTTCTAACTCAACTAGAATTATAAACAAACTAAACTATAGGAGTTCTAATCCTAATAGAATGAGGATTTCATGAGTCCTATTCCTACTAGACTTAGGAAAACAACACAAATCCTAACAGAATTAGGATTTGTAGAAAATGACAATTTCTCATATGGATCATATTGCATTTGACCTTTAAAATGTTGCATATTAGTGGTGCAAAATTCAAAACAAGTGTTGCATTTGTTTAAAAAATGTTGCCTAGCACGTACAAAAAATGTAGAAAAGTGTTGCATATATTAAGCGAAAGTATTTCAGTTGTTTTATGCAAAAGTGTTGCACTAGATTAACAGGAGCGTTGCAGTAGTAAAGCATTGCATTTGGGATAGATCTGCAGCACTTCTTCAAAGTGTTGCATTAGCTGAAGATAAGTGTTGCATTAAGCTAATGCAATGGGACCTAAAGCAGCACTACATAAAATGTTGCATTTGTCTTTATGCAACATTTTAAGGGTCTGACTCAACACTTTACCAACGTTGCATTAGATTCAATTTGTAGTAGATCCTCCGCTTCAGAGTGAGAACGAGAAGGTGATTTTGGTAGAGGAGTATGTGGCTTTTTCTTTTGTGAAGGATTTTTTGTGGTGGATTTCAGAGTTTTTGCAATAGGGGTTTTCTTTTGAGGAGCTTCAATTTCTTCTTCAACAATTTCTTTTGATTTCTTCTTTTTGTCCAAAGATAGAGAATTGATCACAAGGGATTCTTCACCCACCTCCTTATGCAAACGAGTGCTTCTTCTCTTTGACATGGTTGAGAAAGATAGAGAGACAATGAGATTGAATTATTTTCTATGAAAAACTCAGAAGAGTATGAAGAATATGAGAGTTAGAGAGAGAATTCTAAGACAAGGGAAAATGAAATTAAGTGAGAGAGAAGAGAGAGAAAGTTTTGAGTGTTTAAACATAGAAGGATATGAAGTGATCAGAAATATTTTAGAACAATATAGAGACAACTTGTAATTGTTACAAATTAGGCAATAAAGATCATGTAAGATATGGAGTAAATAACCGTCAATTAGGCGAGTCAAGAACTGCCTCCTTTCAGTTGCCATAATTATATGCAACTGTAAAATCAAATAATTGTTCTGCCGCCCTGTAAGATACTTTCCAAAAATAAAATTTTCAAAAATTTTAAATTTCAAAAAGTAACCGCCTCAAAGGACTGGTCACCAGGTGGTCTGTTACTGGTCTGTGCAAAATATCAACTAGGGCATCAACACTTGGCAACTTAGAGAATCAATAATATGAAAAGCATCTAATAAGAACTTTGTTAGTTCCTAACAAAAGAGTATGTAATGCTAAATAGTCACACAGCTATATGCACAATACATGATCAATTTCCAAATCAAAAGGGGAAAATGAAGATTAGATAATTACTCATCTAATTTTGACCAACCATAAGAGAGTACAAAGCTTGACAAACACTTCCCTAGACAAGGTTTTTGTAAAAATATCGGCCAATTGATCTTCTGATCTACAAAACTCCAATTCAACATTACCTTTCTCCACATTGTCTTTGAGAAAGTGATGCTTTATCTCAGTGTGCTTAGTCCTTGAATGCTGAAGAGGATTTTTAGAGATGTTAATGGCACTTGTGTTATCACAAAGGAAAGGACCGCTACCAAACTCAATCTCAAAACCCATCATCTGAGTCTTTATCCACAACAATTGTGCACAGCATAGCGCAACAACAATATAATCGGACTCGACTCTAGATAAAGCAATAGAGTTTTGTTTCTTTGACCCCCATGAAATTAAACAAAGGCCCAAGAAGTGAGCCATACCAGATGTGCTCTTGTTGTCCACAATAAAACCTGCAAAGTCTGCATCAGTATAACCAATTTAACAGACACTCTCACCTTTTGGATACCATATGCACGTACACCATTCCTGGTAGCCAAACCAGATGACAATTGGTCTTGGGAACCCAGACTTGCCTTACATGTGCTCTATTATTTTTATCATGTTTTTTCTTGGTCCAATAATTTTCTATTTTATGACCATTCTTACCACAATAAGTGCGCACATGCGTCTTTGACCAGTAATATACTTACCCTTCCTGAATTATGTTATCCAAGTATTGTCTCTGAGGATTTCCAGTTTGAGATGTGAGATGGTTCAAGGTACTTTGAGCATCAAGCAACCTGTTCAAATTTCTCATACAATTTGACATATCCTCTTCCTTAGTTTCAAGCTTCTTGAATTGAATTAAGTTGTGCTCAGCTGAAATGGCTAAGTCTAACTTGACTTTGTTCAATTCATCTTGAAGGCTTGAAATTAAGTCTGCATCAGTCTCGTAGTGATATCACTGTCTTTTGATTTTAAAACCTGCAATTCTGAGTGAACATCACATAAAATACCATCATATTCATTGTGAATTTCCTAAGCATTGACAGGGGAAACACTAGAAAGAACTGATTGCATTAGAGGCTTTCATAGCAACAAATTCTCTATACAGATCTTTGTTGTCATCCGTAAGAATTCTAAAACAAGTCAGCAAATCAGATCTGGACAAGGTATTTGTAAACTCTTTAATTGAATCAAAATCAATATCACAAGACATCCACTATTTTCATTTTCCTCAAGATTTTCATATTTTATAAACTCATGTTCAATTTCAATACTGTCTAGTTTAACCTCCAATTCTGAAAGTTTTTCTTTCAAATCAAAAAGTTTAATGTAATGAATTAATCTGCCTTTTTGACTCTCTATAAGCAGCTCCAACTTCCATACATTGATCAATAGCAGTGTCAACACAATCAAGCAGTTCATGTCTTTCAAAGAAATACAAGTCATGCTTGACTTTATCAAAGCTTACCTTAGAGTCTCAGATGAACCCCTACTACCAGCCATAGGCACAGAACAGTCTCCTTGTTTGCACTGATCTGGGCTGGTTCACTTCTTCTCCTATAAAAGAAGACAGACACAAGCTTGCTTTTTGTGACTTCTCTTCATCTTTTGAATCAGTGTCACCCCACACAGAGGCTAGCATAGACTTTTTAAACATCTTCTTTTCTCCAAAATATCTTGACTTTGATTTCTCCTTCTTCCGGTCATGACATTTCTTAATCCTATGACTAGGATCACCACACTTGAAACAACCAGAATTAATAGTAGCTTTCTTAGAGGAATTGAAAGAATTTTCACCTCTTGAAATTTTTCCTTTAGACTGAGTCCTTATGTACTTTTCAAATCGTTTTACAATGAGGCTTATTTCATATTCCCTGTCTAACTCTTCTACCTTCAGCGCAATACTTCTGGTCCTGGTAGTGGTTTCATTCTTAGAATCAACCAACATTTCATGGGTCATGAGTGATTCAATCATTTGTTCCAAAGATAGAACAAACAACTCCTTGGCTTCTTGAATTGCTGTTACCTTGGGTAACCATTTTCCTGAAAGACTTCTCAACAATTTTCTGACAAGATCGTCACGAGTAAAACTTTTTTCCAAGTGATTTCAACTCATTAATACTAGTCATAAAGCGAGTAAACATATCACACATATTCTCTTCTTTAGACATATTACAAGATTCATACTTAGTCATCGATAAATCAATCTTGGAACGTCTTACCTCGTTTGTGCCTTTATAAGCCCATTCTAAGGTATCCCATATCACTTTGGCAGTAGAACATGCCAAGATTCGATTCACCTCACAATCAACAAGACCTTGTTACACAAGAGACATTGCCTTTGCATTTTTCTCCATTATCTTGAAGTCTGTTGAGGAGTAATTACTCTTCTTTTTGGTAGACTTGTTTCCTTTGTCATTCATTTCATCAATACTCAATGGACCATCCTTTACAATCTTCCAGCACTCATAGTCAGTATCTATGATGTAGTTCTTCATGCAGTTTTTCCACCAAAGATGGGTTGTTCCGTTGAACTTGGGAAACCTCGAACTTGATCCACCATTTGAAAGATATGTCATCATGATCCTTCCCTAGGGGCTAGGGGTTAACCTTTTGAGAAATTAGGCTTTGATACCACTTGAAGACCTAGACCAGTTCCTTAGGACTTTGCGTGTATATGTTGCTTGATAGAATCTTTCCAAAAATATATTAGGACTTTGAAATTCATAACGTAGTACAGTGAACTGGTCTTGCAATGATCTTATAACCGTTTACTGAATACAAGGAAGTGTATGTTTTGAGATAAAGTTTGCAACTGATCTCACAACATACATTCCATAACTTCTTTGCACTTTCAACCAGACATCCAAAACTAGTTTAAGATCTACGCAACATTACATCATAAATACCTAATAATTAAGTATTAAAATATTCATGATATTGTTCCAAAGATTCTTGCTTCAATAACTTCACTTTCATGATATAGTATTAAGCCTTCACAAGGGCTTACATGAAGATGAAAACTAGACCTATGGTATGAATTGGGCCTTTATGGACTTAAGTTTGGAATTAGCCTGGGATTGGCATATAGGTTTGACTTAGACTGGGAAACGCACATGGGATTGACTTTGGAATGGACTAGGATTAGACTTAGATTGGGCAAACATGGGCTTTACATAGACTAGGGTTCACATGGGAATATAAATGGACCAAGATGTGGACATGAAACTTACATGAACCTAAGATTGACTCTAATGCAATTGGGCCTAATATGAATGCATGGACTCAAATTTGAATGGGCCTAATATGAATGCAAATGGACTGAGATTGGAATTGGATTTGATTGGTTGGAAGTTGATTGAATTGGACTGGGCTTACAGTTTTCGAAATACATTTTTGAATGGGGCCCCTTTGTTTTTATCTTTTATTGGAAGAGATGATGGTGATTAAGGATAGATTAATTTTGAAAAAAATAAATTTGAACGTGTGGTAGGATGATGATAAGTAAATGTTTTTGAAAAAGATTGAATAGAAGAGGGTGTAGGATTAATTTTGAGAAAGATATGTTTTCAAAATGGAGGAAATATTAGGGGTGTTCACAAAAAACCGAAACCTAAAAACCGTGCCGAAAAATCGGAAAACCGGTCAAAATGGGCGGTTACCGAACCAGAAATTTTGGGATTAAACGGTTCGGTTACCGAACCGGTAAAAATTACGGTTAAACGGTACGGTTACTGTTATGATTTTTAGGAAAATGGTTAACCGAAAAACCGGATATATTTATTTTATTTTATTATTATTTACTTTTTTATAATAATTATATTTAATTAATTATTATTATTTTAGTAAATGCAGTAATTTAGACTAAGTAATGTAGTGTAGAGTATAAACTGGTTTATGAGAAAAGGTAAGTCAGTAACTAAGTAACAAAATGTGAAGTTCAAAAGTTCAAAATCTGAGAAAGGGTCATGTGAAGCCCAAAAGTCCAAAACCAGCACAATAATGGACTCTCATCACTCATCACTAGTGAGTCATCAGTCATCAACTCAACTCTAACTCTCCCTCTTCGAATTTCCCTGAGAAAATAGGAAGCAAATGCAAAACTAATATGTATTGTATGGTGTTTACATTTTTGTGCTTGTTTTTTCTTAGAACTTTGAGATATGTATTGTATAGTGCGGAATGTTTTTAGAGATGATTGTCTTTGATAGAGAATCTTGGTATAAATGGTATATTATTTATGTTGAGAAAAATTTGAAATCTAATATATAAATTTAGTAAAATAATTTAATAAAACTTGAGTAACGGTTAATGGTTAACCGGAAAACCGTACCGAAAAACCGGTTAACCGTTTATGCGGTTATCGGTTTGAACGGTTACGGTTCACAAAAGTGGCGAACCGATATTTTCCGGTTACCGAACCGAAATTTTATTTCGGGACAGTTAACCACCCATGAACACCCCTAGGAAATATGATAGGATAGATACGTTGGAGAAGGTTAGTTGGATAGAAGGGATAAGATAGGATAGGATGACGTGCATGACGACTCGAACTCTATCATGATCCCTGATCTAGATGTACTTTTAGGGTATACTCAACCTTAGATGATATGTATGAAAAGATTGATTTTTACCTTTGGATTATGTGAGTTTTGTTTTAAAATGATAACCTAAAAGTGATCATGAACAATAATGCAAAGATAGATCAAGAACCGGCAAATAAACCGACGAATTCGAACCACGAAAGAACTGAGCATATTGCGCCACCCACAAGAATCTTGCGTGCCTCACAAGCTAGTGCATCAGACGCAACTTACTTGCGTGAGATACAAGTTTCGTGCGCTTGGCGCACTGGTCTGGTGATGTGGTTTTTTGTTTTTGACAATCTATTTTGACCCTTTTTTATGTTTCTAGCCTAATTCAAGGGAAAAGCATGTCGAACACAGCAAACAAGCAATCAATAATGTCATATAGGCAAGAAAAAGTTTGCAGTTCCAACCTAAAGTCAAGATCTATGTTTGATATTATGGTCCGGCTTTGGTTAAGGCATGAAAGGGTCCATGACTAAGAGATTGATCACACGCTTCGTATCTTTGCTTAAAAAGATGGCAACGTGTAGGACGCACTCCAGTCTCTCGTTAGGAATAAGAGAGCAATGTCGTGGTTGGGTAGCTTTACTCATGACTAAGATCCACACTATTGCTCAGCAAGCTTTCTGGAGGGAGAAAGCGCAAACCCCCAATAAGGTAGCCTCACGCATAGAACATGCGCTAATGATGCAAGGACATAGAACTTATAGTGGCCTAGAGAAATAGCCATGCACATGCAAAAGTGTAATGTTATTCCAAAGCATAAAACAAGTATGACCGTTTTTTTCGTGTTCACCCACTCATTAAATATTTATTTTGAATCCTCCCAGTGGAGTTGCCAAATTGTAGGCATGTTTTTATTGCTTATGCGGGATGAGTTCGTGTTTGACTACCTCATTGTAAAGGTATTATTTTGAAATATGTTTTGAAATGAAGAAGTCGCCAATAAGCCGCTAAAGGAAGACTCATAAACCTAATTGGATATCGGAAAATCTTAGGGACAATTTAGAGACTTATCCAATGTCGATTTTCCCGTCATGATCTCTACTTAATACGATTCACGTTCGAGTGTTATGCAAATAAATAACCACATAATATATTTATCAAATATAAAATTAATCTATGTCGGTTCATTAAACAAGTAAAAGTCTAACTTTTGGTGACATGTTATTTAAGCAATCAAGTTAAAGGGAACCTAATCCAATTGTCCATATTATTTGAATTTTGGTATTAGAACATTTTATTTAGGTGTTTAATTAGAAACTTTAAGCATGTGAGGTTATGAAAGCATTGAATCATATAGCATTCATATGAAAAATATAATAATGTAATACAAGAAATATAAAAAAGAAAGAGATTAGAGAAGAATGTACTAAACAACGTTAATTCCTTTAACAATCTACATCATGACAAATAGATGGTTAGTAAAACAAGAATTATATTGAAATTTACCCTCAGAAATTATACCTTTCTCGTCGGAGGCTTATGTAACGATATGCAAGAGGAGCAATCTTGAAACTTGAATGGAGTTTGACTGTAAATCAATGGAGTTTTAATGCGTTTGAATATAAGTTTGAATACGCGTTTGTAGTGTGAGAGAGTATTTAAGGAGTTTTTGTAGTATATAAGTGTATTAAAGTGTATGTCGAAGTGCGTCAAAGTATGTAAAGTCGTATCTTGAAGTATGAAAAACGTTCGTCGAAAGCAACCTATTTACAGGAGAAAGAAATATGAAAAGCACGCGGAGATAACAACACGAAGCTTGCGCTCCGCGCATGGAGCGTGCGTTCAGCGCAGGCTTCGTGCATTTGGCACACGGTGCTTTGTGTTTCTGGATTTTGTAAATTGTCTTTGTGTTGCGTCAACGCATCCTAGTACGCTCGTAGATCTAGGCGGTTTTCCTCCGTTTTTTAGCTTTGATGAAATTTTATCTTTTAAATTCGAAATCAGCTATCTTTAGGAATAAAAATCTGATTTTGGAAATATCCTTTAGAAAACAAATTATCGAGAATAACTAATAAGAATATTAAAAATACAATTAATTATCAAGAATAATTAATTGGGCTTTATGAAAGTGGGCTTAAAAAATGCAACTAATTGTCATGAATAATTAATTGGGTCCTTAAAAGTTGGCTAAAAATTGGTTAAGACCAATAAATAGACACTAGTGGAAAAAAGCCCATATGATGCGGTCAAAACCGGGCTTACTGATCCGGTTTTGGTCCGCATCGGATGGGCTCGCAGCAGATCCGGTCCAAAGCCGGATCAGTAAATTATTTACTGATCCGGTTTTGGGTGAAAACTGGAGCAGTTAAGCAAGTTAACTGCTCCAGTTTTGACCCAAAACCGGAGCAGTTGACCACCCCAAAAACCAATTTTTTTTTTTTTTTTGCATTTTTTCATAATTAATCGATACAAAATCAATAGTATATATCAATACTCATTTTATTAAGCATATTATGCTCAATTGAAGCATAAACATAAATAATTAGATACATTAAAATATTAGCAACTATAATTTTAACATCATGCTATATAGCACAAAACAAGAGAATTTTATACTTCGATGGCTCCTCCTATTAGATTTAACAGTCATTCGCTATCATAGGCTTCTTTAAGCTTGCAATACATGCAGTTATAATCTTAAGGATGGAAACGCACACTACAAAGCATACAAGCTGATGCAGAACTGTCAGGAAGCCAACATGGAGGCTCTGCCTCCAAAATCTCCTGCACGTTCACCATAGTTGCCTCTGTGAGAGTTTGAGCCATTTCTTGCCAAGTTTGCTCTAAAAAATTAGCTGATAACCAGGAGAGCTGTCGTTGATGAACATACTACAAAATATATTTCCATGCTTTCTAAATGATTAGAAAGTTGGTATGTTAGATAAGTTATAATAGCATCGAACTTCATCCTTTTTGTTCTTATTTCAAGGATAGGTATTCAAATAAGCTAAACATACTACAATACATATTTCCATGCTTTCTAAATTAGTAACTTTCATTACTACAGTGTCTACCACATCAAATTCTCGTTGATTAACGGCTGTATCGAAAGTTCGAACTTCGAACAGTCGAGAGAAAACACAATAAGTTTCTCCTTTAGCAACTTCATGTAAGGGAGTAATGGAAGAAGTGGCTAATTAAAACAATTCTCATTCTATCCAACAAGTAAATAATATCAAATTCCAAAATGATCACAATTTTCAGTCTTCTCTATACAACTACAAATCATTCTCTAAAAAAAACTACTAATCAATTAGAGATGATCCGAAAACATCAAATACATTATAAATCAGCAACACTTTACAAATTCCTAAACAGAATGATCAAAACAAAAACCTAGAAAACATAATTCTACACTATAATTCAATCTAAAACAGCAAATTCCGATCACACCATCAATTAATCCATCAAACAGTAGATTACGTTGAATCAAACAACGAATTGCATAATTCAAGTAAAAACAAAAAAAAATCAGCAACAAATTTCGAAACACGCTAGGTTCATAATCATGGAGTTCAATCTTCAGGTATCAAAGATTCCTCTCAACTGAAGAAGAAGAAGAAGACTCGTATGTTTCTGCCATGGAAGAATCAATCAAAAAAGATGATAAACCGCCATGAAAGAGAAATTAAAGAAGAAAGAGTAAGAATCAATTTCTATAAATACCGCTATAATCGAACCCTAACCTCGCTATAATCAACCTACTCATCACAAAAACCCTAAATACCGCGAAATCCGACACAAATCAGTAAAACACGATTCAATTGCGGCAAAAGCAACATCGAATTCAAATTTTCAATCATCAAAAAAGCAAAAAAAAAAAACTCAACGATGTAGAAAACGAAGTACGGACTCGAATATCTGCGGAGGCGACAAACTTCTCAAGCTCGAGAGTAAGTTGATGCCAGAGCTTCTTCTTGTACAGATCTGCTAGAGTATTGTACCATTCTGAGAGCTCTGGATGCGAGTTTCTCTGTGTTTCCAAGTACTGAAGTGCCGCCATCGTTGAACTTTCCAAGATTTTAGGTTCGCGAGGAGCGAGGAAAAGGAAAAGAGGATGGATCAGTAGAGGATGGAGAGGAGTGAGGGGAATAGATGGAGGGTTTATCATATTGGGGGAGAGAAATGGGCCGTTCCTTTTGGACCGTTCTAAGGGAGCAAGCAGGCAGTGGAGCGAGAAATGAACGAAAAATCTGATCTGGTCTTGTGAACCGGATCAGATTTTAGAAAACCGGAGCGGTTTCTAAAATCTGATCCGGTTCACTAAAGGACCGGATTAGATTTTCCCCCCAGCTTTCCCTCCCATTTTTTTAATGATTTTCGGATGCGGTTTTGTAAAAACCGAATCTGTTACTAAGTGACAGATAAGGTTTTTTCCACTAGTGAGAGTTTAGTTTCTTAAAACGACTTTGGGCTTAACTCGTTTGATTGCTCTTCCTTTGGACCGGAGCAATTAAAATGACGGTATGTTTCATCATTGGGTACTAAATGGGAAGACACGATTTTGTGTCTACAGCTGTAAATTACCCAATATGCAAAAGAATTAGGAAAAATATATTAAGACAGATTGTTGATCAAACCCCCTTTTATTGTGACAAGGACTCAGTTTGGTACGAATGAAACCCTTAAATCATTAATTTGTATACGATAAGATATGCGGAATCACATTAGCGTGTGTAAAGAATAATTTATATTGTTATTGGAAATTTTCAAGAAGAACTATTAAGAGGGCTGAAAAAAATGACTCATGCATCTTTGTGACGTGGCTATATTTTGTATGGATAAAACCCATCGACCCACTATTTTGTCCGGGATACATGGCCAATCTTTTAGGCATGAATTGTACTTATATTGTCCATTTTAGACATTGTCAATCTTTTAGGACATGACCCAAGTAGGTTTAGGACATGTCCTCAAACAAAATTGTTTGAAAACCAAACCAATCTCCTATAAAAAAACTATCCAAATATATAGATCCTTGTATTAAAATTATTACACTCGTTCAAACACTTGGACCCTTTCTTCACAAAATACGATACAACTGTAAATTGACCAATATATAAAAGAAGTTGAAAGTCTATAGAGAAAGATTTTTGAATAAACCCCCTTCTTAGTATGAAAAGGATTCACTTCGGTACAGATTAAACCCTTAGGCCATTAATTTGTATACGATAAGATAAGAGTAATCACATTAGTATATTTTTTTCGCCTCCGCATCATATCTACAGTTTTCATATTTTTTTTATATTGATTGGTTTAAGTAGTGAGTTAGTTTGATCTTGCCATTTTCCATTTCTATATTGGCACTGAGAATTTCTTCATACAGTATTTTCTTCATTGCAAATGATATATATTTTTTAATTTCAAAAGATATTATTTTTTGATATATGTATCATTAATCTTGTCTATAAATTCAAATAAAAATTCTTCTCATTGTTATTTTAAGATCAACCATCTACTTAATTCAAACTTACCTCCTATATAAATTTCATCTCAAGAACCCAATGACGACCAAATAAATGTTATAGATACAATAAAATTTCAAAGATGGTATATTCTCATTTCTCTAAAAATAAGTAATGACTTTTACTTAAATACCATAGCTTTACAACATTGTGGAGCTGATCAATATCGCATTAAGAAGGATTATTTCCTAGCACCTTTTATGAAAAAACAACAAAAAAAATTACATGTGCTAACGGTGCCCCGTATGATCAAAATGACCCTTGTCTTAGTATAATGGCTATATTTTGTATGGACGAAAATCTCTCACCACTATTTTTAAAATAAATAATATCCAACAAACACCATTACTGTGTTTTAGGAATGTATTGTACTTTAATCTTATGGGAATGACCAATCTTCTAGGACATGACCCAAGCATGTTTTAGGACATGTTCCAAAACATGAATGTTTTAAAAATTTCACCAATCTCTTATAAATAATGACCCTAAGTGATCCCTATCTTAGAAATAATGAATTAATTTTCATTCGTTTAAACTCTTTAACCCTTTTTCCATAAAATATGGTCCAACTCTAATATGACCAATATGTGAAAGAACTAGATAAGTCTATTAAGACAGATTTTTGAATAAATGACGGGTCGTTGTAAACTCGCCAAATATAATCCTAAATTAACCAAAGTTAGGGTAAGTATAGGGTCGAATCCACAAGGAAGTAGGGTTAATCAAGGGTTAATTCGCTAATTACAATGAGCTAAATCTATTTTTGGTGTTTTTCGAAAGTTTAGCAATAATTCTAAAATCCAAGGAAACTAGGATATTGGCAAAATAAATCAACAAAACAAGTAAAGGAGATAAAATAAAGGGTAAAGGAACTAGGGGATTAGGGGATCACCAACATTCAATCCAAGAATCCAATCATCAAAATCAAGGGGAAACAAATGGGGGATCTCAAGGGGAAAATCACGCATATGGGAACTCTAATTACTCTCTCGAGCTAATTAGAGGAGTTTAATTAGTCACACATGACCTATTCTCATGGCATGAGTAACCAATCTAGCCAAATCAAGCACAGCATGATTAATCAAACTTTCCTAAACTAGAAAATACCTATTTTCATGGAGATCCTAGTCTATCAACCAAACGTAGTTTATTCCTAGCTTCATCTCTCAATCCTTCACTAGGAATTCCAAAAATACAAGTCAAGTGGTGATCCAGCACCCAACAAACCAAATCAAGCAAGTTTGATGAACAAGTTCAACCCCAAATGTTAACCCTCTAACTTAGACTTAGAATCCAAAGAGTAAATGAAGGTTACATCCCTTCCCCTAGTAGGAAACTACTCACACATCATGGAAATAAAACAAAGCAAGACTTGAAATAACTTCATCACCATAACCATGGAGGGAAGAGAAAAGGGGAAAATAAACAACTAATAAACAAGATCTAAGCAACAAAACAATGAAAATAAACAAGATTAAGGAAAGAGAAGATGAAATAAACAAGAAATTGCCAACTTTTA
This sequence comes from Beta corolliflora, assembly GCA_947648045.1. Taxonomy (NCBI): domain Eukaryota; kingdom Viridiplantae; phylum Streptophyta; class Magnoliopsida; order Caryophyllales; family Amaranthaceae; genus Beta; species Beta corolliflora. The sequence continues at coordinate 393,675 of CANSZD010000780.1, forward strand.
AGCTTGCATAAATGTGAAAATGGAGTTCAAAACCTTCAAACCTCAACTTTCTCTCTCATAGAGTTCTAAAGTTTGAGTGTTAAACAAAATTTAATCTCTCTAATCTGAAAAATAAAATTGCTTAACCTATAATAAGAGCAATTCCTCTTATATAGTCCTTATATAAAACAAGGTAAATTACAACAAAGGCCCCATATAAAAATCGCAAAGCAAAGAAATAAGTTCCGGAAAACACCGCGACCCGAGCGGGTGACCCGACCCGAGTGCTCGGGTGGACCTGACCCGGGCGGGTCACTAAACGACCCAGGCGGGTCGCGTGATCAGAAACGAAGCTTGGCTCTCTCATAACCTGACCTGGGCGGGTCAAGTCAACCCGAGCCCTCGGGTTAGCTGACACGGGCAGGTCATTTACCAACCCGGACGGGTCGCGTGATCAGGAAGAAAAGTTGCTGCTGTCTGGGCTGACCCGGGTGGGTCAGGTGACCCGGGCCCTCGAGTCAACTCCCTTCTCTATTAAAAACTAATGAAAAGTCAAGTATATAAACCAATCATCAAACTCCCCCAAGCTAGATCTTTGCTTGTCCTCAAGCAAAATAGAATAAAACATAAGTAGGAGAATGAAAATTTATTTGAAAACAAAATGAAGAAGAAAGGAAAAAGTAAGAAGGATAAAGAATTTACACTAACTCATTTTCGTATGAATCACGATTGCATTTAGCACATGCAACAAGCACTTTAAACCCCTAGATCGCTCTATAGGGCGAGTGGGATCTTGCGAGGGTTTCCAAAAAGTTTTCAAACCCACAACTCTAGTTTTTCATCAACCATTTATTCAACAACCTCAAGATTTATGCCCAAGTCCACTATCAACGAAATGGTTCACAAGTAAGGATAGAGTGCAACATTCAAGACAACTGATTTCCATGTGTACTCATAGGTTATGTGTAGAGAAAGAAACTAATCAAGATTGCAATAGGACACCTAATTAGACTTTTTACTCGCTCATTAGAGAACACCTAGCTATCCAAAATACTTAGGGCTCTTCAAGTGTTATAGAAGCTTAAACCACTAGTCCACCATCCCTAGACACACAAATAGGCCTTAGACTCTACTCTACTCAAAACTTAAGAAAAATAGAACTAAGTGTGGGAGACATCCACAAATTGACCTCTTTTATTGAAAATTTTCTAGTCTTTTACTTTTTCGTTTTTCTTCACCCTTTTTGTCATTTTTCATGCCTTTTTTTACTGTTTTCGGCTTTTTCTTTTTCCCTTATTACGGGATTTTTGCTATACAAAGGAGAAGTAATTACTCACTAAAGAGAAACATAAGAACTTGTGGTTTTTTGTGCCACTTATTACATACAAAAAGAAGTAAAGACTAAGTTTCTTGTAGACCTTTGTTTGGGGACATGTGAGTATATATAGGGACACAAGGGACCGCAAATTTAAAGCTAAAATTATCCAAGCATGAACAACTTAGTCAAGATTCAAGACTAGACATCCAATTGAGCATTCATTAGTTTCATTTTGGTAGATTCTAATGCAATCAAGATTAATCACCTCCTAAAACACCACAACTCAAGCTCACACTCTTCCAAAAGGAGCCTCTAAGCATAAAGTCAAAGCAAGGAATCCACATAAATAATCAACTAGCTAGCATCTTCCTTGGGTAAGGAAATCAAAACTTTATTCAGAGCTAACACTTCTTTTTGTTTTTCTTTGTCTTTCCTTTTTTTTTTTTTGTCCTTTTAAAAAAATTTGTGTTTTTGTTTGAACTAAAAACAAAGATTGAAAGAAAAGGAAAAGGAAATGAATAAAGAAAGCTAAAATAAAGTAGGAAAACGAATTAAAAAAAAGATTTTTTTTGGATTTTTTTTTCTTTTTTTTAAAAACTAAGGAAGCAAACAAATAAGAAAATATGAAATCATGGCTTAACACATACTACCCTCCGTTTCTAAATAAGTGCAACAGTTTGAATTTCACGCTTGCCAACGCACAAGTTTTTACCATTAATATCTCTAATTAAGTATTTGTAAAAGTTATAAAAAGTTGATATTATGAAAATATTCATTGAAACAAATCCAACAACATTTTATATGATCATGTTTGGTTTTATATATTAGTAAAGAATACGGTCAAAGTGAGGTGTGTGAATAGTGCAAAAGTCAAAGTGTTGCACTTAAAAAGAAACAGAGGAAGTATTAACAAGCATTAGCCCATTCACCAAGCATAACCACAATCACAAGCAACTAGTCCATCAAAAATAGCAGCAAGGGTCTCCAAACACTTACCCCGAAAAGAAAAAACCACCCAAACAATGAAAATACCCCCCCAAGCCAAACCAAACACTGTCCTCGGTGTGAAAATAAGAACAATCGGGGAGGGGGTGGGGAGAAGGACCAACTCAAGGGTCGAGGCCCTCGTCCCCCTCAGGGGGAGGCGGGGCTTGCATATAAGAGGGGTAGGGGGTGCCGGGAGGAACCATGTTGTTATCATGAAAGAATTGCAAGATGGGGAAAAGCTATCCCGCATCTCTTGTTGAAAGGTGGTTAATCTTTGTTCAAAACTATCAAAACGTCTATCTATATGGGCATAAATAGGGGCATAATCGGGAACATAGGTGGGATGGGGTTGGGGAGGAGGAGGGTGAGGGGCAGAAGAGGAGAAGGCATGCTCATGGTGATCTCGCCTTTGGTAGGTTCGGATCTCCTAGCCTCCCTCCGAGACTTCCAAGATGAGGTAGTTTTCTTGCTCTGTTTTGATTCCGGTAAGGTTGCGGTTTGGAATTTAGAAGGAAGGCGTTTTACCAATCTTCCAAGTAAAACGAATTCCATGCATCCACACTAAACCAACGCGCATTCTGTAGGTGTTGTTGGTTTATGAGTTTCGGCCCTTGGACCTCGAGTGGGTAAAAAATGCTCATCAATGGCGGTAATCAAACTGCCCACAACAATCAACCCACGTACGTGAGTCTTTGGGGTGCCTACCCTTTGGATATGTTGGGCAAACATCAAAGGTATGTTCAGCTTACTAAGTCTCCATAAGTAAGAACCTATGATGATTAGTTCAGACTGACTTACTTTTGAGTTGTCCTTCCTTCCATAAATGGTGTTCCCCAAGAACTTATGGAAGTACCGGATAGCCGGTTGGTGGATAAGTGAGTCATTCGTGTTTTTAGCTTCGTATGTTTTTGACCCACTTAACTTGCACCAACAATCAAAAATATTGAAGGAAGATGCGGGAGTGGTGCTCGACTCAATTTTTAAACCAAAAATATCTGCAAAATCGGAAATATCCATAGAGCGAGCAACATTCCCTAGCCTAAAATGGAGAACGGCTTCAGCTCCAGTTGAGCATTGTAGTCGTTTGTCTCCGGTTACCTCCAAAGAGCTATGAAACTCAAGTGTTATGCATCTATATGTTTTCTTTCGCATTGCTAACATTTTTTTCATATGTAGTTTATTTGAAATATTATTAACATCCCCCCTTATTCCCCATAATGAAAATAAAGATTCATCAACAAAACGGGGAGCAAATTCTTTGGCCTTAAAGGCTTGAAATCTACTCTAAAGTACCAAACTTAAGGAAAGGGAATTCGGGATCATGAAACTCACCGGGGGTATTGAGCCCCGAGACGTTTTCCTCCGATGCTCCATGAGATTGTTGACTTGAGCTTGCTTCCCCCGCTTGTCCAGACCACTTTGATGTCCTCCTCTCCATTTGTTAAACATCTTGTTGCTCAAAAATCAAAAATCCCGTAACGGGTGAGAAAAAGTGGAAAAAAAAAATTGTTTGTTTTTTAGTTTTTAGTGAAAGAAACGGTAGGGGATTGAGGTTTTAGGAAGAATTTGTAAAGAAATGTGAGTGGAAATGGATGATTTTGAGAGTTGTGGTAAAATTTTAGGGAGAGAGAAAATGGTGAGAATTGAGTGAAGATGGGATTTTTGGGGAAGAAAATGTTGAAATTTATGGAAGAAAGTTGATGAGGATGAAGATTTGTGAGGGATTTCAAGTTTTTGAGGGGTGAAATGAGTTATTTGAGTGAGTTTTAGAGAGTTAGGGGTTTGGGTTTGAAAGAGGGTTGAGAGAGATGAGAGGTTGAGAGAGATGAGAGGTTGAAGAAGATGAAAGAGTGAGAAGGGAGAGTGAAAATGTTAGAAAAATCTGGCCCGGTTTTTCTCAATTTACAAACTGCTCGTGCGAACAGGGCGGGTCTGCCAACCCGAGCGCTCGGATGAGAGCGACTCGGGCGGGTCAACCCGGCCGGGTCTGCTGCACTACTACTTTCTAAATTTTTTTTCTTCTCCACGACCCGGGCGGGGTCCTCTCACCCGAGCCCTCGGGTCAAGCGACCCGGGCGGGTTATAAGTCGACCCAGGCGGGTCCCGCTATTAGTTTCGAAAATAAAAGTTGCCTTTGGGCGACCCGGGCGGGTCAGGTGACCCGGGCGCTCGAGTCAGCCTCCTTCGCCCCTTTTTTTCTTTCTTCTTCGCCTCTCTTTGCTCCAAAGTTCTCCAAATCAATCCTAAACATGCACAAATCACCACAACAAGTAATCCAAAAGTCACAATAATATGTGAAAAGCCATCATTCCAAGTGAATCAAAACCAAAAAGAAGAGGAAGAAATAAAGACAAGTAAGAAAAACGGGTTGTCTCCCGCTAAGCACCTGTTTTAAGTAATTAGCTTGACTATGATATGTCTTCAATCATCGAGAGGGGAGTAGTCCTCAAGAGCAATAGAGTATGCTTCTTGAACAGGTGCACCATCATAATAGATCTTGAGTCTTTGCTCGTTCACCTTGAAACATCCTTTTGCATCATTGCAAATCTCAACCACACCATGCGGGAATACTTGTTGCACGGTGAATGGACCACTCCACCTTGATTTGAGCTTCCCCGGAAACAACCTCAACCTTGAATTGAACAATTGAACCTTGTCACCAACCTTGAATTCCCTCTTCATGATCCGCTGATCATGCCAAGCCTTTGTTCTCTCTTTGTATACCCGGGCACTCTCATAAGCATCCCTCCTAAGCTCCTCAAGCTCATGAATACCAAGCATCCTACTTTCACCCGAAGTTTGAAGATCAAAATTTAAAGCCTTGATGGCCCAATAAGCTTTATGCTCCAATTCCACGGGCAAATGACACGATTTCCCATATATAAGCTTGTATGGTGTCATGCTAATAGGGGTTTTGTAGGCCGTGCGGTAGGCCCACAATGCATCATCCAACTTGAAAGACCAATCCTTTCGAGATTGGTTCATCGTCTTCTCCAAAATAAGCTTGATCTCTCTATTCAATATCTCCGCTAGACCACTAGATTGGGGGTGGTAAGAGAGACCCATTTTGTGATGCACCCCATACTTAGTAAGAAGGGTTTTGAATGATTTCTTGGAAAAGTGTGATCCCCTATCACTAATAATAGCTCTTGGAACTCCGAAACGGGAAAAGATCACCTTCTTGAATAGCTTGACAACTACCTTGGCATTATTTGTAGGGGAAGCAATTGCTTCAACCCATTTAGAAACATAATCAACCGCTACCAAGATGTAGCGGTACCAAGGGAGGAGGGAAAAGGACCCATGAAATCAATCCCCCAAATATCAAAAATTTCCAACTCCAAGATGCTTGTGAGGGGTAATTCATGCCTCTTTGAGATATTGCCAACTCTTTGGCACCGATCACAAGCCTTGACAAATCCCCAAACATCCTTGAACATGCTTGGCTAAAATAATCCACATTGCAAAATCTTTGACACGGTCTTGTCGGCTCCCATATAAACACCACATGGGGATGAATGGCACATCCATATTACATCTTCAATCTCATCATACGGGAGACACCTCCGATAAATACCATCCACCCCCCTCTTAAACAAGTATGGGTCCTCCCATACATAGTGCTTGGTCTCATGCATGAACCTTCGCTTTTGTTGGTAGCTAAGGTCATCCGGTATGACTCCACTAGCATGAAAATTATACTAGTAGAATAATTGCTTATTGCTGCGGTCATTAAGTGGCCTATTGCGGCGGTTTTCGCCGTGCAGCAATTAAGGGTGCAGCCTATCCAGAGCTTGCACTATGGGGGCGGAGATTAGAGCCTTTTTTAGAGTTTCAAAAGCATTCATGCAATCATTGTCAAATTGAAATTCAAAGTCTTTTTGAAGCAAATTAAAGAGGGGCTTTGAGATTTTTGAGAAATCTTTGATAAAGCGGCGATAAAAGCCCGCATGCCCAAGAAATGATCTCACTCCCTTCACCGAAGTTGGGGGAGGCAATTTCTCAATAACCTCAATTTTAGCCCTATCCACCTCAATCCATTTTTGGGAGATCTTATGACCAAGGAATATGCCATCATCAACCATAAAATGACACTTTTCCCAATTAAGAACAAGGTTCATCTTTTGACATCTCTCCAAAACCTTTTGAAGGTTGGAGAGACAAATGTCAAAAGAGGAACCTACCACTGAGAAGTCATCCATGAAGACTTCTATGGTTGATTCAAGCATGTCCGAAAAAATGACGGTCATGCACCTTTGGAAAGTGGAAGGAGCATTACACAATCCAAATGGCATCTTTCGGTAAGCGAAATTGCCAAATGGACATGTGAGTGTTGTCTTCTCTTGGTCATCGGGGTGAATGGGGATTTGAAAGAACCCCGAATAACCATCCAAAAAGCAAAAATGGGTATGACCCGCCCATCTTTCAAGCATTTGGTCAATAAAAGGGAGGGGAAATGGTCTTTCCGGGTGACCTTATTCAACTTACGATAATCAATGCACATTCGCCACCCGGTGACCGATCTTGTGGAGATAAGCTCACCTTTGTCATTCTTAATGATGGTCATTCCTCCCTTTTTTGGGACAACTTGGACGGGGCTAACCCACATACTATCCGAGATAGGGGATAATATCCCTGCCTCAAGGAGTTTCAAAACTTCTTTTTTTACCACTTCCTTCATGTTAGGATTTAGCCTTCTTTGAGGCTCAATGGAGGAGGCTTGACCATCATCCAAATGAATTTAATGCATACACAAGGTGGGACTTAGACCCTTGATATCATCAATTGTATACCCAATGGCACTTTGATGTTGTTTTAGAACACAAAGAAGTTTATCAAGAGAAGGACCATTGAGTGTAGAATTGACAATCACGGGGTAAGTCTCATTTTCTCCAAGAAAAGCATATTTCAATGCCGGGGGGGATGGGTTTTAACTCACATGTAGGAGGAGGCGTAGTCCTTTCCTCTTTTTCTAATGAAGCTTCCAAAACCTCGAAGCTTGCATGAGTAGGTTGGTAGATTGGTGCTTTGTCCATGGCTCGCTTGAGGTGCCAAGCTTCACCCTCCTTTTCTTGTTCTTCCCCTAGGAGCGCATCTTCAAGAGAATCCTTTGCTTCAACCAAAGCCCTTAGGCTTAGCACTTCTTGCTCAAGGGTATCGATCCTATGCACTTCTTCCATAATAGGGGATTTCATGCTCTTGTTGAAGGCGAATTCCATTTTCTCATCTCCAACTCTCAATGTCATTACATCTCTCTTCATATCAACTAGCACTCCGGTCGTTTTCAAGAAAGGTCTTCCCAATATAAGAGGTACTTAGGAGTCTTCTTCCATCTCCATTACAACAAAGTCACGAGGAATTAAGACTCTCCCAACTTGCACCGGAACATGCTCCAATTCTCCAACGGGCACTTTAACCGAGCGGTCCGCTAGTTGTATCACTCTTCTTGTGGGTTTAAGCTCAAAGTTGAGCTTCTTTGCAATGGAGAGTGGCATTAGGCTTACACTAGCCCCAAGATCGGTCAATGCTCTCTTTGGCTCCAAATCTCAAATTCTCAAAGGTATGGAGAAGGACCCCGGATCTTCACACTTTTTGGGGAGCTTGTTTTGGAGGACCGCACTAACTTCGGCGGTGAGAGCAATGGTGGAACTTTTTTCAAGTTTGGACTTGTTAGAAAGAAGTTACTTTAGAAACTTGGCATAGGTGGGCTTTTGAGCCATAGTTTGGAGAAATGGAATATGAACTTGTAAACCTTTCATTACCTCAAGAAACATGACAAATTTATCATTGAAGTGCTTCTTTGCTAACCTTTGAGGATATGGAACCGGAGGAGTGTAGCTCTTCATTGGATGAGGCTTTTTGCTTGATTTTTCAGGTTCAACAACTATAAGAGTCCCATCCTAGTGAATGTCTTCCACAATGACATTTTCAACCTCTTTACTCACTCCACTATCAACATTTTTACTTTCCTTGGAAGGACTAGCATCATCAAGTGTGGGCATCTTAGGACCCTCATAGTGAGCCCCGGATCTCAAAGTGATGGCTTTATTTTGCTCTCGAATGATTTGTTGGCTAGTTGGGTAGAAGAATTTGAGGAGTTTTTGCTTACTTGTTGAGCCACTTGAGCAAGTTGTGTCTCAATCACCTTATTATGTGCATTCATTTGTTGGAGGGAAGTGTTTATCTCCCCAAACTTCCTATCATTATCGGCATTGGTTTTTGTTTGTTGGGCTAGGAAGAATTGGAGAGTGGATTCTAAGGAAGATTGTTTGGGTTGGTTTGGTTCAAAGGGAGTTCTAGGGGGTGGTTGTGTGAATGCTTGTTGGGGGTTATGGAATCCAGGTGGTCTATTTGAGGCTTGGTAAGGTTGAGATTAGACCTGGTTATTGGACATGGTAGCCTAATGGCTAAAGGGTTAGGGTCAAATTTATAGGGTTTTTATTGGACAGGACTTTATTGGATAGTGGCGTTATTGGGCCAATAAAAAAACCCAATAATTTTGAAAAATAAAATAGATTTTTTAAATAATAGTATATGTACGGATTCGTATTCATTTATACTCACTTTTGGCTCTCTTTGTTCCTTGTTTTTTCTTGCTCGTTTACCGACCCTCCCATTATCGACCCGCTATCGGCCCGCTACCTGTTTGGTCCGACCCGCTATCGGCCCTACATGATGTGACCCTTTTAAGACCCGACTCGCTTCCGACCCGCACCGACCCTGACCCGACCCGTCCAATAACCAGGTCTAGTTGTTGTTCTTCCATCCACCACTTGCATTGTTGTTCCATATTCCTTGATTATTGAAGTTAGGATTCTCCTCACCTCTAGAGTTCACCCATGCAACATGGTCCATAGACCAACCACAATAAGAACTAGCATGGTCTAATCCACCACAAATTTCACAAGAAAAAGCTTGAGAAGTGCCTTAACTAGGAGATGCCAAGCTTACCTTTTCCAACTTCTTTGCAAGGGTATCAAGTTTTGCATTAATGTGGTCAATAGCGTCAAGATCATACTTGCCCTTGCTTACATTCTTCTTGTTTGCGGTTCTAGTAGAATTCCCCCCAAGAGTAGTGTTTTACTACCTCTTCAATTGTAGGCTCAATATTGTCAACCAAAAGCTTTGTTAGTTGGCCTCCTGCACCCGAATCAAGGCTTGCACGGGTCATAGGAAGAAGACCATCATAGAAGCTTTGCATAAGCATCCATTGACTATAACCATGGTGAGGGCAAGATCTTCGAAGGTCCTTGAACCTATCCCAAGCTCCATATAATTTCTCATCCTCCTCTTGGGTGAAATTAGCTATCTTCCTCCTAGCTTCGGAGGTCTTCTCTTGAGAATAGAATTCATCCACAAAAGTCGCGGTTACTTGTGCCCAAATAGTCAAAGAGTCTTCCGGAATGGATTGCAACCATTTCTTGGCCTTGCCCACAAGAGAGAAGTGAAAGAGGTTGAGCCTCACAAACTCTTGAGTCACATTGTTTTGCTTCACCGTGGCACATAACTCCGAGAAATTAGCCAAATGCTCAAGAGGGCACTCATGAGTCATACCCCCATAGGGCTCTTGTTTGATCATGCGAATCAAATGCGGAGAAAATTCAAAGTTGGCGGTGGTCGTTGGGCGGCGAATTCCACTTTTGAGTTCGAAGGCCTCGGGATGCCCAAAGTCATGTAATGCTCTAGGAGCTTCATCCCCCATAGTGCTAGAAGTAGTGGAAATAGACGACTCTTGGTCAAAACCCGGTTGTTCAACGATCGAAGGTTGGACCGTGGGTTCCCTAAAGATTCTCCTTAATTGCCTCAATGTATTTTCAAGGTTATGATCAATGGAGATGGTTGGATCACCCCTCAATCTTCTTGACATGCAACCAACAAAGCTAAGGAGAATATTAGTAAAAACAACCAAGAGGTAAACACACCAAAAAAAAGATAATTTAGTCTCAAAACTAACAAATTAGCCAATGTTAACCGCTACTTCCCCGGCATCGGCGCCAAAATTTCACGGGTCGTTGTAAACTCGCCAAATATAATCCTAAATTACCCAAGTTAGGGTAAGAATATGGTCGAATCCACAAGGAAGTAGGGTTAATCAAGGGTTAATTCGCTAATTACAATGAGCTAAATCCATTTTTGGGGTTTTTCGAAAGTTTAGCAATAATTCTAAAGTAAGGAAACTAGGATATTGGCAAAATAAATCAACAAAACAAGTAAAGGAGATAAAATAAGGGTAAAGGAACTAGGGGATTAGGGGATTCACCAACATTCAATCCAAGAATCCAATCATCAAAATCAAGGGGAAACAAATGGGGGATCTCAAGGGGAAAATCACGCATATGGGAACTCTAGTTACTCTCTCAAGCTAATTAGAGGAGCTTGATTAGTCACTCATGACCTATTTTCATGGCATGAGCAACCAATCTAGCCAAATCAAGCACAACATGATTAATCAAGCTTCTCTAAACTAGAAAATACCTATTTTCATGGAGATTCTAGATTTCCGGCGGAATCTCCGACCTCCGATCACATTTATGCTATACATTGCACCTCGAGTTAAAGTTCGTGCTACGGACTGCACCCGTCAAAGGTTGTGTTGTTCAGTGCACTTGAGTTATAGGTCGTGTTGTTCTAGCCAATTAACCCTTTATTCCTAGCTTCATCTCTCAATCCTTCACTAGGAATTCCAAAAATGCAAGTCAAGTGGTGATCAAGCACCCAACAAACCAAATCAAGCAAGTTTGATCAACAAGTTCAACCCCAAATGTTAACCTCCTAACTTAGACTTAGGATTCAAAAAGTAAATGAAGGTTACATCCCTTCCCCTAGTAGGAAACTACTCACACATCATGGAAATAAAGCAAAGCAAGACTTCAAATAACTTCATTACCATAACCATGGAGGAAAGAGAAAAGGGGAAAATAAACAACTAATAAACAAGATCTAAGCAACAAAACAATGCAAATAAACAAGATTAAGGAAAGAGAAGATGAAATAAACAAGAAATTACCAACTTTTAAGCTTGCATAAATGTGAAAATGGAATTTAAAAGCTTCAAATCTCAACTTTCTCTCTCCTAGGGATCTAAAGTTAAAGTGTTAAACAAAATTTAATCTCTCTAATCTGAAAAAATAAATGTAATAGCCTTATTTTTAAGAGCGTTTATTAAAGGCTGATTATATTTATTAAGTTAATTATGTTCTGGAGACTCTTATTTTATTTGGGTTGGAGTATGAATATTTATTTTTGTCGCATTTGTAATATATTTATTTGTTTAATATTATGAAATTATTTTATTATATATTTTGGATTTTAGTTATTTAAAATTTGTTGAGTGGTATTTGTCGAAAGTGGGAAACTAGAGTCGGTTTCCATCTTTATCTCTCTTTTGTCGGTTATTTTTAGAAAATGAAAACCCCAAAATAAACCCCACCTTTCACTCTCTCTCGTAGCTTCTCCATCTCTCACCCAAAAACCCCAAAACCGAAAACCCCAGCCCGTCTCTCTTTCGCCTGCTGTCGTGTCACCCCTCCTCGCCGGAGTTTTCCTTTCCCTCTACTCGCGCCGGTGCTGCACCGGTGTTGCTGTTGTGTTGAATCGGTGGTGTCACCGGTCTCTTTTCCCCTCCCCTACTCGCGTTTTCTCTCTCTCCTTCGCTGCTGCTCTCGCCGCCGCGCGTTGCAGCCGCTGATGGTGTTGTTGGTGGTGCTCCTTGACGGGGGTCACTAGTATTCTCTCTCTTCTCTCGGTGGTGGTGTGGGCTGAAATTATCTTTCCCTGTTCTCGTTCTCCTCTGCTCGTGTTGCTGTTGTTGTTGAGTCGTTGCTGCTGTTGTCCCGTTCTTTCTCTTCCGGAGTTCTGTTGGTGCTGCGTGTGGGTGGAGCCACCCTAAGCCGACGCTACTAGGTGGTGCTCTTGTCTTATTTTTCCTCTAGTGTTGTTATTGTTGTGTAGTTGTTTTTGTGGTGGTTGTTGTAGGGTTGTTGATTGTGTTTGTTATTGTCCGTTGTTGTTATTATTATGGTGTCGTTGCTGTTCTTGGTTGTTGTGGTGTTTGTCGTGGTTGAAGAAACAACCTAAGTCAGGTTGCAATTTCCTAATGGAGAAATGTATAGTTTAGTTTTGTCTTCTTTCATATTATTAAAATTAGTTTCTAGTTTGTTTAATTTAGTTTGTTAGTTCAAGTTGGTTGATTTAGTTCTATAATTTAGATTCATGATTTTAAGATATGTAGAATCAGTTTACAAAATTTAGGATTAAGAGTTTGGAATTATGGTTGTAAAGGATTTCGATATTGGGAATTGGTTATGGTTTTGCTTCCTTGTTTAGATTAGTTAGAGATTGGTTGTAAATTATTGTTACTGTTGGAGGATTATGGAGTGAGAGTATTATAGTTTTAAGTTTAGAAGAGGTTAATAAGATTAGTTCTTGTATAGTGAGGAATCTATTAAAACTTGGTATTGTGGTTGAGGTGAATCGTTGTGAAATTCAAGTATCATTTGAAGATCAAGAACAATGAAGGTGGTGTGTTGTTGGAGTTCGGATAAGCGTATGAGGTAACTTTTATGTTCAATAAAATGTATTACTTATGCCCTCATGTGTGGATCTCTACGTTCGTTTTTGATATATAAGTTCGTACTATGGCCATAGTTATGAATGTGTTGATTGTGGAAACGTTATTGGATAATATGAATACGCAATTGTTTTGTTGGCTTAGTTTATGAACTGAAAATAGAAAGTGGGCATAGTATGGGTGGAGGATTGTTACTTCTTTTGACTTGATATGGTCGGCTACGATCCATAACGAACCTTGGGGGTAGTATTGCTGGGCTCCATAACGAACCTTGGAGGCAACGTTTGTCCGAATCCCGTACTTGCCACTGATTTGTTTAAGAGATTAAGCTATGTCAGCGTTGTAATGGAAAGGAAATGGTTTGATAAATAAAAGCTATTTATAACGGGTTGAAGTAAAGGTTACGAATTTTCTACTCATTTTAGAATTTTGTTTGTTTGTATTTTTCTCTGAATTTGCAGGTTTGGTATTAAGAGCTCGGAATTGAAGGTCGTACAAGAGTGTGATGTCGTTGTAGATCATGGATTGAGTTTGTATTTTAGATAGCTGATTCAAGAATAGTTGGTGATATTTCGTTGTATATCATTTTGGGAATTTAGTTTAATTATTGGTGTATTTAAAGATATTTTTCCGCTACGATGTAATTTATTTAAGAGTTGATTCTAGATTATGGATGTTGAGTGTGTTTCATTAGCAGCTCGGAAGAACTTGTACATTACTAATAAAATTGCTTAACTTAAAATAAGACCGGTTCCTCTTATATAGTCCTAAAATAAAACAAGGTTAATTACAACAAAGCCCCCAGGTACAAAAATCGCAAAGCAAAGAAATAAGTTTCGGAAAACACCGCGACTCGGGCGGGTGACCCAACCCGAGTGCTCGGCTGGACCTGACCCGGGCGGGTTGCGTGATCAAGAACGAAGCTTGGCTCTCTAAAAACCGACTGGGCGGATCAAGTCAACTCCGAGCCCTCGGGTCAACCGACTCGGGTGGGTCACTTACCATCCGGACGGGTCGCGTGATCGGGGAAGGAAAGTTGTTCTTTGTCTGGGCGACCAGGGCCCTCGGGTAGGGGTGTGCACCGGTCTAGGACCGAGCCAGGTACCGGATTAGGCAGGTTGGACCAGGTGGATCGGAATCTAAAATTTTTTTGGACCATGACCCGATTGGAAAAATTCCAATGGTAAGTGCATCGGTTTTGGACTTGTTGGAACGAAATCTGCATTTTTTTAAAAAAAAATCTTTTTTATTTAGATTTATACATATTTATAAATTAGATATATTAAAATTTAATAATTCTAACAACAATAATCTTAAAGTTAATAAAGAATAGGTTTTTGCTTTCTAACTTTATAAATTTGAAATTTTTTTTAACCTTTAAACTATTTTTTTTACTAAAAAAACGAAATTACGGCCCACCTGGTCCAGGAACCTAAAAACCCTAAGTAACCCTAACTCTCTCTCCCTAACCCACCCCCCCCCACCCCCCCCAAACCCCGGCCTGCCCGGCCCCAACTGACCTAGCCCCACGGCCCCCCTCCCCAACAGTCGTGCCTCCTCCCTCGTAGCCCAGCCTACCCCTCCCCCTCCCTCTCCCTCGTAGCCCCGGACCCTCCTCCAGTAGCCCGCAGCCCTCCCAGGCCCTAAAGTCAAACGCCTGCTGCGAAACCTTCCGAAGCAAAGGATTCGGGAGAGGGGAAGGGCTGCGGGGAGGAGGGCACGGCTGCGAGGGAGGGGGATGCGTGGGAGATCGAGAGGGGTTGCGGGGAAGGGGTGGGCTGCGGGGGCTATGGGCGAGAGGGAGGGTGAGGTGCGGCTGCGGGGGGAGGGCTAGTGGGGGTGGGGTTGGGATTTGGGGGCTGGTGGGCTGGGGTTGTGGGGGGCGGGTGGGGATACATAGGAGAGGGGGAGGGGGAGGCGGGGCTATGGGGGGAGGTGGGGGGAGGCGGGGCTACGGATCTTTGTTGTCATCCGTAAGAATTCTAAAACAAGTCAGCAAATCAGATCTGGACAAGGTATTTGTAAACTCTTTAATTGAATCAAAATCAATATCACAAGACATCCACTATTTTCATTTTCCTCAAGATTTTCATATTTTAACAACTCATGTTCAATTTCAATACTGTCTAGTTTAACCTCCAATTCTGAAAGTTTTTCTTTCAAATCAAAAAGTTTGATGCAATGAATTAATCTGCCTTTTTGACTCTCTATAAGCAGCTCCAACTTCCATACATTGATCAATAGCAGTGTCAACACAATCAAGCAGTTCATGTCTTTCAAAGAAATACAAGTCATGCTTGACTTTATCAAAGCTTACCTTAGAGTCTCGGATGAACCCCTACTACCGGCCATAGGCACGAACGGTCTCCTTGTTTGCAGCGATGCAGGGTGGTTCACTTCTTCTCCTATAAAAGAAGACAGACACAAGCTTGCTTTTTGTGACTTCTCTTCATCTTTTGAATCAGTGTCACCCCACACAGAGGTTAGCATAGACTTTTTAAACATCTTCTTTTCTCCAAAATATCTTGACTTTGATTTCTCCTTCTTCCGTTCATGACATTTCTTAATCCTATGACTAGGATCACCACACTTGAAACAACCAGAATTAATAGTAGCTTTCTTAGAGGAATTGAAAGAATTTTCACCTCTTGAAATTTTTCCTTTAGACTGAGTCCTTATGTACTTTTCAAATCGTTTTACAATGAGGCTTATTTCATATTCCCCTGTCTAACTCTTCTACCTTCAGATACGAATACTTCTGGTCCCTGGTAGTGGTTTCATTCTTAGAATCAACCAACATTTCATGGGTCATGAGTGATTCAATCATTTGTTCCAAAGATAGAACAAACAACTCCTTGGCTTCTTGAATTGCTGTTACCTTGGGTAACCATTTTCCTGAAAGACTTCTCAACAATTTTCTGACAAGATCGTCACGAGTAAAACTTTTTTCCAAGTGATTTCAACTCATTAATACTAGTCATAAAGCGAGTAAACATATCACACATATTCTCTTCTTTAGACATATTACAAGATTCATACTTAGTCATCGATAAATCAATCTTGGAACGTCTTACCTCGTTTGTGCCTTTATAAGCCCATTCTAAGGTATCCCATATCACTTTGGCAGTAGAACATGCCAAGATTCGATTCACCTCACAATCAACAAGACCTTGTTACACAAGAGACATTGCCTTTGCATTTTTCTCCATTATCTTGAAGTCTGTTGAGGAGTAATTACTCTTCTTTTTGGTAGACTTGTTTCCTTTGTCATTCATTTCATCAATACTCAATGGACCATCCTTTACAATCTTCCAGCACTCATAGTCAGTATCTATGATGTAGTTCTTCATGCAGTTTTTCCACCAAAGATGGGTTGTTCCGTTGAACTTGGGAAACCTCGAACTTGATCCACCATTTGAAAGATATGTCATCATGATCCTTCCCTAGGGGCTAGGGGTTAACCTTTTGAGAAATTAGGCTTTGATACCACTTGAAGACCTAGACCCGGTTCCCTAGGACTTTGCGTGTATATGTTGCTTGATAGAATCTTTCCAAAAATATATTAGGACTTTGAAATTCATAACGTAGTACAGTGAACTGGTCTTGCAATGATCTTATAACCGTTTACTGAATACAAGGAAGTGTATGTTTTGAGATAAAGTTTGCAACTGATCTCACAACATACATTCCATAACTTCTTTGCACTTTCAACCAGACATCCAAAACTAGTTTAAGATCTACGCAACATTACATCATAAATACCTAATAATTAAGTATTAAAATATTCATGATATTGTTCCAAAGATTCTTGCTTCAATAACTTCACTTTCATGATATAGTATTAAGCCTTCACAAGGGCTTACATGAAGATGAAAACTAGACCTATGGTATGAATTGGGCCTTTATGGACTTAAGTTTGGAATTAGCTTCGGGATTGGCATATAGGTTTGACTTAGGCCCGGGAAACGCACATGGGATTGACTTTGGAATGGACTAGGATTAGACTTAGATTGGGCAAACATGGGCTTTACATAGACTAGGGTTCACATGGGAATATAAATGGACCAAGATGTGGACATGAAACTTACATGAACCTAAGATTGACTCTAATGCAATTGGGCCTAATATGAATGCATGGACTCAAATTTGAATGGGCCTAATATGAATGCAAATGGACTGAGATTGGAATTGGATTTGATTGGTTGGAAGTTGATTGAATTGGACTGGGCTTACAGTTTTCGAAATACATTTTTGAATGGGGCCCCTTTGTTTTTATCTTTTATTGGAAGAGATGATGGTGATTAAGGATAGATTAATTTTGAAAAAAATAAATTTGAACGTGTGGTAGGATGATGATAAGTAAATGTTTTTGAAAAAGATTGAATAGAAGAGGGTGTAGGATTAATTTTGAGAAAGATATGTTTTCAAAATGGAGGAAATATTAGGGGTGTTCACAAAAAACCGAAACCTAAAAACCGTGCCGAAAAATCGGAAAACCTAGGTCAAAATGGGCGGTTCCGAACCGAAATTTTGGGATTAAACGGTTCGGTTACCGAACCGGTAAAAATTACGGTTAAACGGTACGGTTACTGTTATGATTTTTAGGAAAATGGTTAACCAAAAAATCGGATATATTTATTTTATTTTATTATTATTTACTTTTTATAATAATTATATTTAATTAATTATTATTATTTTAGTAAATGCAGTAATTTAGACTAAGTAATGTAGTGTAGAGTATAAACTGGTTTATGAGAAAAGGTAAGTCAGTAACTAAGTAACAAAATGTGAAGTTCAAAAGTTCAAAATCTGAGAAAGGGTCATGTGAAGCCCAAAAGTCCAAAACCAGCACAATAATGGACTCTCATCACTCATCACTAGTGAGTCATCAGTCATCAACTCAACTCTAACTCTCCCTCTTCGAATTTCCCTGAGAAAATAGGAAGCAAATGCAAAACTAATATGTATTGTATGGTGTTTACATTTTTGTGCTTGTTTTTTCTTAGAACTTTGAGATATGTATTGTATAGTGCGGAATGTTTTTAGAGATGATTGTCTTTGATAGAGAATCTTGGTATAAATGGTATATTATTTATGTTGAGAAAAATTTGAAATCTAATATATAAATTTAGTAAAATAATTTAATAAAACTTGAGTAGCGGTTAATGGTTAACTGGGAAAACCGTACCTGAAAACCGGTTAACCGTTTATGCGGTTATCGGTTTGAACGGTTACGGTTCACAAAAAGTGGCGAACCGATATTTTCCGGTTCCGAACCGAAATTTTATTTGGGACAGTTAACCACCCATGAACACCCCTAGGAAATATGATAGGATAGATACGTTGGAGAAGGTTAGTTGGATAGAAGGGATAAGATAGGATAGGATGACGTGCATGACGACTCGAACTCTATCATGATCCCTGATCTAGATGTACTTTTAGGGTATACTCAACCTTAGATGATATGTATGAAAAGATTGATTTTTACCTTTGGATTATGTGAGTTTTGTTTTAAAATGATAACCTAAAAGTGATCATGAACAATAATGCAAAGATAGATCAAGAACCGGCAAATAAACCGACGAATTCGAACCACGAAAGAACTGAGCATATTGCGCCACCCACAAGAATCTTGCGTGCCTCACAAGCTAGTGCATCAGACGCAACTTACTTGCGTGAGATACAAGTTTCGTGCGCTTGGCGCAGTGCAGTGATGTGGTTTTTTGTTTTTGACAATCTATTTTGACCCTTTTTTATGTTTCTAGCCTAATTCAAGGGAAAAGCATGTCGAACACAGCAAACAAGCAATCAATAATGTCATATAGGCAAGAAAAAGTTTGCAGTTCCAACCTAAAGTCAAGATCTATGTTTGATATTATGGTCCAGCTTTGGTTAAGGCATGAAAGGGTCCATGACTAAGAGATTGATCACACGCTTCGTATCTTTGCTTAAAAAGATGGCAACGTGTAGGACGCACTCCAGTCTCTCGTTAGGAATAAGAGAGCAATGTCGTGGTTGGGTAGCTTTACTCATGACTAAGATCCACACTATTGCTCAGCAAGCTTTCTGGAGGGAGAAAGCGCAAACCCCCAATAAGGTAGCCTCACGCATAGAACATGCGCTAATGATGCAAGGACATAGAACTTATAGTGGCCTAGAGAAATAGCCATGCACATGCAAAAGTGTAATGTTATTCCAAAGCATAAAACAAGTATGACCGTTTTTTTCGTGTTCACCCACTCATTAAATATTTATTTTGAATCCTCCCAGTGGAGTTGCCAAATTGTAGGCATGTTTTTATTGCTTATGCGGGATGAGTTCGTGTTTGACTACCTCATTGTAAAGGTATTATTTTGAAATATGTTTTGAAATGAAGAAGTCGCCAACAAGCCGCTAAAGGAAGACTCATAAACCTAATTGGATATCGGAAAATCTTAGGGACAATTTAGAGACTTATCCAATGTCGATTTTCCCGTCATGATCTCTACTTAATACGATTCACGTTCGAGTGTTATGCAAATAAATAACCACATAATATATTTATCAAATATAAAATTAATCTATGTCGGTTCATTAAACAAGTAAAAGTCTAACTTTTGGTGACATGTTATTTAAGCAATCAAGTTAAAGGGAACCTAATCCAATTGTCCATATTATTTGAATTTTGGTATTAGAACATTTTATTTAGGTGTTTAATTAGAAACTTTAAGCATGTGAGGTTATGAAAGCATTGAATCATATAGCATTCATATGAAAAATATAATAATGTAATACAAGAAATATAAAAAAGAAAGAGATTAGAGAAGAATGTACTAAACAACGTTAATTCCTTTAACAATCTACATCATGACAAATAGATGGTTAGTAAAACAAGAATTATATTGAAATTTACCCTCAGAAATTATACCTTTCTCGTCGGAGGCTTATGTAACGATATGCAAGAGGAGCAATCTTGAAACTTGAATGGAGTTTGACTGTAAATCAATGGAGTTTTAATGCGTTTGAATATAAGTTTGAATACGCGTTTGTAGTGTGAGAGAGTATTTAAGGAGTTTTTGTAGTATATAAGTGTATTAAAGTGTATGTCGAAGTGCGTCAAAGTATGTAAAGTCGTATCTTGAAGTATGAAAAACGTTCGTCGAAAGCAACCTATTTACAGGAGAAAGAAATATGAAAAGCACGCGGAGATAACAACACGAAGCTTGCGCTCCGCGCATGGAGCGTGCGTTCAGCGCAGGCTTCGTGCATTTGGCACACGGTGCTTTGTGTTTCTGGATTTTGTAAATTGTCTTTGTGTTGCGTCAACGCATCCTAGTACGCTCGTAGATCTAGGCGGTTTTCCTCCGTTTTTTAGCTTTGATGAAATTTTATCTTTTAAATTCGAAATCAGCTATCTTTAGGAATAAAAATCTGATTTTGGAAATATCCTTTAGAAAACAAATTATCGAGAATAACTAATAAGAATATTAAAAATACAATTAATTATCAAGAATAATTAATTGGGCTTTATGAAAGTGGGATTAAAAAATGCAACTAATTGTCATGAACAATTAATTGGGTCCTTAAAAGTTGGCTAAAAATTGGTTAAGACCAATAAATAGACACTAGTGGAAAAAAGCCCATATGATGCGGTCAAAACCGGGCTTACTGATCCGGTTTTGGTCCGCATCGGATGGGCTCACAGCAGATCCGGTCCAAAACCGGATCAGTAAATTATTTACTGATCCGATTTTGGGTGAAAACTGGAGCAGTTAAGCAAGTTAACTGCTCCAGTTTTGACCAAAACCGGAGCAGTTGACCACCCCAAAAACCAAATTTTTTTTTTTTTTTGCAGTTTTTCATAATTAATCGATACAAAATCAATAGTATATATCAATACTCATTTTATTAAGCATATTATGCTCAATTGAAGCATAAACATAAATAATTAGATACATTAAAATATTAGCAACTATAATTTTAACATCATGCTATATAGCACAAAACAAGAGAATTTTATACTTCGATGGCTCCTCCTATTAGATTTAACAGTCATTCGCTATCATAGGCTTCTTTAAGCTTGCAATACATGCAGTTATAATCTTAAGGATGGAAACGCACACTACAAAGCATACAAGCTGATGCAGAACTGTCAGGAAGCCAACGTGGAGGCTCTGCCTCCAAAATCTCCTGCACGTTCACCATAGTTGCCTCTGTGAGAGTTTGAGCCATTTCCTGCCAAGTTTGCTCTAAAAAATTAGCTGATAACCAGGAGAGCTGTCGTTGATGAACATACTACAAAATATATTTCCATGCTTTCTAAATGATTAGAAAGTTGGTATGTTAGATAAGTTATAATAGCATCGAACTTCATCCTTTTTGTTCTTATTTCAAGGATAGGTATTCAAATAAGCTAAACATACTAACAATACATATTTCCATGCTTTCTAAATTAGTAACTTTCATTACTACAGTGTCTACCACATCAAATTCTCGTTGATTAACGGCTGTATCGAAAGTTCGAACTTCGAACAGTCGAGAGAAAACACAATAAGTTTCTCCTTTAGCAACTTCATGTAAGGGAGTAATGGAAGAAGTGGCTAATTAAAACAATTCTCATTCTATCCAACAAGTAAATAATATCAAATTCCAAAATGATCACAATTTTCAGTCTTCTCTATACAACTACAAATCATTCTCTAAAAAAAACTACTAATCAATTAGAGATGATCCGAAAACATCAAATACATTATAAATCAGCAACACTTTACAAATTCCTAAACAGAATGATCAAAACAAAAACCTAGAAAACATAATTCTACACTATAATTCAATCTAAAACAGCAAATTCCGATCACACCATCAATTAATCCATCAAACAGTAGATTACGTTGAATCAAACAACGAATTGCATAATTCAAGTAAAAACAAAAAAAAAATCAGCAACAAATTTCGAAACACGCTAGGTTCATAATCATGGAGTTCAATCTTCAGGTATCAAAGATTCCTCTCAACTGAAGAAGAAGAAGAAGACTCGTATGTTTCTGCCATGGAAGAATCAATCAAAAAAGATGATAAACCGCCATGAAAGAGAAATTAAAGAAGAAAGAGTAAGAATCAATTTCTATAAATACCGCTATAATCGAACCCTAACCTCGCTATAATCAACCTACTCATCACAAAAACCCTAAATACCGCGAAATCCGACACAAATCAGTAAAACACGATTCAATTGCGGCAAAAGCAACATCGAATTCAAATTTTCAATCATCAAAAAAGCAAAAAAAAAAAAACTCAACGATGTAGAAAACGAAGTACGGACCTGAAATACTGCGAGAGCGACAAACTTCTCAAGCTCGAGAGTAAGTTGATGCCAGAGCTTCTTCTTGTACAGATCTGCTAGAGTATTGTACCATTCTGAGAGCTCTGGATGCGAGTTTCTCTGTGTTTCCAAGTCTTGAAGTGCCGCCATCGTTGAACTTTCCAAGATTTTAGGTTCGCGAGGAGCGAGGAAAAGGAAAAGAGGATGGATCAGTAGAGGATGGAGAGGAGTGAGGGGAATAGATGGAGGGTTTATCATATTGGGCGAGAGAAATGGACCGTTCCTTTTGGACCGTTCTAAGGGAGCAAGCAGGCAGTGGAGCGAGAAATGAACGAAAAATCTGATCTGGTCTTGTGAACCGGATCGGATTTTAGAAAAACCGGAGCGGTTTCTAAAAATCGATCCGGTTCACTAAAGGACCGGATCAGATTTTCCCCCCAGCTTTCCCTCCCATTTTTTTAATGATTTTCGGATGCGGTTTTGTAAAAACCGAATCTGTTACTAAGTGACAGATAAGGTTTTTTCCACTAGTGAGAGTTTAGTTTCTTAAAACGACTTTGGGCTTAACTCGTTTGATTGCTCTTCCTTTGGACCGGAGCAATTAAAATGACGGTATGTTTCATCATTGGGTACTAAATGGGAAGACACGATTTTGTGTCTACAGCTGTAAATTACCCAATATGCAAAAGAATTAGGAAAAATATATTAAGACAGATTGTTGATCAAACCCCCTTTTATTGTGACAAGGACTCAGTTTGGTACGAATGAAACCCTTAAATCATTAATTTGTATACGATAAGATATGCGGAATCACATTAGCGTGTGTAAAGAATAATTTATATTGTTATTGGAAATTTTCAAGAAGAACTATTAAGAGGGCTGAAAAAAATGACTCATGCATCTTTGTGACGTGGCTATATTTTGTATGGATAAAACCCATCGACCCACTATTTTGTCCGGGATACATGGCCAATCTTTTAGGCATGAATTGTACTTATATTGTCCATTTTAGACATTGTCAATCTTTTAGGACATGACCCAAGTAGGTTTAGGACATGTCCTCAAACAAAATTGTTTGAAAACCAAACCAATCTCCTATAAAAAAACTATCCAAATATATAGATCCTTGTATTAAAATTATTACACTCGTTCAAACACTTGGACCCTTTCTTCACAAAATACGATACAACTGTAAATTGACCAATATATAAAAGAAGTTGAAAGTCTATAGAGAAAGATTTTTGAATAAACCCCCTTCTTAGTATGAAAAGGATTCACTTCGGTACAGATTAAACCCTTAGGCCATTAATTTGTATACGATAAGATAAGAGTAATCACATTAGTATATTTTTTTCGCCTTCGCATCATATCTACAGTTTTCATATTTTTTTTATATTGATTGGTTTAAGTAGTGAGTTAGTTTGATCTTGCCATTTTCCATTTCTATATTGGCACTGAGAATTTCTTCATACAGGATTTTCTTCATTGCAAATGATATATATTTTTTAATTTCAAAATATATTATTTTTTGATATATGTATCATTAATCTTGTCTATAAATTCAAATAAAAATTCTTCTCATTGTTATTTTAAGATCAACCTTCTACTTAATTCAAACTTACCTCCTATATAAATTTCATCTCAAGAACCCAATGACGACCAAATAAATGTTATAGATACAATAAAATTTCAAAGATGGTATATTCTCATTTCTCTAAAAATAAGTAATGACTTTTACTTAAATACCATAGCTTTACTACATTGTGGAGCTGATCAATATTGCATTAAGAAGGATTATTTCCTAGCACCTTTTATGAAAAAACAACAAAAAAAATTACATGTGCTAACGGTGCCCCGTATGATCAAAATGACCCTTGTCTTAGTATAATGGCTATATTTTGTATGGACGAAAATCTCTCACCACTAATTTTAAAATAAATAATATCCAACAAACACCATTACTGTGTTTTAGGAATGTATTGTACTTTAATCTTATGGGAATGACCAATCTTTTAGGACATGACCCAAGCATGTTTTAGGACATGTTCCAAAACATGAATGTTTTAAAAATTTCACCAATCTCTTATAAATAATGACCCTAAGTGATCCCTATCTTAGAAATAATGAATTAATTTTCATTCGTTTAAACTCTTTAACCCTTTTTCCATAAAATATGGTCCAACTCTAATATGACCAATATGTGAAAGAACTAGATAAGTCTATTAAGACAGATTTTTGAATAAATGACGGGTCGTTGTAAACTCGCCAAATATAATCCTAAATTAACCAAAGTTAGGGTAAGTATAGGATCGAATCCACAAGGAAGTAGGGTTAATCAAGGGTTAATTCGCTAATTACAATGAGCTAAATCTATTTTTGGTGTTTTTAGAAAGTTTAGCAATAATTCTAAAATCCAAGGAAACTAGGATATTGGCAAAATAAATCAACAAAACCAGTAAAGGAGATAAAATAAAGGGTAAAGGAACTAGGGGATTAGGGGATCACCAACATTCAATCCAAGAATCCAATCATCAAAATCAAGGGGAAACAAATGGGGGATCTCAAGGGGAAAATCACGCATATGGGAACTCTAATTACTCTCTCGAGCTAATTAGAGGAGTTTAATTAGTCACACATGACCTATTCTCATGGCATGAGTAACCAATCTAGCCAAATCAAGCACAGCATGATTAATCAAACTTTCCTAAACTAGAAAATACCTATTTTCATGGAGATCCTAGTCTATCAACCAAACGTAGTTTATTCCTAGCTTCATCTCTCAATCCTTCACTAGGAATTCCAAAAATACAAGTCAAGTGGTGATCCAGCACCCAACAAACCAAATCAAGCAAGTTTGATGAACAAGTTCAACCCCAAATGTTAACCCTCTAACTTAGACTTAGAATCCAAAGAGTAAATGAAGGTTACATCCCTTCCCCTAGTAGGAAACTACTCACACATCATGGAAATAAAACAAAGCAAGACTTGAAATAACTTCATCACCATAACCATGGAGGGAAGAGAAAAGGGGAAAATAAACAACTAATAAACAAGATCTAAGCAACAAAACAATGAAAATAAACAAGATTAAGGAAAAAGAAGATGAAATAAACAAGAAATTGCCAACTTTTAAGCTTGCATAAATGTGAAAATGGAGTTCAAAACCTTCAAACCTCAACTTTCTCTCTCATAGAGTTCTAAAGTTTGAGTGTTAAACAAAATTTAATCTCTCTAATCTGAAAAATAAAATTGCTTAACCTATAATAAGAGCAATTCCTCTTATATAGTCCTTATATAAAACAAGGTAAATTACAACAAAGGCCCCATATAAAAATCGCAAAGCAAAGAAATAAGTTCCGGAAAACACCGCGACCCGAGCGGGTGACCCGACCCGAGTGCTCGGGTGGACCTGACCCGGGCGGGTCACTAAACGACCCAGGCGGGTCGCGTGATCAGAAACGAAGCTTGGCTCTCTCATAACCTGACCTGGGCGGGTCAAGTCAACCCGAGCCCTCGGGTTAGCTGACACGGGCAGGTCACTTACCAACCCGGACGGGTCGCGTGATCAGGAAGAAAAGTTGCTGCTGTCTGGGCTGACCCGGGTGGGTCAGGTGACCCGGGCCCTCGAGTCAGCTCCCTTCTCTATTAAAAACTAATGAAAAGTCAAGTATATAAACCAATCATCAAACTCCCCCAAGCTAGATCTTTGCTTGTCCTCAAGCAAAATAGAATAAAACATAAGTAGGAGAATGAAAATTTATTTGAAAACAAAATGAAGAAGAAAGGAAAAAGTAAGAAGGATAAAGAATTTACACTAACTCATTTTCGTATGAATCACGATTGCATTTAGCACATGCAACAAGCACTTTAAACCCCTAGATCGCTCTATAGGGCGAGTGGGATCTTGCGAGGGTTTCCAAAAAGTTTTCAAACCCACAACTCTAGTTTTTCATCAACCATTTATTCAACAACCTCAAGATTTATGCCCAAGTCCACTATCAACGAAATGGTTCACAAGTAAGGATAGAGTGCAACATTCAAGACAACTAATTTCCATGTGTACTCATAGGTTATGGGTAGAGAAAGAAACTAATCAAGATTGCAATAGGACACCTAATTAGACTTTTTACTCGCTCATTAGAGAACACCTAGCTATTCAAAATACTTAGGGCTCTTCAAGTGTTATAGAAGCTTAAACCACTAGTCCACCATCCCTAGACACACAAATAGGTCTTAGACTCTACTCTACTCAAAACTTAAGAAAAATAGAACTAAGTGTGGGAGACATCCACAAATTGACCTCTTTTATTGAAAATTTTCTAGTCTTTTGCTTTTTCGTTTTTCTTCACCCTTTTTGTCATTTTTCATGCCTTTTTTTACTATTTTCGGCTTTTTCTTTTTCCCTTATGACGGGATTTTTGCTATACAAAGGAGAAGTAATTACTCACTAAAGAGAAACATAAGAACTTGTGGCTTTTTGTGCCACTTATTACATACAAAAAGAAGTAAAGACTAAGTTTCTTGTAGACCTTTGTTTGGGGACATGTGAGTATATATAAGGACACAAGGGACCGCAAATTTAAAGCTAAAATTATCCAAGCATGAACAACTTAGTCAAGATTCAAGACTAGACATCCAATTGAGCATTGATTAGTTTTATTTTGGTAGATTCTAATGCAATCAAGATTAATCACCTCCTAAAACACCACAACTCAAGCTCACACTCTTCCAAAAGGAGCCTCTAAGCATAAAGTCAAAGCAAGGAATCCACATAAATAATCAACTAGCTAGCATCTTCCTTGGGTAAGGAAATCAAAACTTTATTCAGAGCTAACACTTCTTTTTGTTTTTCTTTGTCTTTCCTTTTTTTTTTGTCCTTTTAAAAAAATTTGTGTTTGTCCTTTTTTGTCCAGCGCACAAGTTTTTACCATTAATATCTCAAATTATGTATTTGTAAAAGTTATAAAAAGTTGATATTATGAAAATATTCATTGAAACAAATCCAACAACATTTTATATGATCATGTTTGGTTTTATATATTAGTAAAAGAATACGGTCAAAGTGAGGTGTGTGAATAGTGCAAAAGTCAAAGTGTTGCACTTAAAAAGAAACAGAGGAAGTATTAACAAGCATTAGCCCATTCACCAAGCATAACCACAATCACAAGCAACTAGTCCATCAAAAATAGCAGCAAGGGTCTCCAAACACTTACCCCGAAAAGAAAAAACCACCCAAACAATGAAAATACCCCCCCAAGTCAAACCAAACACTGTCCTCGGTGTGAAAATAAGAACAATCGGGGAGGGGGTGGGGAGAAGGACCAACTCAAGGGTCGAGGCCCTCGTCCCCCTCAGGGGGAGGCGGGGCTTGCATATAAGAGGGGTAGGGGGTTTTACCAATCTTCCAAGTAAAACGAATTCCATGCATCCACACTAAACCAACGCGCATCCTGTAGGTGTTGTTGGTTTATGAGTTTCGGCCCTTGGACCTCGAGTGGGTAAAAAATGCTCATCAATGGCGGTAATCAAACTGCCCACAACAATCAACCCACGTACGTGAGTCTTTGGGGTGCCTACCCTTTGGATATGTTGGGCAAACATCAAAGGTATGTTCAGCTTACTAAGTCTCCATAAGTAAGAACCTATGATGATTAGTTCAGACTGACTTACTTTTGAGTTGTCCTTCCTTCCATAAATGGTGTTCCCCAAGAACTTATGGAAGTACCGGATAGCCGGTTGGTGGATAAGTGAGTCATTCGTGTTTTTAGCTTCGTATGTTTTTGACCCACTTAACTTGCACCAACAATCAAAAATATTGAAGGAGGATGCGGGAGTGGTGCTCGACTCAATTTTTAAACCAAAAATATCTGCAAAATCGGAAATATCCATAGAGCGAGCAACATTCCCAACCCTAAAATGGAGAACGGCTTCAGCTCCAGTTGAGCATTGTAGTCGTT
Organism: Beta corolliflora; assembly: GCA_947648045.1. Classification (NCBI taxonomy): domain Eukaryota; kingdom Viridiplantae; phylum Streptophyta; class Magnoliopsida; order Caryophyllales; family Amaranthaceae; genus Beta; species Beta corolliflora. The sequence continues at coordinate 421,787 of CANSZD010000780.1, forward strand.
TGTCTCCGGTTACCTCCAAAGAGCTATGAAACTCAAGTGTTATGCATCTATATGTTTTCTTTCGCATTGCTAACATTTTTTTCATATGTAGTTTATTTGAAATATTATTAACATCCCCCCTTATTCCCCATAATGAAAACAAAGATTCATCAACAAAACGGGGAGCAAATTCTTTGGCCTTAAAGGCTTGAAATCTACTCTAAAGTACCAAACTTAAGGTTAGGGAATTCGGGATCATGAAACTCACCGGGGGTATTGAGCCCCGAGACGTTTTCCTCCGATGCTCCTTGAGATTGTTGACTTGAGCTTGCTTCCCCCGCTTGTCCAGACCACTTTGATGTCCTCCTCTCCATTTGTTAAACATCTTGTTGCTCAAAAATCAAAAATCCCGTAACGGGTGAGAAAAAGTGGAAAAAAAAAATTGTTTGTTTTTTAGTTTTTAGTGAAAGAAACGGTAGGGGATTGAGGTTTTAGGAAGAATTTGTAAAGAAATGTGAGTGGAAATGGATGATTTTGAGAGTTGTGGTAAAATTTTAGGGAGAGAGAAAATGGTGAGAATTGAGTGAAGATGGGATTTTTGGGGAAGAAAATGTTGAAATTTATGGAAGAAAGTTGATGAGGATGAAGATTTGTGAGGGATTTCAAGTTTTTGAGGGGTGAAATGAGTTATTTGAGTGAGTTTTAGAGAGTTAGGGGTTTGGGTTTGAAAGAGGGTTGAGAGAGATGAGAGGTTGAGAGAGATGAGAGGTTGAAGAAGATGAAAGAGTGAGAAGGGAGAGTGAAAATGTTAGAAAAATCTGGCCCGGTTTTTCTCAATTTACAAACTGCTCGTGCGAACAGGGCGGGTCTGCCAACCCGAGCGCTCGGATGAGAGCGACTCGGGCGGGTCAGCACCAACCCGGTCGGGTCTGCTGCACTACTACTTTCTAAATTTTTTTTCTTCTCCACGACCCGGGCGGGGTCCTCTCACCCGAGCCCTCGGGTCAAGCGACCCGGGCGGGTTATAAGTCGACCCAGGCGGGTCCCGCTATTAGTTTCGAAAATAAAAGTTGCCTTTGGGCGACCGCGATGGTCGGGTGACCGGGCGCTCGAGTCGGCCTCCTTCGCCCCTTTTTTTCTTTCTTCTTCGCCTCTCTTTGCTCCAAAGTTCTCCAAATCAATCCTAAACATGCACAAATCACCACAACAAGTAATCCAAAAGTCACAATAATATGTGAAAAGCCATCATTCCAAGTGAATCAAAACCAAAAAGAAGAGGAAGAAATAAAGACAAGTAAGAAAAACGGGTTGTCTCCCGCTAAGCACCTGTTTTAAGTAATTAGCTTGACTATGATATGTCTTCAATCATCGAGAGGGGAGTAGTCCTCAAGAGCAATAGAGTATGCTTCTTGAACAGGTGCACCATCATAATAGATCTTGAGTCTTTGCTCGTTCACCTTGAAACATCCTTTTGCATCATTGCAAATCTCAACCACACCATGCGGGAATACTTGTTGCACGGTGAATGGACCACTCCACCTTGATTTGAGCTTTCCCGGAAACAACCTCAACCTTGAATTGAACAATTGAACCTTGTCACCAACCTTGAATTCCCTCTTCATGATCCGCTGATCATGCCAAGCCTTTGTTCTCTCTTTGTATACCCGGGCACTCTCATAAGCATCCCTCCTAAGCTCCTCAAGCTCATGAATACCAAGCATCCTACTTTCACCCGAAGTTTGAAGATCAAAATTTAAAGCCTTGATGGCCCAATAAGCTTTATGCTCCAATTCCACGGGCAAATGACACGATTTCCCATATATAAGCTTGTATGGTGTCATGCTAATAGGGGTTTTGTAGGCCGTGCGGTAGGCCCACAATGCATCATCCAACTTGAAAGACCAATCCTTTCGAGATTGGTTCATCGTCTTCTCCAAAATAAGCTTGATCTCTCTATTCAATATCTCCGCTAGACCACTAGATTGGGGGTGGTAAGAGAGACCCATTTTGTGATGCACCCCATACTTAGTAAGAAGGGTTTTGAATGATTTCTTGGAAAAGTGTGATCCCCTATCACTAATAATAGCTCTTGGAACTCCGAAACGGGAAAAGATCACCTTCTTGAATAGCTTGACAACTACCTTGGCATTATTTGTAGGGGAAGCAATTGCTTCAACCCATTTAGAAACATAATCAACCGCTACCAAGATGTAGCGGTACCGAAGGAGGAGGGAAAAGGACCCATGAAATCAATCCCCCAAATATCAAAAATTTCCAACTCCAAGATGCTTGTGAGGGGTAATTCATGCCTCTTTGAGATATTGCCAACTCTTTGGCACCGATCACAAGCCTTGACAAATCCCCAAACATCCTTGAACATGCTTGGCTAAAATAATCCACATTGCAAAATCTTTGACACGGTCTTGTCGGCTCCCATATAAACACCACATGGGGATGAATGGCACATCCATATTACATCTTCAATCTCATCATACGGGAGACACCTCCGATAAATACCATCCACCCCCCTCTTAAACAAGTATGGGTCCTCCCATACATAGTGCTTGGTCTCATGCATGAACCTTCGCTTTTGTTGGTAGCTAAGGTCATCCGGTATGACTCCACTAGCATGAAAATTATACTAGTAGAATAATTGCTTATTGCTGCGGTCATTAAGTGGCCTATTGCGGCGGTTTTCGCCGTGCAGCAATTAAGGGTGCAGCCTATCCGGAGCTTGCACTATGGGGGCGGAGATTAGGGCCTTTTTTAGAGTCAAAAGCATTCATGCAATCGTTGTCAAATTGAAATTCAAAGTCTTTTTGAAGCAAATTAAAGAGGGGCTTTGAGATTTTTGAGAAATCTTTGATAAAGCGGCGATAAAAGCCCGCATGCCCAAGAAAAGATCTCACTCCCTTCACCGAAGTTGGGGGAGGCAATTTCTCAATAACCTCAATTTTAGCCCTATCCACCTCAATCCATTTTTGGGAGATCTTATGACCAAGGAATATGCCATCATCAACCATAAAATGACACTTTTCCCAATTAAGAACAAGGTTCATCTTTTGACATCTCTCCAAAACCTTTTGAAGGTTGGAGAGACAAATGTCAAAAGAGGAACCTACCACTGAGAAGTCATCCATGAAGACTTCTATGGTTGATTCAAGCATGTCCGAAAAAATGACGGTCATGCACCTTTGGAAAGTGGAAGGAGCATTACACAATCCAAATGGCATCTTTCGGTAAGCGAAATTGCCAAATGGACATGTGAGTGTTGTCTTCTCTTGGTCATCGGGGTGAATGGGGATTTGAAAGAACCCCGAATAACCATCCAAAAAGCAAAAATGGGTATGACCCGCCCATCTTTCAAGCATTTGGTCAATAAAAGGGAGGGGAAATGGTCTTTCCGGGTGACCTTATTCAACTTACGATAATCAATGCACATTCGCCACCCGGTGACCGATCTTGTGGAGATAAGCTCACCTTTGTCATTCTTAATGATGGTCATTCCTCCCTTTTTTGGGACAACTTGGACGGGGCTAACCCACATACTATCCGAGATAGGGTATAATATCCCTGCCTCAAGGAGTGTCAAAACTTCTTTTTTTACCACTTCCTTCATGTTAGGATTTAGCCTTCTTTGAGGCTCAATGGAGGAGGCTTGACCATCATCCAAATGAATTTAATGCATACACAAGGTGGGACTTAGACCCTTGATATCATCAATTGTATACCCAATGGCACTTTGATGTTGTTTTAGAACACAAAGAAGTTTATCAAGAGAAGGACCATTGAGTGTAGAATTGACAATCACGGGGTAAGTCTCATTTTCTCCAAGAAAAGCATATTTCAATGCCGGGGGGGATGGGTTTTAACTCACATGTAGGAGGAGGCGTAGTCCTTTCCTCTTTTTCTAATGAAGCTTCCAAAACCTCGAAGCTTGCATGAGTAGGTTGGTAGATTGGTGCTTTGTCCATGGCTCGCTTGAGGTGCCAAGCTTCACCCTCCTTTTCTTGTTCTTCCCCTAGGAGCGCATCTTCAAGAGGATCCTTTGCTTCAACCAAAGCCCTTAGGCTTAGCACTTCTTGCTCAAGGGTATCGATCCTATGCACTTCTTCCATAATAGGGGATTTCATGCTCTTGTTGAAGGCGAATTCCATTTTCTCATCTCCAACTCTCAATGTCATTACATCTCTCTTCATATCAACTAGCACTCCGGTCGTTTTCAAGAAAGGTCTTCCCAATATAAGAGGTACTTAGGAGTCTTCTTCCATCTCCATTACAACAAAGTCACAAGGAATTAAGACTCTCCCAACTTGCACCGGAACATGCTCCAATTCTCCAACGGGCACTTTAACCGAGCGGTCCGCTAGTTGTATCACTCTTCTTGTGGGTTTAAGCTCAAAGTTGAGCTTCTTTGCAATGGAGAGTGGCATTAGGCTTACACTAGCCCCAAGATCGGTCAATGCTCTCTTTGGCTCCAAATCTCAAATTCTCAAAGGTATGGAGAAGGACCCCGGATCTTCACACTTTTTGGGGAGCTTGTTTTGGAGGACCGCACTAACTTCGGCGGTGAGAGCAATGGTGGAACTTTTTCAAGTTTGGACTTGTTAGAAAGAAGTTACTTTAGAAACTTGGCATAGGTGGGCTTTTGAGCCATAGTTTGGAGAAATGGAATATGAACTTGTAAACCTTTCATTACCTCAAGAAACTTGACAAATTTATCATTGAAGTGCTTCTTTGCTAACCTTTGAGGATATGGAACCGGAGGAGTGTAGCTCTTCATTGGATGAGGCTTTTTGCTTGATTTTTCAGGTTCAACAACTATAAGAGTCCCATCCTAGTGAATGTCTTCCACAATGACATTTTCAACCTCTTTACTCACTCCACTATCAACATTTTTACTTTCCTTGGAAGGACTAGCATCATCAAGTGTGGGCATCTTAGGACCCTCATAGTGAGCCCCGGATCTCAAAGTGATGGCTTTATTTTGCTCTCGAATGATTTGTTGGCTAGTTGGGTAGAAGAATTTGAGGAGTTGTTGCTTACTTGTTGAGCCACTTGAGCAAGTTGTGTCTCAATCACCTTATTATGTGCATTCATTTGTTGGAGGGAAGTGTTTATCTCCCCAAACTTCCTATCATTATCGGCATTGGTTTTTGTTTGTTGGGCTAGGAAGAATTGGAGAGTGGATTCTAAGGAAGATTGTTTGGGTTGGTTTGGTTCAAAGGGAGCTCTAGGGGGTGGTTGTGTGAATGCTTGTTGGGGGTTATGGAATCCAGGTGGTCTATTTGAGGCTTGTTAAGGTTGAGATTAGACCTGGTTATTGGACAGGGTAGCCTAATGGCAAAAGGGTTAGGGTCAAATTTATAGGGTTTTTATTGGACAGGGCTTTATTGGATAGTGGCGTTATTGGGCCAAAAAAAAACCCAATAATTTTGAAAAATAAAATAGATTTTTTAAATAATATTATATGTACGGATTCGTATTCATTTATACTCACTTTTGGCTCTCTTTGTTCCTTGTTTTTTCTTGCCCGTTTACCGACCCTCCCATTATCGACCCGCTATCGGCCCGCTACCTGTTTGGTCCGACCCGCTATCGGCCCTACATGATGTGACCCTTTTAAGACCCGACTCGCTTCCGACCCGCACCGACCCTGACCCGACCCGTCCAATAACCAGGTCTAGTTGTTGTTCTTCCATCCACCACTTGCATTGTTGTTCCATATTCCTTGATTATTGAAGTTAGGATTCTCCTCACCTCTAGAGTTCACCCATGCAACATGGTCCATAGACCAACCACAATAAGAACTAGCATGGTCTAATCCACCACAAATTTCACAAGAAAAAGCTTGAGAAGTGCCTTAACTAGGAGATGCCAAGCTTACCTTTTCCAACTTCTTTGCAAGGGTATCAAGTTTTGCATTAATGTGGTCAATAGCGTCAAGATCATACTTGCCCTTGCTTACATTCTTCTTGTTTGCGGTTCTAGTAGAATTCCCCCCAAGAGTAGTGTTTTACTACCTCTTCAATTGTAGGCTCAATATTGTCAATCAAAAGCTTTGTTAGTTGGCCTCCTGCACCCGAATCAAGGCTTGCACGGGTCATAGGAAGAAGACCATCATAGAAGCTTTGCATAAGCATCCATTGACTATAACCATGGTGAGGGCAAGATCTTCGAAGGTCCTTGAACCTATCCCAAGCTCCATATAATTTCTCATCCTCCTCTTGGGTGAAATTAGCTATCTTCCTCCTAGCTTCGGAGGTCTTCTCTTGAGAATAGAATTCATCCACAAAAGTCGCGGTCACTTGTGCCCAAATAGTCAAAGAGTCTTCCGGAATGGATTGCAACCATTTCTTGGCCTTGCCCACAAGAGAGAAGTGAAAGAGGTTGAGCCTCACAAACTCTTGAGTCACATTGTTTTGCTTCACCGTGGCACATAACTCCGAGAAATTAGCCAAATGCTCAAGAGGGCACTCATGAGTCATACCCCCATAGGGCTCTTGTTTGATCATGCGAATCAAATGCGGAGAAAATTCAAAGTTGGCGGTGGTCGTTGGGCGGCGAATTCCACTTTTGAGTTCGAAGGCCTCGGGATGCCCAAAGTCATGTAATGCTCTAGGAGCTTCATCCCCCATAGTGCTAGAAGTAGTGGAAATAGACGACTCTTGGTCAAAACCCGGTTGTTCAACGATCGAAGGTTGGACCGTGGGTTCCCTAAAGATTCTCCTTAATTGCCTCAATGTATTTTCAAGGTTATGATCAATGGAGATGGTTGGATCACCCCTCAATCTTCTTGACATGCAACCAACAAAGCTAAGGAGAATATTAGTAAAAACAACCAAGAGGTAAACACACCAAAAAAAAAGATAATTTAGTCTCAAAACTAACAAATTAGCCAATGTTAACGACTACTTCCCCGGCATCGGCGCCAAAATTTCACGGGTCGTTGTAAACTCGCCAAATATAATCCTAAATTACCCAAGTTAGGGTAAGAATAGGGTCGAATCCACAAGGAAGTAGGGTTAATCAAGGGTTAATTCGCTAATTACAATGAGCTAAATCCATTTTTGGGGTTTTTCGAAAGTTTAACAATAATTCTAAAGTAAGGAAACTAGGATATTGGCAAAATAAATCAACAAAACAAGTAAAGGAGATAAAATAAGGGTAAAGGAACTAGGGGATTAGGGGATTCACCAACATTCAATCTAAGAATCCAATCATCAAAATCAAGGGGAAACAAATGGGGGATCTCAAGGGGAAAATCACGCATATGGGAACTCTAGTTACTCTCTCAAGCTAATTAGAGGAGCTTGATTAGTCACTCATGACCTATTTTCATGGCATGAGCAACCAATCTAGCCAAATCAAGCACAATATGATTAATCAAGCTTCTCTAAACTAGAAAATACCTATTTTCATGGAGATTCTAGATTTCCGGCGGAATCTCCGACCTCCGATCACATTTATGCTATACATTGCACCTCGAGTTAAAGTTCGTGCTACGGACTGCACCCGTCAAAGGTTGTGTTGTTCAGTGCACTTGAGTTATAGGTCGTGTTGTTCTAGCCAATTAACCCTTTATTCCTAGCTTCATCTCTCAATCCTTCACTAGGAATTCCAAAAATGCAAGTCAAGTGGTGATCAAGCACCCAACAAACCAAATCAAGCAAGTTTGATCAACAAGTTCAACCCCAAATGTTAACCTCCTAACTTAGACTTAGGATTCAAAAAGTAAATGAAGGTTACATCCCTTCCCCTAGTAGGAAACTACTCACACATCATGGAAATAAAGCAAAGCAAGACTTCAAATAACTTCATTACCATAACCATGGAGGAAAGAGAAAAGGGGAAAATAAACAACTAATAAACAAGATCTAAGCAACAAAACAATGCAAATAAACAAGATTAAGGAAAGAGAAGATGAAATAAACAAGAAATTACCAACTTTTAAGCTTGCATAAATGTGAAAATGGAATTTAAAAGCTTCAAATCTCAACTTTCTCTCTCCTAGGGTTCTAAAGTTAAAGTGTTAAACAAAATTTAATCTCTCTAATCTGAAAAAATAAATGTAATAGCCTTATTTTTAAGAGCGTTTATTAAAGGCTGATTATATTTATTAAGTTAATTATGTTCGGAGACTCTTATTTTATTTGGGTTGGAGTATTGAATATTTATTTTTGTCGCATTTGTAATATATTTATTTGTTTAATATTATGAAATTATTTTATTATATATTTTGGATTTTAGTTATTTAAAATTTGTTGAGTGGTATTTGTCGAAAGTGGTAAACTAGAGTCGGTTTCCATCTTTATCTCTCTTTTGTCGGTTATTTTTAGAAAATGAAAACCCCAAAATAAACCCCACCTTTCACTCTCTCTCGTAGCTTCTCCATCTCTCACCCAAAAACCCCAAAACCGAAAACCCCAGCCCGTCTCTCTTTCGCCTGCTGTCGTGTCACCCCTCCTCGCCGGAGTTTTCCTTTCCCTCTACTCGCGCCGGTGCTGCACCGGTGTTGCTGTTGTGTTGAATCGGTGGTGTCACCGGTCTCTTTTCCCCTCCCCTACTCGCGTTTTCTCTCTCTCCTTCGCTGCTGCTCTCGCCGCCGCGCGTTGCAGCCGCTGATGGTGTTGTTGGTGGTGCTCCTTGACGGGGGTCACTAGTATTCTCTCTCTTCTCTCGGTGGTGGTGTGGGCTGAAATTATCTTTCCCTGTTCTCGTTCTCCTCTGCTCGTGTTGCTGTTGTTGTTGAGTCGTTGCTGCTGTTGTCCCGTTCTTTCTCTTCCGGAGTTCTGTTGGTGCTGCGTGTGGGTGGAGCCACCCTAAGCCGACGCTACTAGGTGGTGCTCTTGTCTTATTTTTCCTCTAGTGTTGTTATTGTTGTGTAGTTGTTTTTGTGGTGGTTGTTGTAGGGTTGTTGATAGTGTTTGTTATTGTCCGTTGTTGTTATTATTATGGTGTCGTTGCTGTTCTTGGTTGTTGTGGTGTTTGTCGTGGTTGAAGAAACAACCTAAGTCAGGTTGCAATTTCCTAATGGAGAAATGTATAGTTTAGTTTTGTCTTCTTTCATATTATTAAAATTAGTTTCTAGTTTGTTTAATTTAGTTTGTTAGTTAAAGTTGGTTGATTTAGTTCTATAATTTAGATTCATGATTTTAAGATATGTAGAATCAGTTTACAAAATTTAGGATTAAGAGTTTGGAATTATGGTTGTAAAGGATTTCGATATTGGGAATTGGTTATGGTTTTGCTTCCTTGTTTAGATTAGTTAGAGATTGGTTGTAAATTATTGTTACTGTTGGAGGATTATGGAGTGAGAGTATTATAGTTTTAAGTTTAGAAGAGGTTAATAAGATTAGTTCTTGTATAGTGAGGAATCTATTAAAACTTGGTATTGTGGTTGAGGTGAATCGTTGTGAAATTCAAGTATCATTTGAAGATCAAGAACAATGAAGGTGGTGTGTTGTTGGAGTTCGGATAAGCGTATGAGGTAACTTTTATGTTCAATAAAATGTATTACTTATGCCCTCATGTGTGGATCTCTCTGTTCTGTTTTTGATATATAAGTTCGTACTATGGCCATAGTTATGAATGTGTTGATTGTGGAAACGTTATTGGATAATATGAATACGCAATTGTTTTGTTGGCTTAGTTTATGAACTGAAAATAGAAAGTGGACATAGTATGGGTGGAGGATTGTTACTTCTTTTGACTTGATATGGTCGGCTACGATCCATAACGAACCTTGGGGGTAGTATTGCTGGGCTCCATAACGAACCTTGGAGGCAGCGTTTGTCCGAATCCCGTACTTGCCACTGATTTGTTTAAGAGATTAAGCTATGTCAGCGTTGTAATGGAAAGGAAATGGTTTGATAAATAAAAGCTATTTATAACGGGTTGAAGTAAAGGTTACGAATTTTCTACTCATTTTAGAATTTTGTTTGTTTGTATTTTTCTCTGAATTTGCAGGTTTGGTATTAAGAGCTCGGAATTGAAGGTCGTACAAGAGTGTGATGTCGTTGTAGATCATGGATTGAGTTTGTATTTTAGATAGCTGATTCAAGAATAGTTGGTGATATTTCGTTGTATATCATTTTGGGAATTTAGTTTAATTATTGGTGTATTTAAAGATATTTTTCCGCTACGATGTAATTTATTTAAGAGTTGATTCTAGATTATGGATGTTGAGTGTGTTTCATTAGCAGCTCGGAAGAACGGGCTGTTACAATAAAATTGCTTAACTTAAAATAAGACCAGTTCCTCTTATATAGTCCTAAAATAAAACAAGGTTAATTACAACAAAGCCCCCGTACAAAAATCGCAAAGCAAAGAAATAAGTTTCGGAAAACACCGCGACTCGGGCGGGTGACCCAACCCGAGTGCTCGGCTGGACCTGACCCGGGCGGGTTGCGTGATCAAGAACGAAGCTTGGCTCTCTAAAAACCTGACCTGGGCGGATCAAGTCAACCCGAGCCCTCGGGTCAACTGACTCGGGTGGGTCACTTACCATCCCGGACGGGTCGCGTGATCAGGAAGGAAAGTTGTTGCTGTCTGGGCTGACCCGGGCCCTCGGGTAGGGGTGTGCACCGGTCTAGGACCAGACCGTACCGGATTGGAACCGGTTGGACCGGTGGATCGGAATCTAAAATTTTTTTGGACCATGACCTGACTGGAAAAATTCCAATGGTAAGTGCATCGGTTTTGGACTTGTTGGAACGAAATCTGCATTTTTTAAAAAAAAAATCTTTTTTATTTAGATTTATACATATATCTATAAATTAGATATATTAAAATTTAATAATTCTAACAACAATAATCTTAAAGTTAATAAAGAATAGGTTTTTGCTTTCTAACTTTATAAATTTGAAAAATTTTTTAACCTTTAAACTATTTTTTTTACTAAAAAAACAGAAATTACGGTCCACCGGTCCGGACCCTAAAAACCCTAAGTAACCCTAACTCTCTCTCTCCCCCTAACCCACCCCCCCCCAAACCCCAAACCCCAGCCCCCACCCCCCCCAACCTAGCCCCACGGCCCCCCCTCCCCGGTCGTGCCTCCTCCTCCTCGTAGCCCGCCTACCCCCTCCCCTCCCTCCTCTCCCCAGTAGCCCCGTGACCCTCCCCAGTAGCCCCGCAACCTCCCCGACCCCGAAGCCAACGCCTCGCTGCGAAACCTTCGAAGCAAAGGATTCGGGGAGAGGGGAAGGGCTGCGGGGGAGGAGGGCGCGCTGCGAGGGGAGGGTATGCGTGGGAGATCGAGAGGGGTTGCGGGGAAGGGGGGCTGGGGCTATGGGGGAGAGGGAGGGTGAGGTGCGGCTGCTGGGGAGGGGGGCTAGTGGGACCTGGGGTTGGGATTTGGGGGGCGGGTGGGGGCTGGGGTTGTGGGGGGCTGGTGGGGCTACGAGAGGAGAGGGGGAGGGGGAGGCGGGGCTATGGGGGAGGAGGGCGCAGCTGCGGGGGGGGGAGGGGGGTGGGGTTGGGGTTGGGGTTGGGGTTGGGGTTGGGGTTGGGAACCGGTGGGGGTGGGGGTGGGTTAGGGAGAAAGGGAGTTAGGGTTACTTAGGGTTAATTAGGTTTAGTTAGGGTTTTTAGGGTTAATTGGGTTTACTCTGGGTTTTTAGGGTTAATTAGGATTAATGACTAAAGGAGTTAACCGCCGTTAGTCATTAAGGGCATTCTGATGTATTTTTTAAAAAGTCTGGGGTATATGGTGAATTCTGAAAAAAGTTGGGGTATCTGGTGAATAAAAAAAATCGTCAGGAGTATTTGGTGAAAAACCCGTAAAAACTATTAAAAACTAATGAAAAGCCAAGTATATAAACCAATCATCAATAAACACCCTTCTTAGTATGACAACCATTAACTTTGGCATGGATGAAACCCTTAGACCATTAATATGTACACCATAAGATACGTGGAATCACATTGGATTATTTCATTGGCCAATTTTTGGAAAAACTATTAAGACGGATGGTCATAATGATTTGGTGTCTTAGTATATATGATGGCTATATTTTATATGGATGAAACCCACTTACCACTATTTTGAATAAAATAATATCCTGGAAACACCAGTTGTTTTGTAGGAATGAATTGTACTTCAATAAGTCAATTTTTGGGCATTGTCAATCTTTAAGGACATGACCAAAGCAAGGTTTAAAATATGTCCTAAAACATGATTGTTCGAAAACTGAACAATCTCTTATAAAAAATGATCGCAGTAAACCCCTGTCTTTAAATAATGAATTAATTTACACTCGCTCAGACTCTTGTACCCTTTCTTCACAAAATACGAAGAACTAGAAAAGTCCATTAAGACAGATTTATGAATAAAGCCACTTCTTAGTACGACGATGATTCACTTTGTTATAGATGAAACCCTTAAACCATTAATTTGTATACCATAAGATACGAGGCATCACATTACTGTATTATATTGGCATATTTTGGGAAGAACTATAAAGTCGGGTGATCAAGATGGCCCTTGCCTTAGTAAGCTATGCTATATCTATATGGATAGTGTATCAGTGTATGGAGGCCTTCGGAGTAGGGATGGCAGTGGGTCCAAGATTCGACCCAGACTCTTTTGGACTTGCCCCATTTTAAAGGGTCTGGGTCCAAGTTCTTCAGACATAATGGGTCTGCGTCGGGTCTAAATGTTGTTGGGTCGATTTTGGGTCCGAGTCCAATGATGCCGGACCCAGATCCGTTCCAGATCCTACCCATAGGCCCATTTATAATTTTTTCCAAAAGATAAATATGTTAAAATTGCAAAATACAACTTATTGCTAATAATTATAGGTCACTATTATCTAAAAATTAAAAATAATGATGAAATGGAGGAGAATTAGCAAATGATTTTCTTATATTATTGATATATACTGATGTATATGATACTTATGTAGGCATCTTTGATATTATGTATCTTTAATAGTCTTGTGTACTAAACTTTTAAATTAAAATGTTTAAACAGAATTTTCTTGAGTTGTAATTTTATTACTTCATTATTCACTAAGTATTAATAGTCGAGTTTAGCACTAAAATTCGTGTTATATATAAAAAAAAAGTTTGGCGAATATATATTAAAGGATATTGATAATAAAAAAAATTGTAAGGACCCATTTCAAATCCACTTTGGACTCAGGACCCGCTAGACCCAGTGGGTCTAGGTCAACCTCAAAATATTCGGGTTTGGGTCTTGTTGTACTCGCCCCATACTTGACCTATTGTCATCCATACTTAGGAGGAGAAAGAAATTTCACGGGGCTTAACTTTTGTTCTTTGATTTTATTTTCTTTCTTTTTTTTTTCACAATCTAGCGTCGTAGTAATTGTTGGATGTACTATATATATTGTCAATTGTAGAGGATGTTGATACTACCGTTAAACCGCAAGCCGTACTGCACGTGCTAACCCGCACCAACGGTGAACACGCCTTCACTGAGAGTTGGGTGCAGTGGTTGCAACTTGCAAGCTTGGTGCACAGCATAGTGCTACTCCACGGACAAATTCCAATGGTAAATGCACTATGTTTTATGATGATTAATATAAAAAATAGACTAATTTCTGTTAAAATGCAGTTTTACAGATCACACCAAACTAAGGGGATATAAATAGCCTTAAAAATGCAGTTCATTCCTTCGTAAACTCGATATGATCTTAGGCGTTGCCATCCAGTCTGTATGTTGAGCACTCGCAAACCATTAATCAGAAGGAAGAACTGAAAGGTATTGGCTTGATTTATACTATACCCTCCAACCAAAGATCCATATGTAAAAGGGGGCGAAAGCCAGAAGGTACTCGAGCATTATCAAAAATAGCATGAATCCCAATGATACAATGATGTTTATGACTAAAACATCTAAGGCATCCCGTCAACTAGGTCAATACTCAATACCAGTAAAATTAAACCAACAATCTAATGTCCTATCTATTGACAACTCCCCCTTGTACCTCTTCGTGTACATATTTTTATACAATGTACATAAATTCCTGAAATCATCTAATCTTCAAATATTAGGAAGCAAAAGTTTATCTGTTCTTTACCGGTCTAAGAGCTACATTGTTCTTTTACTTATCCATCCACTTCTTGGCTCTCCCTTATCGCTTCAGTAGAGAAAACGTAGAGCTGGAGTAAGGACTGTAAGGTTGCATTTCATATGGCATCATGGGGTTCTACGTCCATATCCATAAGATCGATGCGTTGTCTTAGACCAGGCAAAATCACCACGATGCCATAGCACGTCACTCATGGGTCTAAAGCATGAACATCACCATCCAAGCTTCGGCGTTTCTTCTTTCCCTCACCATGTCTTGACCTCCTAGGAGCCTCATCCTCACTTTCACTTTCATCATTCGTGACATTGTTACATGACACAAATTTCTCAGTACCTTGTTGATATTGAGGGTCACCACCACGTCCACCACCCATATCCTGCAACTTCCCTTGCTCTGGACCTGACCCAAATGTCTCACCCCAATCATTACCAGGTCCTCTCAGATCTCTCTTTGGACCCCGATTGCCACCTTGAGGAGGTCCAGGTTGGGGAGGAAAAATAGGAGGCATACCCATTGGTCGACCACCTCTCCCTCCCATACCCATTCCTCCTGGCATGAAAGGACCACGCCCAGGGCCCATCATCATCCCAAAACCACCACCAGGAAGGACACCTCCAGGTTGTGAAGGTCTACCAGGAAACATCATACCAGGTGCAGGACTCGTGAAGTCACCAGAGAACCTTGGACCATAAGGCACGAAAGGACGAGGAGCCATGCCAAAAGGATCAGGCATTGGAAAGCCATCGGGTCCAGGTCCATATGTGAACCCATCCACCCCCATCATGCCAGGGGGAAAGGCTCTCATCCCTTGCATAGGACGAACACCTCGACCCATTGGAAAGTTTGGAGGCCACATCATTCCTCTTCCCCTTCCTCTGCCTTGAATAGCAAGTCCAGGTGCCTGGCCAAAACTCTCATCTTCTTCTTCACTTTCTTCCTCTTCTTCCTCCTCTTCATTGTCGTCAAATGGAACTATGTCTGGATTCTCAGCTCCATTTTCTATGTTGACTCCTTTCGCTTTTTCCTCCTCACGTTTGGATTCAGCTGCTGAAAGAGTTGCCTGACAAATTGCACAAAAAAAAATCAGAAGACATTTGAGTACGACAACAAGCCAAAAGGACGTGCAAAATTAGAGGATAAGCTTGTCTCAGAACCAAATGCAAAGTTAAAAAAAATAAGCATAAAGAGCAATAGAGTTGCATCAATATCCAGTACGTCCCTTACGAGCTTCTAGGGAAATACAAAACACGGAGAGATACTAAATTGTTTGACTAGACGTAATTTTTAAAATGTAAAAAGTCTCTGTTTAATAAATGCTATCGCATTTTAGCAAGATAAAGGTTGAAAGAAGAAGATGCGATGGAACAACCAAAAGAGATGAACTTTTATGTGATAAATTACCAAAGGCTGTCTGATTCGAAGGTATAAGAAGATGCGAGAGGGAATATAGGGAGTGAGATCCTTGTCTTTTCAAGTGTTTAATAGGAGAGTAGGGGAGATATGGATCACATAAACCAACCAAAAAGAAAAATAAAAAACAGCAATAAAAGCAAAAACCAAAAGGGAGAGCGAAGAAAAAAGATTCAAAAAGCGCTGAAAAACTATATAACGAAATTTAAATCTCAGTGCCAACTAAAGGGCTTGAGCTTTTTAGAACAAAAAAAAGGTGTTGCTTATAACATTAGTTTTCCCTTCCTGAGAATTATTTTTGAGAAGCCTTCTGAAGATTGTCGCTGTACACTCAACTCACCTCACACCATTCCACCTTCAACTATAATACCCTTCAGCTTCCATGGCTGAAGTAACCATGAGCTCACAACTTCATCTAACTATATACCCTCAAGTACAAAATATATCCCCGCTACAATAGCAGCTCATTCTCCTCCCTTAACTTCCCACACCCATATCAGCACCACGACCATTAGGCAGGCTAACCACAAATTGTAGGTGCAAACTAGTTCACTTGTATAAAGAACCCTTCTTCACTCTATTAGGCCAAGCCAAGTGGACCATTTTAGACACTACAAAATACAACTATGAAACATGCTTTATTCATATATATATACATAATCCTTTATTAAATACACATGGTAATTCTAATTCCAGGAAATGTAATCCTTCCTCGCAAGGGAAAAAAAAAAGGGATCATGTTTTAGCCAAAATGGATTACTTATCGGTTCAAGAAAACTTATTGCTTAGTGTTCTCACATTCTCATATAAGTAATGTTTCTAACAGAACCTAACCCTGACAACCAGAATTTTCTCTTTATTATCGCTATCATTGAAAAAAACCGCAGTCGTAAAAACTACTTGGCGTGATTTAAAAAATAAATCACATAAGTGGATGTTGAAGCTTTTTTTCCATTTTTTTACTGTTTACACCATATTATGTCCAAAACGGTTATAAGTACACTACTTGAGATACTTTAGATACATACATAATTATTAAAATATTGTAAAATGGAAAAAGCTTCATAAGAATATCAACTTTTTCTTACGAAAAAGAAAAAGGGCAATTCAAAATATGAGTTTTTTTTTTTAAAAAAAAGTTAGCTTTAAGTCATATGACTGCTAGAGTCTCCCCATCCCTGTTTCCCTCAAAAGAAGGAAAATGTGTCTGCTCATAGACAGAAAAAGGGAAGAAAAAAGAAGGAAGATATATAAAAGAAGAGAAGATTAATAAGAGAGAGCAAGGAATAGAGACCTCACCACAACACTAATCACCACTGGCATTCTCTACCATGACCGCGGAAGCAGTGCCGTCAGTTGTCTACTTGTCTCCCAACGCATATTAGGGATTATTCGAAATTAGGGTTTTTCAATTTAGGGTTCAATTTAAAGTAGCCTAATGAAGATAAATGAGGGTTTTTCAATTTAGGGTTCAAACAGCCTAGGTAAGATTAATTTGAATAAAAACCATGTTTTTTTTAATTCAACTGAGAACAAATTGATCTTGCGCCGGCTTCTTCTTCCTCGACCAAAAAAAAGGTCATCTTCAAATAATGGGTGTTCTAATTATGTAACAGTTCTAGAAAGCCGTGAAACCTTTAAGTAACTGCGGTCGCGCCAAGTTTGGTGTGAATTTCACCGCGTCGCTCTATTATGGGTTTTCTCGGAACGGCTACTCTCAAATCCATTACAAAGAGGCCGTTCTAGAAGGGAAAGTCCGACCTTTTCTTCCATTATCGCCATAACTCTGCTACCATTATCTGTCATTCATCGTGATGTATTAAGATTTCCGAACTTAGGTGAGATCAGAGAGGAGGGATAGCTTGGACCAGATAAGACTAAGAGAGGGTTACATTTGATACACTAAAGTTGGATATTGTAATCCAAGGTGAGAGCTTCTGCTTTAAATGACTTTGTGGTTATTCATTATTTTCAAAGCAGAAACAAACGGGAAAGCAGATGACAGCATATTTTGACTTAATTACTACCATCTCATAACGACATTGAACAACAAAAACAATAGCAACCACAAAGTAATTTGATACCTGATACGCTCAAGTTACACGTAGTATTTACGTAACTTTGGGTGCACTTTGCTAAGGGTTTGATTGTAATTGTTAACATTCGTGTTTTATTTAACTCTTAGCGGAAGTTCGGAGTTTTGCGAGATAATTTGTGTTAACGTCATGTATTCCGAGCTTCCAAGGTGAAGTGCATTTGAGCCGAGCAAAGCCTAAGCATCACCACAAGCATTACAGCAAGTCCAAGCCTCGCCCATCGCAGCAAGCAGCACCCAAGCCAGCACAAGCATCGCCAGCGTGCGCTCGAAGCAAGCTGCCCAGCCCAGCGCATCATCATCGCACGCCCAGCGCTCGCCCAGCATGCTCGCCCAGCGCTCGAAGCAAGCCTGCCCAGCAGCCCAGCAGTTCGCACCTCGCGAGCTAGGTCGCACCTCGCGACTCCTGCTCGCACCTCGCGACTCCGCCGCACGGTGCGACCTGCCTTGCCCAGCCAAAAGTGCGGTAGGCAAAACACTCTTCGCACGGTGCGACCTACTTCGCACCTCGCGACCCCTAGGTCGGTCTAATTGTCGGCTGATTTTTGAGCTTTAGTATAAATACTAAAGCTTGTTTTTGGACCTAGGGGGCAGCAGCCACAAGGAGAGGGAGTCTCCAAAACTCCACTCCTCTCTTGTTGTCTTCTCTTTTAGTTTTTATTTTCTAGTTTAGTTTTTGTAGATTTCAATTATGGGATTGGCTTATGCTATGCCAATTGTAGCTTGAACCGTTCTTGAACGAGATTAATATGGAGCTTCAAGCATTATTGTGAGATCTTTCCTCTCTATTTAGTTTCTTTGATTATGGTTTAATTTCTATGCTTGCTTTCTATGATTTTTGCATGATTATGCTAGGAATATTACTAGTTTGATTGTGTAATTAATCTAATGCTAGATTTAAGAATAGAATCGGATTGTTTTATTCTTTTATCAATTGGTAGAAAACTAGGGAGTAACTCAGATGCTGATCATCTTGGTTATTTCTTGGGGAAATTAAATTAACTGTTGAATGTTTATCGCTTGTATGACGTTAGCAGGTCTGTTGGTTCTCTGTGTTTATTGCTGCTATTGGATTGAACTTAGACGCGATCGGACTAGGTTATCCATTAGTTAGGGTTTTATAGTCACGCTGATCGTGCTATTTAACTAAGAATAAGGAGAACACGAGATTGATTCTCGACAATAGATAATTATGGAAATAATTAGAGTGGAGGTTCAAGGATCGATAATGAATTGAAGTGGATGTTAATCGGATTCAAGATCTTCCCATATTGATTTCTCATTTTGTTTATATGCTAGTTAGTCTTAGTTTGTTCGTATAATCTACTTGAAACCCCCCTTTGTAATTATTAGTAGGTTTCTCGGCCCTTAGCTTCATCTAGGTTTTGAATCACGCTGAGTACTAAACTCGTCCCTGTTTCCCTGTGGATACGACCCTACTTCCATTATACTTCCTTAGTGTAAAAGAGAGTAGGAGAAATTTTATCTTTGGCCGGGTGCGGTGCACAACGACACATCCGCGCCCGCCCAATACCTCATGATGTTGGACTCTTGGGAGGGTCTAGGAAGGTCAAGAAATACATAGCACTAGCCAATAAATATTTATTGCCAAGCAGTTTTACCATCAAAAGAGGATTCACTGGGGAAGAAGGTACTAAGTTTTCAGTTTACGTATTCATTATGAACAAGGGAGAAATCACTAAATAGAACCGAGAGTATGCTATACTCCCTCCGTTTCTTTTTAGTTTACTCACTTCACTTTGGGGGAGAACCAAGGAGAAAGTATAAAAGTATGAGAGAAAAACCGAAAAGGTGGAGAGAGAAACCAAAAAGGTGGAGAGAGACAGAAAAGTGGGAGAGAGAAACTAAAAAGTGGGTTAAAATATTAAAAAGTGGATGACATGGGTGCAAAAAGAGGATAAAGTAGATGGTACATGTTACCAAGAATAGAAAAAGCCACAATGTGTAGATTAAAAAGAAACAGACCAAAAAGGAAAGCTTGTAGATTAAAAAGAAACAGAGGGAGTACTATTTATCTTAGAGTAACTTAGAAACTATGCCCTCTTATTGTCTTGCAATTATGTACCTATTGCAATATGCCTCATGTAATGAAGATTTTTCTCTTTTTATTTTTTGGGTATCTACTTGTAACTAATGGGTTTTCCAGCTTCGATTATAACAAACCACATCAAATGCCTTAGTGAATTCACTCCAATTCATTGTTTAGTTGACATCGTAGAATAGTCTGAAGACTCTGATCCTCATCCTGTACACTCTAAAACAGCCTCCTGCACGGTTGCACATACAAAGCTGAGTGATCATTGATGCAGGAACATCATATTTGGTTAACGAGGATTTGCCTTGGGTCATGACGAAAGTGTATCGTTGCAGATGCAACATTGATAATGATTCTTCGGGGATTCAACCCATTGGTTTGACCTTCCTCTGTCTCGAATAACTCGTAAAATGTTTAGAATAAAATCTTAGGTTGCTTCTGAAGCTTGTATTGAGAGACGAACTTGAAAGCATAAGGGGTCAATTTTCAGCCATGGAGCTGCATGAGCCCAGAGGGCGTGGGTACTACCAGAAGGGGTTCAGGCGAATCGTGTAAGTTCAATTGAGGCAGAAAATTCAGCCACATTCAACTGTGGACTATACTGGTCATATAGCACAGTCATTTGGGGATCCAGCACAATTTTCAGTCTTTTCTCTTCCTTGATGCTTAAGACTTTCAACTTTCTTTGATTCTCAACCAAAGGCCTCGAACATACTTTGTTTAAGCATACATCAATAATGGACTAAGAAGTCAATTACTCCTTGGCTTCTCCTGATTCACATACGAATTGAAGGGCTTTGTCAACAAATTTGCTACAAGTTCATATCATATTTGCTTGTTTTTCACATATGAAGCCCATACAAGAAACAAAAAGAAACCTTGCATTGATTTGCACAAAAATCTATACATCCTTGAAGATCTCCATTATGGATCAATCTTACTCCATCACCCCCACCCACCAAAGTGGGACTATAGTGACGATAGATATGGTCTAAAGCTTAGTTTTAAAAGGCGCAAGGCGCACCGAGGCGCAAAGCGCAAGGCGAAGGCGCATGTATCTTGTAGGCGACGTGCACCTTCTCTTTATTTTAGAAAAAAATATTATGCTATAAAGTTTGACCTAAAAGGGCCCAAAAATATCTGTTGTACCATTTCAGTTTTTTTTTTCCTTTTGATATTTTAAAAGATCCCCATTAGTCGAGGCAGGAAAGTGGAGGTAAAAAGAAATAATCATTACAAAGATTGATATTAACTTATTGTGACACTAAAATGAAAAATTGACAGCAAAAGAAGATACTAGATAGAGACAGCTCAGCAGTTGGAATATAGAAGGTTGTGAAAAGTAAAAAGTAAACTTTCAAAGTCATACACGTGATTGTTTTTTCGAACCAGCCCTTAGGAAAAAAAAAAAGCTCTCAGCAGATCTGAAGAAGTATTATCGCTCGGCGGCCACCGGAGGTAGGAACACCGGCGACTACCACTGGCCAAGACTAGTCGGCTGTTTCTGTCACAATGTATATTGCCAGCAAGGTTCAATTTTGAACGGATACCAAATTAGGGTTTTTGACCTATTTAGGGTTTTTTATTTAGGGTACAAATTGGGGCAAAATCATGCAATTACTTGAAGATTTTGTGTCGATTTACTGTGAAATAAGCCGGGTAAGACTTAATTTGAGAAATTTAGTACAAATTTATGGTCTTCTCCTCAGAATTCCTTCTCTTCTTTGGAGGCGGCCTAAGGCGCGCGCCTCTCAGCGCCTGCTGTAGGTCGCCTCGCCTAGCTTGTCAGATTTGTTTTTCTGAGCGCCTGAACTCGCCCCTCGCCTAGGCGCGCCTTGGGCGCGCTTTTTAAAACTAAGGTCTAAAGAGAATATGCAATTATAAAGGCTCCTTATCATATAACTACCACCATAATTACACAACTAAACTATTCATAGTTAGAGCTTTCAATACCTAGTAAAAAGCAGACTCACTTTTATCTTTTCAACCAGCCACATGACAATGACACCGGTATTCAGGTGTCGATGTAGAAATTGGATCAGCTAAGTTATATTCCCAATGGTAAAATTTATTTCCTCCTCAATAAAGGAGCCTAAGAGTAGAGCACAGGCAAGCTTCTCCTCCAAAACTTTAGGCATTACAACAACAGCAATTGGTATTAGGATAGTTATTTAATGATTCTTTCTTTTTAATTTTTTGGGAATTATGCAATAACATGCTGGATGTTTTCCGAAATTTAATTATTCAGAATAAGCTGAAAATCTGGGAACATCCCTAACCACTATCAAAAAAATCATTCTACACCAAACAGGTTCCAAAAATAAAGCCGAGCTTTAAAAACTGAATCCTGACCAAATCCACTTGATTAACTGGGTCTATGTGTCCATCTAGGCTCCTATCATTCAATGCACTGTACATCTTTTATATTCTTTCAAACTGAAAAGGTAATAAAAATCTACTTGCCATTCAGACATAAAGTCGTATATATATGCCACTAAATTCTCTCCACATCCAACAATCAACAACCCAAAGATATCTACTTCAGCAGTTACTTCATAAATTATTGATGCCTGGGATTATGAATAAAGAAAAATTAAAGAAAAAGAAAACAGTATATGGTTCTGAGTCAACCCACAGATGATTTGCAAAATTAGGACTGAATACATAACAGGCACAGCCAGGGGACCGTTCACTTAAGGTTAATTGCTTGGACTGGGACCAGGGAATTCAAACTGATTCCAGGATCCACAGATCATATAACATGAAATTCGCAGCAGAGAAGAAATGAAATACTTCTAGGTGCTATCTACGTGGAAACTTCTGAATGAGAACAATGCACAAGTTCATGCCAGGTTAAATAAAATCCAAATTGCTGACATACCATAAGTTCACTGTCTGGTTCAAGATAAAGTAAGGAAGCCAACTGCTCCCCGACAGAAGGTTCGAGCTCCTGGCAATCTCTACTAATCTGAAACAAAGACACAAAAAGAAAATTATACATATATATAAGTAATAAATGATAGCACTGTAAAAATAACCGTGTAAGAAGAGACTACATATTGGACCTGAGCTGGGCCCAGCTTCTGAACTCAATGCTCAAGGGAGTAGGGAAGTGACCATAGTGTAGGGATATAAGGAACATGAAAAACTATTTACTCATTAGTTCATTGTGTTATCGCAAAAGCATACTAGATCAACTGCTGATGATTGACTGATTCTTCAAGAAATCATGGGCTACTTTTTCCTCGAAAACACTCCCAAAATCTGCTTTAAATCAGATATTGGTTGAAAAATGGGGAAAATATAATTCCACTTATTTCGGGGGAGAATGAAGAAAAGAAGAATGATCAAAAGCAGAAGACTGAGCAGAAATAGTTAAAGCACAAGTTCATATATGTGGAGGAGCACAGGTATACGACACTGTTCTTGGCTAAACAGATAAATGATGATACCTTCACTGGTAAATTCTCATTGTACGGGTTCCTCAAATGCCGAGTTTTATTGAAAGTTAGCTCACATAACTGCATCGGTGAAGCAAAAAGTAGTTATTATATATGCATATGGACCTCTAAAACAGCCAACTGAAATGGATTGAAGACTAATCAGATACATAATATTATTTACCGAAGTAAGACATTGCACCACATAATGACATTTAATCTCAAAAAAGAAAGCTACCAATTCTGAAGTAAAATCTCGGGCAGGTATTCAAAAGAACATGTTATTGGAGTCCATTCAGTACGGATGCCATTTAATTATTCCAAGTGTTTTTCTGGCCAGCTAAGAGGAGGGGGGTTAAGAATCAAAACAAGTGAAAGATAAACTCTATTGAAAGACACCCCGCATAACTGCCTCGATGAAGCAAGAAGCCAAGAATAGTCTTTTTATATCCATATGGGCCCCAAAAACCACCAGCTGAAATAGATGGACTAAACAATGATGAGATACGTAATGTTTATCTACACAAGACATTGCATCACAAAATGACTTTCAAACTCAAGAACAGATGTTGGAAAGAACATGCTACTGGAGTCCATTAATTTTTATGCCAAACGAAATTGTAAATTTAAATTAAAAGCGGAAAGACTATTTAAAAAATATTTACTCTTTTTAAGGTTTTCTCAGACCTTCCATCTGTTTTCTTCACAAATTTTTTTCCTCTGTACCCTCTTGTTAAAAAAGTTCAGATTTTATTTAGGATTTTTTGTCCAAAACTACCTTTAACTTTCAAGTTTTTGCGAGAAACTACCTTATAAAAAAATTGTTGTCCCAAACTACCTTACTTTTACCATTTTGTTGTTGACAGCTACCTTATGCCAGTTTCTGGTGTTGACTTTTGTTTTTTTAGTTCAAAATTGTGGGAAAAACAAAATTACCCTTGTGGAAATTGCTTGAGATTCGAGGAGACTGAGAGGGTGATTGAGGAAGGTGATTGTTTTAATTTTAGGTTAAGTAGAAGAGGAATTTAATGGTGGATTGGTGATACAAAGTGTCACATAGATATGAGAGAGAGAGCGCGTGCACAGGGAAATAGGGTAATTAGGGTGGGGAAAATGAAAAAAGGGTTTTAAGAAGTCAAGTGATATAACGTGACATTAAAAAAACGGGAAAAAACAAAAGACAACACCGGAAACCGGCATAAGGTAGCTGTCAACAACAAAATGATAAAAATAAGGTAGTTTGGGACAACAATTTTTTTATAAGGTAGTTTCTCGCAAAAACTTGAAAGTTAAAGGTAGTTTGGGACAAAAAATCTTTTTATTTTTATATCCTCATATTTTGGTTTTCTCTTTACACGTAATTCAATTTCTTGTTCCTTTATGTTTTCTCTCTTCTTACTTCCCTAACTATCACTTTCTCATGCTTGTTTGTTTACTCTCTAACTTATTCCTTAATTTCTATTGTTTTACATGTCAAGGAAACGATTTGTTACGACGGATCCTGTTAGCCGACCCAAAATCAAATTGAGACTAAGGCTTCATTTCTGCAAGGACTGTTTAAAAAAACTGAAGTATTGGCTTGTATACCCTCATTCAGAAAAGTTTTTTCAATATTTGAGACAATTTATTTGACACAATTGAACGAGTGTTTGATTAGCATTTTGCACAATCCTCATTTACTCAACAATTCTATTATGTTAAGTAATTTTTCTTCACCTAAATATATATAGAAGTAATATTTCCTCTTGTAGATAAGTAGAAATCTTTGAACTTTTGAGACAGTATTTGCAATATAGTCATAAAAGTTCTTGATTAGCATTTTGATCGAGTCTTATTCACTTCAATATTTCCATTACGATAAAAAATCCAATTCAAACATCGATATTTTGGAACATGATCATAATACATGAGAGAAGCATCCATTTCAATGCACACTTTGAATGAGTTGGCTCAAGCACAAGCTACTTCTACTGACCAAGGTGATGCCATGCATCAATTAATGCATATATACTGATTTACGCTACATTCTGCAAATAAAACTCAAAATAAAATGGAAAGTACTACTTATTCAACAAGTAAATATACCTTTAACCATTTAACAGAGAAATTTCTGCCATAATGAGCTGTCCCATGTGCATGCTTCCAGTTACCCCCACCAGCAGTCTCACCAATTTTAGATGTCATCTTTGCACAACCCTAACCATGAAAAATTGAGGATCCTTTCTGTCAGGTCCTTAGACTTGGAAACCTTATCATCATATCAATTACCACAAAGAAATTTGAAAGCCCACCTGAAAATGACGAGTACGGTTGACAGAAAAGACCAAGATAACATGCTCAACAGAATCAAAAGCTTCATTCAGTTTGGCTTCGTTGCTTCTCTGAGTAGCCCATACACCTTGTTGAACTGATAACTCCAAGTTTTCACGATTGCAGCTCTTCACAATAAAATACCTGTAATTTCAAAGATGCCAATGAAAAAAGAAAATTCGATAAAGCTTATCTTAAAACCTCAAACCGCAAGATAATCAGAAAGAAATTTTTATGTAAAGACTCCACTTAGGTCGAGGGAGGAGGATGCAACTGAGATAGGAAAGTTACCAAAAGCTTGTTTAGGTTTGAATGCCGCAAGAAAGTATGCTGATAATTCTGAAAGGGGATCTAGAAGCCTTTTGAAGCTATAGGAATTTAGTTTAATTGCAGGTAAAGAAGAGCATGCTCTTATTCTGCTAATATCAGCATGAAACTTATTGAAGCGGATTAGCATGCAATTTTAAATCAACTTCATCTTTCAGAGTAACAAAATTATGGAGGAATTTAACATGAACAGGTAGCATGAATACAGGCTACACAGCAAGATCTATATAGATCATGGTACAAGAACAACAACAGCAACAACATCAATCCTGTAGATTAAACAACAAGACTACACCAATATAGCATGTGGATAAAGGGCACCTTTACGATACATATGATAAACAAAGTCAACTCATGATTCAAGGTTAAAAATTTTGCCAAAAGCCACTAACAACTACAAGGTAATATGCTGATCCAATTAGCCACCAAGAAGTGGTAGAACAGATGGCTAGCTCACTACTCCTGGTTATTTTAACACTTTCTGCAGACAACAGTTTCAGGCTCAACACTTACAAAGGGTCCCACATCTGAAAACAGAATATAAAAGAATGCAACCATTCGCAAAGTAGAATTTTGCAGTTCCCATTTCACAGACCCCTCAATAAATTATCATGGCAAGTTGACAGTTGACACATAATATGCAAGAAAATTTTAGTGATATAATGAACCAAAGCAGTGGCATCCTATTCCCAATTGATGTGAAAGGACTAGAGAGCTGGCAAGCCTATGTATAGAGGAAGTAAGAAGTTCATCATCTAGTCATAATGCAATTTCAAATTTGTTGACCAGATCCAATAGCAAACTTCTGAGACAATAAATAGCACCATCGCCCATGAGTTTCTGAGATAAGCAAAGATGATTGTGCAAATAAAAAAATAAAAAATAAAAGAAGATCCCACCTAGAAAAAAAGGAACTTCATATCTAAAAGGGCGAAGAAGAGATGACGGAAACAGCTGCTCAATCACAACCAAGAAAATCTTAGTGAAACCATGCGATACCATTAAGTTACACAAATGAAGGATCTTCCTTAACGGCTTAACCTACAGAAACCCAACGTTCCATCTTGTTTAGATTTACAAAGAATGATCCCAACCCAAAAGATGATCTCATCTACTCCCTCCCAACTTAAGCCAAAAGACGACTCTCAGTAATTTAGCTCTCAGAACTCCACCAGCTCTGGACGAAAGGGAAAGAAAGAGGATGCTAGAAAAGAAGAACGAAACGATTGAACTCGGGTAAGAGCCCCTCGCCTCACTCGAAAACTCTTATCACGACCTCTCTCATGTATAAGGGGAAGGCTCATTAAGAACCCCCGCCCCTCCAAGCATCACAGAAAAAGGGACTTTTTCTACCCATCAATGTCCTACAGACTTGAAGGGATTGCTCCACAGGTGATATTAAGAGAGACTCTCGAGATTGCCACCCATATATAAAAGTAGTACTAAACATAAAAACAAAGGACCAAAAATAAATTTCAGTAGTATATAGTAGGGATTTCAGTAAGAAAAGAACATCATAAAATGATAAGGAAAGACCAAAAAGGGGGCAAAAGAAAAAGAAAAAGAAGGAAGATAGAACTTCATACATCATCATGCCTTAGTATTCCATGAAAGTTATCATTTGAATTAAAGTCTTCCTATTAAAAAAAAAGGTAACATTTGGCCAGAAGTCGTTCTCTTTGGACTAACCTTTCAATTAAATACAAGTCAAGTGAAGTTTCCAAGGGAGCTAGCCAACAAAAATTGCAAAATATCTCAGCCCATGCTCCCCCTCTCAATGATCTAATAGATTATAAAAATTGAACTAATGGGGCAAGTATTGAAGTTTCATAGCATCGTAACAATGTAGATTGAGACATGTCAGAGGAGTTTAATGTTCCAAATTCATTTGTTGTCACTCCCTATCTACCATGCAGAAAAGGGTAAAAGGGGGTGAATGAGGTGCAACAGTACAATAGCCATAGAAGTATATTTTCTAGCAGAATGATGCCTATCCTAATTTTACAAACTTGAAGAGAAAATTACACTCTCCCGTTTTCATCTAAGATCTCCAATCCACCATGTCGACTTAAAAGGGATTGCCCCCTTTTCTAGCCCATATCGCAAAACATGTCTCGTTTATGGATGATGATTGTACAATATCCTATCATTAGGAACATTATACCAATTAGCTTCTCACTTCCATCTCAGGATCTCCATAATTAATAGTCCAGTGTACTGACGTAAAGGGGATTGTGCCCCCTCTTTAGCCCATTAAAATACAATTTCCCATTCATTAATGATATTTGTAAGATATCGTGTTATAGGAATGTTATACCAATTAATTTCTCAGACAACTATACATGTAAATCATAAGAAAATATCACACACTGAAAGGAAACTAGGAACTTTTTTATGGAAATAATAATTTGAGACGATATCCTAGAACATAAAATAATGTAGGTACCAACAACAAAGAAATGAAACTAAACATATTTCACCAATTCAGCACAAAAATAATCGAGCAATTTTATATATATAATGTCCAAGCTCAGCTATATTTTCTATCTGTAAAAAGGCAAGAATACAGCCTATACAAGAATATTATTCCTGAAATTAAACATAACATACAATAAGTTGTATCATAAACCTAATAGAAAGCTTTAGCACTCTGGACACACCTAGTTAGCCCTTGAGGCAGTGGAGTAGCTATCCTCCCTGTTTGATTAGATGGATTACTGGGAAGATTTTGTATTTGGTCCTGGCCAGCCAAAGGCGGCTGTTGCAATTGTTGTTGCATGTTGGAAGACTCCGTTGCCGTAGGTTTTGAGACTGCACCTTGATTTGTGCTGTTAGCACCTTGTGGAAACTGAGATCTGTCTGCTTGCTGAGAATAATTTGTATTCCGTTGTTGAAAAAATCTATTTGAGGCACCATAGCTGTATGAAGTCAGTTGCTGAATCTTCTGAAGGACTTCATCAACAAGAGGCGGAGGGCCAGGCTGCTTCGCATGTCGGTAACGACAGTCTGGGCCATTTGGACAAAATCCCAATTTGTACCTACAATCAATGATCCCAATTTGGAAATAGTAAGAGACATAAGCAGACATATTATTATACTTTACTACTCCTGTAATAAAGAAATGCAGAGTATGCAATGCAGCAACACCATTAAGAAGCAATGACGCTCAAAGATAAACTTAAGTCACGTATACAATGGCTTGTCAAAGGGAAATCAAGTATATCCCAACACTGCTCTAAACCACGGTTCACCTCTGATTCTGAATCATAAGCCATTTCAGATCTCATCAATAAAAAGGTTCCAAAATAAAAGGCCTAGAAAATAAAAATAAACATCCAGACGAGGGCAGCTTTTCATTACCATTAACCTTATGCCTTAAATTAGGCTCCCACATAGAGTGCCTAAAGGGTCGGTTTTAGAATATGCGCAGTGTTGCTTCATTCAAGTACCACCACAGAGTTAGGCCAAAAACAAGTAAGATTGACTGACCTACCAAATCACAACCTATAAAATATAGAGGTGCTTAATCAACTTCTTTTAACTCTTTTGGAAAATGGACTTAATCAGAAATGAAGAAGAAAAGAAAAAAGGGAGTCATAGGTCATAAAATTCTAATCAAATTTTGAAGAATAATATCTCTTAAATATAAATTATACTCCCTCCATTCTTCATTAATTGCAATAGTTTGCTTTTCACGCTTGCCAATGCAATATTTGATCTTCAATATCCTTTATCCATAAGTAGAATTATGAAAAGGTTAAAATATGAAACTATATGACGAGACAAATCTAACAAAAATCCCACATGACTATATTTTTCTTACATATATATTACAAACAATGGTCAAAATGAAATTTGCAAATAGTTAAAAAGTCAAAAATGTTGCAATTAACAAGGAACGAAGGGAGTAACAGTTTAAATAATGTAACTAATAAATAATCAAACATAATATATATTTACATGAGATAAATGTTTAGTTTCACATCAACTTTAATATATTTGATTTATTATGATAAAAAATCATTTATAGTACCATTACTGATCTAAATTTGACCAAATTTGTTGGTTTAAATCATATATAAGTTACTACTCCCTCCGTCCCAAAAAAACCTGAACACTTGTTATGACACATAATTTAAAGAAATAAGTTATAGTGTGGTTACTACTTTTTTTTTATTCAAAATCAGATGTGATAGATGGGTATTTTTTATTACAAAAATAGATGTGATAAAAGTTAGTGACAGAAAAGGAAGTCAGACTACTAATATAATAATGGTGGGACCATACCAAAAATGGAAGTGTTCAAACTAACTTGGGAAAAACAAAAAAAAAACGTTCAGACTTGAGGGAGCAATATGATTGTTATATTATACTAAAGATGAAATAGTAGTTATATAAATGAAAGATGCTCATTGTATATGAAAGAATGGAAAAATAAATAAAAAGTTGATAAAACGACATCATTGAACCGTATTTTGACAGTAATCCAACCCCAAAATACAGTGGACCCGTATTTGACTCGTCTCATCTTTACCGAACTCAAAACCTACTTGCCCC
This sequence comes from Beta corolliflora, assembly GCA_947648045.1. Lineage (NCBI taxonomy): Eukaryota > Viridiplantae > Streptophyta > Magnoliopsida > Caryophyllales > Amaranthaceae > Beta > Beta corolliflora. The sequence continues at coordinate 452,018 of CANSZD010000780.1, forward strand.
ACCCGTTTGAAGAATTTATCTACACCCATCTATATTGCTCCTATTTTCATGACATTTCTTATACTACCAAAGTAAATTCTTATTCAAACCATGACACAAGCCTTATGTTTCTCTCAAAAATATATGTACACATATAAAACTCACTCATAAACCCTCAAAAGAATGTTTTTAAGACGCAATTAATGTTTTTAGGTGAAGTTTTTTGAGATCAAACTCAAGTTAAATTTTTATTTTAATATACAAGTGTATGTTTTTATTTGTAGGCGGGTCATGAGTTGAGAAGGCAGGTAGATCTTTTTTAAGATTAAACTAACCAGCTTGTGCAACCTAATCCTTAATAAGTTTTGACTTTTGTAGTTTCGCGAAACTGTTTTTTTAAGGGTAGTGAAAAGCAAAGCTCTAGAGTCTGAACTAATAGATTCTAATTCTAAATTTAATTTATTTTGCTTAAGGTTTACTTCTGGATAGATGGTTGGAGGGAAATGAGGAAGTGTTCCTTCCTTATCATAGGAGTTAATCGATGAGTCTAAATAACTTCTTGGAGGGAAATGGTCTACTAATTTTGGAATCATGTATGAGGTTAAAATTAACGAAAACCATACCTCTACTATGGTACATCAACACACTTCAAACTCATACCTCACACCACCTCAAAATAGAGGCCTCAAACCCAAAGGGAAGAAGTGGAATATAGCACAACCCCCCCGCCCCCGCCTCATTAGATAAGTTTCAAGAAAATATATTACCCCATCTAATTCCTATAGTCCCAACCTTAGTCTCATTTTTTTTAATGAAACACCATCTTTGTATTTATAGTTTCCTCCTATCATGATTAGAGCTTCAGATTTGTGGTTTAGGTATAGTTTACAATGGCCCATAAATATAAGAAATGTGTGAGCTAATTGGTAAGAATGTTCACTCCAAAACCAACTTTTATTAGAATTCCAAAAACAAGTGGTTGTTCTGTTCATTGAGATAATTTCCAGATTGAAGAAAGAGTCTCTCTCTCTCTTAAGAGACTCCTCCTGGAGAAGTTACAAACACAACAGGCAGTAGTTGGTAAAATGTCCTAAGAGATAAGAATGACACATCAAACATGTGAAAGGAATTGTCCGCTCGCTCCATGTACTGACATACTCTAACTTTTCTAAACCCAAATAATTCTTATTTCTTAATAGAGAGCCTCCTCATATCAACTTCAGTTGAAGATCAATATGGTAATGAATAGCTTAACAGCACCCATCCCATCTTTGGTCCATTAGAAGTACAAACACCAACTTCAGCACCCAAAAACCAGGCCTCAGTTTCACTTTGCTCTAACCCATGGTCATGTTAAAGCATCACATTATTAATAAATACTTTCTTTGTATAACAATGTTTGCACCTTAAACTTAATAGTATGTTTGGTTCAACATTTTTGGACTCCAAGAGAAGGATAAAGTACCTACTCTATTTCTTCTTGTTTTTATTTAACTCCTCCTCAATCCATTACCATCACTTAGTAGTAATGAACTCCCCTAGTTTCTTACCTTCCCGTAATGGTTACCATTCCTGATCTGTTTCATCATGGCTTCAACCAAACACTTAATAAAGGTAACAATTTATGTTAGCATTTCCCTCCTCTATTTGATTTAGTTCCATGGCTTGAACCAAACAAGCACTAGATACCACACCACATTGTTTGCAAAATTCCTACATACAATCAAATAAATATCTACCCTTTTTGCTTATTGAGTGTCTCGGTGTCTTGGTAGATGACCCTATTTTATCAACAACAACAACAAAGCCTTATTCCCAAAATGATTTGGTGTCGGCTAACATGAGAAATGAAATTGTTTCTAAGATATATAAGATTCGACATTTCAAATGGAAAACTCGATGCATCACCATATACCAAACTAACCAAACCCAAAATTTCACATGAAGCATAAACATAGAAAGATAGGGATAAAAATTAAAGGTAGAAAAAAAAGGGGCATACATGTTGCACTCCTTGATATCCTCATTAGTGTGCTTATAAACACAATCCTGCTCCCGGCACTCACCATACAATCTAAAGAATCGGCAGACGGGCATTCGAGACTTGTCGTATTGGTGAAGAAAGCCACACGAATCCCCCTTCATACAGAGGCTACGAAGCCAATGTCGGCATACGGTTTGGCGGAAGCTGCGGCGGTTGCCTTGGCCCGAGGCCGGGTCAGTGGGGGCAGATGGAGCGACAGGTCCGCTGGACGGGGCAGTATTTGGGTCGGGTTGGATCACCGGATTCGACGCAGTCGGAATATTCGGGGCTGCGTCCAGGTTGCCTTCGAAGTCGAAACTTAAACCGCCTTCTGTGTCTTCCATTGATGCTGGTTAGGGTTTTAGATGAGCATTCGGAGTTTCAACTTTCAAGCTGGGTTTAGACTTTAGACTTTAGACTTTAGAGAGAGAAACTGGGATTCATCAAATTTGAGAGAATGGAGAGAGATGTGAAAGAGCACACTGCACAAGGAGGAAAGGGGCAATTTTTGACGAAGAGCAACAAGAGGGGGTTCCTGACTTCCTGCGTCCGTTCTTTTTTTTTTTTTTTTAAAAAAAGAGAAAAAAACTAGGGAGATCCCAAGAGATAGGTCACCCTAAAGCATCCTTTCAGATGAGTGCAGAAAAAAAACATCAGGAGAATCAAACCAATAAGACAAATTAGACGTTGAATGCCCTCGGTGAACCATCCAATCTGCAGCCCGATTCGCTTCTCTAACAACATGATCTACCTGGACCACCTCAAATTTCTTCAAGTCTTCACCTGCATCAAGAACAAGAGCATTATAGTCCAAGGAATCTTCCAGAGATTTTTAAAAGATTGAATAACAGAGAGGTTATCGCCTTCAACCCAAAAAAAGTATTTTTCTTTAAACAAGTAAAAAAAATGAAGAGAGAGAAAAAAGTAGAGAGTGAGAGTCTTGTGCGAAAAAGTAAAGTAGCCCAAAATCCCCAAATTACAAACCCTAGCCCCAAAATAAATCCAAAAAAGCTAGAATTAGAGAAAATTGCTCCTTCCCAATACATCCTTCCTAACAAATTCATGCCTTTAATTGTTATTTTGTTTCTCCTTAGAGTAAATTGGTGGGTAGGTAGTCATTATGAGTACCTATCTTCTGATTCTTGTGAAACCTATTCAGCGATGTTCTTCATTAATGCGGAAGTTCAAAGAGTGTTGGTTAACTCAAGTTGTACTGTTAGTATGAGCTGTTCAGCAATTTCAATTCGTGGAATTGATCTTCAATCGTTCTGTTGGAAGGATATTATTTTTTTAGATTATTTTAAGTACAAAATCAAATTAGGGGCTAGGGTTTGTGCCTGCAGTGCATTTATGGTGAGTGTGAAGGTTCGTTGCCATTTTTGTGGCACGGATAATCATTTTGGCGTGCTTAAGAGTTTAATGCATTTGGACGAAGGTTTTTCCTAGCTATTTTCTATAAGTCAGAGGCTTCAATGTCTCATTGAGTCGTTTCTCTCTCCATCCGTAGCATTTAATGCGATGGGATGGATGATTGGCAAAAGGAGGGTTTTCCATCTTCCTTCAAGTTCTGGTGAGTTCCTAGCTCCCTTCTATATAAGGCAAGTTCAGGTAATTCTTTTCATCACTCAGCCTTTCCCTCTATAATCAATTAATGTGTCTTGCCTAAAGTGGGTTCATTTATTTGCTAAGTTGTTAGAATTTATGATGGAAAAGCCAAATTCCTTTAAGAATGCTCTTATAGGGAACCCTAATTCTCAAAAAGAGGTGCAGGATTGTGATTTTTCTTCTAATTTTGTGCTACCAAAGGAAGTCACTCTTATAGCTAATGTAGTTGCTCCTAGTAATGTTGTTACTGATGTTGATGGTGGTTTTAATGATCCACCTCCCCTTCCCACTTTCCCCGAGGCCTTAATTCTTGATGATTTGCCTCAAGTTCAACTTGATATAGTTGAGCTATCCAAGTCATGCCTTATAGGTAAAATGCTTTCAACCCCTCTTGATTTACGTACTATTATTGCAAGATCTAAAGCAGACTGGAGGTTTGTAAAAGGAGAGGTTGAATACCTTGAAATGGGTAACAACTGGATTCTCCTCCGTTTTGCAAACCCCCAGGATTTATTATTGGTGTGGAGTGAGCGCCCCTGGCATATTCAAGGGGACTTGTTTGTTATTTACCCATGGAAACCCTCATTTGATCCCTACTTGGAGGAGATCAAATGGGCGGATCTATGGGTTAAAATCCCTCGTTTGCCAACTGAGTTGTTGAACTTTGACTCCATTGCCAATATGTTGGTATTTAATGACATTGGAGCCTTGATCAAAGGTCTCTCTTGAGGAACAAAATTAGGTTTTCCAGGGCTTGTATTCGTGTTGATATACAAGGCCCTGTGTTGGAATTTGCTGAGATTAGTAGGCATAGTAAGTTGGTTCAAGGCTATATTATTTGGTATGAGCGAGGACTTCTCCTCTAGTTGCTCGTTTTGTGGTGACTCTGTGCATTTGATTGATGTTTGTCCCTTGCTAAACTCTCCAAAGAAAGTTGTTACAGTGCAGTTAATTAAAAATCCCAAGTAAAAATCATTGTACCAAACCTTAGCCAAGGCTGTTGGACAAGAACCTCATGTGTCCCACTGCTGAGGAAGCACAAGTGGTTCATGTTTAGTCCAAACACCTTGGCAAAAAGGTTAAAAGCTCTGCTGATGTCCCATTTAAGAAGAGATTTGGAAGCTTAGGCAAAGGTGCTTTGCCTAAGCTTGCCTAGAAGGGTGTTGTGATCTCTGAGCTTGTTGAAGCTCCTCCTTCTGTTGTCAAAATCAATGATTCAGTCCCTGTTGTTGCTAATGTGAAAGATAAAGGTAAAGGTAAGCTTGTGATAGCTTCCCCTCTTTTAACCGATGACTCCTCTGATGATGAAGAAATCAATGTTGTTATCCCTCTAGCCCCCCCCTCCCTCCTGGTTTGTTACCTTTGGGAGAGAATGCTCTTGGTGGATTTGTTTTGGATCCCCCTCTTGCCCCATTACCTTTGACGGTTTATTCAGCTGAGGATCTTGTTGATCAAGACCAGTATCTCCCTCTGAAATGTTCTGTAGACCAGCTTTTTATGATGGAAGAAGAAGATGACTATGATGATGCTACTCTCATTGTTGCTGCTGATCCAAGTGATCATATGGATGAAGGTAATTCTCTGGCAGAAAACTCATTCCATTCTCTCCATTCAGATAACTCTATTATTAACCACATTGAGAAGATGGGCATGGATCCTAATCTGCCAGTTGAGGTGTCCTCCCAATCTGGTTCAGCCAAGAGGAGGGTGGATGGCATGGAGGAGAATGATGCATCCTCAGCCCTGAAGAGGAAGAGGTTCTAGGTGTGTCCAGTTTCCACCAGAAAAATATTTAGTTAAAGGCTTCCTTTTGCTATATTATTAAATAATGATTGCCTTCTGGAATATTAGAGGATGTGGTAGGAAAAATGCACTTATCAAAGTGAGGGATTTTTGTGTTAATAACTTTATTAGAATATGTATGCTTTGCGAAGTTAAGTTACAGTCACCTCCCTCCTAAGCATGTATTAGAAAGTGTGGTTTTCTTAATTTTGATTATATTCCAACAGTGGGTTTTTCTGGTGGAATATGGTTAATGTGGAAAGACTGTAATATAAACCTTTTTAGTCTCTCTATTATTTATAAATCTCTTAGATTCATGGCTTGTTCCATTAGCTTGTTAAATTTAAGCTTTTCCTTTATTGTAGTTTTTATTTATGCTCCACCTAACTCCTCGTATAAGCCTGATTTCTGGGCAGATTTAATTCAATATGTTAGCTCATTAACAGTGTCGTTTATAATTATTGGGGATTTTAATGAGCTGAGCAATGAAAATGATAAAAAAGGGAGGTACTTCCTTCTCTATTAACATGTTGAAATATATGAACTTGTTACAGAATAATGTGGAGTGTTATGAAATTCCTTTTATTGGACCAGTGTTAGACAATGTATTTGAAAGACTGGATAAAGGCGTGGCTAGTTTAGCCTGCTCAGTTTCCAAAGCTCATTTGAATTATCACAACTTTTCCTCTTCAGATCATTGTTGTGTTTCGCTTGATTTTTTAGTTTCTCAAAATTACAAATCCCCTCCGTTCAGATTTGAAAAATTGTGGTGTCTTAGAAAAGATTTTCAAAATTTAATTATGAAAACGTGGTGTACAAAATTTAATGGATCAAATATGTTTTGTCTGGTTCAAAAATGTAAACTTCTAAAAGCAAAAGCTAAGATTTGGAAGAAGACTCAATTTGGGAACATTTTTCATCAACTAAGAGTAGTAGACAACCAACTCCAAGAAATTTAAACTAACATTATAGCTCATCCTTCTTTGGTGCATTTTTAAGATAAAGAAAAGAATTTTACTTAAGAAAAGGTCGAAGCTTTTGAGCTTCCAAGAAGTGTACTGGAAGCAAAAAAGTAGAACTGATTATTTAGTAAAAAGGGATGCTAATACTAAGTATTATCATGCCCACGCCTCTATTAGGCGCAATAGAAACCAAATTAAAGAATTTATTTCTGACAATAACGTATCCATAACTGTTCTTCAAGAAATATCTAACCAAATTTCGAAGAAATTTAAACAACGTTTTGTTGCTAATCAGCATTGCTCATTTTGTGAAAATTCGGATTTCAATCTTCTTTCCCCGATTATTTCAGAAGAGGATAATGTGAGTTTAACTCAAGATATTACTGGAGATGAGATAAAGACTGCGGTTTTGATCTTGCTCCTGACAAATCACCTGGCCCTGATGGGTGCCCTCCTTTCTTTTCTCAAAAATATTGGGGGTTAGTACTTAGTAGGTAACTCGGTAATTAGGGTTGTTCGGGCCTTTTTTCACTCGGGTAATATTCTAAAAGAAATTAATCATACTTTTTTAGCCCTTATCCCTAAAGTAGAAAATCCTATAAGCTCACTTCATTTTCGGCCTATTAGTCTTTGCTCAACAATCTATAAGGTTATTTCCAAAATTATTACCAATAGACTTAAAAATGTTCTAGGGAAAATTATTCATCCTTTACAAGGTGCGTTTATTCCAGATCGTCTTATTCGAGACAATGTTCTTCTGGCTCATGAAATTTTTCATTCTTTTCGAAAAAAATCTGGTATGGAAGGATGGATTGCTATCAAGTTGGATATGGAGAAAGCTTATGACATACTAGAATGAAAATACATTTATGTTACTCTTCAGAAACTTGGTTTTTGCCAAAATTGGTGTGATTGGATTTACAGCTGTATTTCTTCATTTTCAATTTCTGTGTTAGTGAATGAAATCCCTGGTGAAAGATTTTTTCCTTCCCGTGGGATTAGGCAAGGTGACCCTTTATCGCCGTATTTGTTTATTCTTTGTGCGGAGCTACTAGCTAGGGAGCTAAGTGCTGCTAGCGTAGAAAAAGAAAAGCTGGTAGGGGCTTGTAGACACATAATCGTGTCTCCCCATTTAAGGATCCAATGATGAAACATACCGCGGCATTAGTTGGTGCGACCCAACGGAGCAATCTAGAGAACCATTCCAAAACGTGTTTCGAAATGAGATTCTAAAGCCCAATTAATTGTTCATGATGATTAATTGTATTTCAAGCCCATAAAATATTTTAAATCCATTTTAAAAGCCCAATCAAATATTTATTATTTTAATAGATATTTTTCATAAATATTTTATTATCTTTGATAAATAAATCATATTTTTAATCCGTAAAATTCCATCTCCAGAATTTTAGGGATAAAAAAGTATCTTTGAAAGACGCGCAATGGAATATGCTCGAATATTCCAGAATATGCGCCGGACGCGGGGGCTGCGCTTAGCGCGCCACGTGCGTCCAGCACATAGGCCAGAACGCGTCAGGCGAGCCAATGAGCACCTGACACGTAGATTTTGTGACTCACACAGAGTCTTGCGTCTGACGCAAGTTCTGTGTGAGATGCAACTTTCTTTTCTATCTTTTCAAAACTCGTTTACACGTGCCTAAACCAGATTGAGCTGGCTGCGTCAGGCACACCAATGTGCGCCTGGCGCAGGGCTTGCGTGGAGCGCAAGTTTAGTGTTTCCTATAAATACCCGAAATTTCATGAATTACGGACGACTTTTTTCATATTATTATTTCACGAATACAAAAACATACGAATACCTCTACAATACACTTCGAATTCTCAAATACTCAAACACTCAAATACTTTCAATACTTTCAATCAATTCTTAATCACTGCTGTGGTATCCGATTTTTGACTGTCTTAATTAACGGTCTGAATTCCACGAAAGTCTCTCATTGGACTATGAGTTTTAGAAAACTTGGAAGTCGCCACCCTATTAATATCTGAATAGGGACATATTTATTTAATAAATCATTTTAAAATCAATTTCAAGAAATATCATTTAAAACGATGACGACTTCATATGGATAAGGCTTTTTTGAAAATTGGTCTTTCATACCATGAGATAGGGTTCGGGGTTTAGGTTAAGAGGTGCGAACGTCTGGAACTCGTCTCCTCTTCCGTTCTACAGAACGGGCTCTTACTAAATGCGTTATTTTCCATTTTAAAGTAATCATGGCTATTAAAAAGAAAGAAAATCACATAGTTTGCACATATACACATCAACCATTTTTATTTAGGACCAATATATCATTTGTACATGGTAGGTTTGAGCACTGAAGTTGCACTACGTACCAATCATTGCGGGATTGGAATCCACTCATAGATCAAAACTGTTGTAGTTCGAGCTTATGTCTCACCCTAAATGGCCAATTCCACTGGGGAAAGAAGAGGAGGGAATAGATTATGAATAACTCACCTTTAGAATTAAACAAATCTATTTGAAATGAGATAATCACTCCAATTAGTGATTGAAATGGGATTGAGATAATCACTTTAAATAGTGATAAAATATGACGGATTAAGATAATCACCTTAATTAGTGATTAAAAATGGAGGTTAAGATAATCACCCTAATTAGTGATTAAACTTAAAAGGAAAGATAATCACCTTGATTAGTGACTAACAATGAAGGTTAGGAAGTAATCACTCTAATTGATGACTATTCAAGGTTTAGGATAATCACTCCAATTAGTGATTAAATGAGAAAAATAATCGTCCTAATTAACAATTATTAAGGTTTAAGATAATCACTCTAATTAGTGATGAAACTTAAAAGGAAAGATAATCACCTTGATTAGTAACTAACAATGAAGGTTAGGAAGTAATCGCCCTAATTGATGATTATTCAAGGTTTAGGATAATCACTCCAATTGGTGATTAAATGAGAAAAATAATCATCCTAATTAACGATTATTAAGGTTAAGATAATCACTCTAATTAGTGATTAAATGAAAAGTTTGAATTAACCGCTCTAATTAGCGATTAATCGAGGATTGAAATAACCACCTTAATTAGTGATTACGTTTATGATTTTCAAGAGGTCTTAGAAGTTTGCTTCCTAATTTGAAGACTTTTGAGAAATAATCTTAATTGAAGATTATTAAGTCATTTAGAGATAAATGATCAATTTTAGATCAATTTGGAGATTGTGTTTGGCTAATTGGAATTTGGCCATTTAAAGCGAGACACGTGAAACGGCCTAAAATCAATTCGGAGATCATAATTACCAATCTAATTATGTCAAATTATATGATTAATCCATTTGAATATGGAGAACACATTTTTAAAATGTAAGATGGATCATCATACAATTTAACTTAGTTAGATTTGCAATTTTTCCTCTTAATTGAGATTGGGTCATTTGATTCATGTACTATGACATATTGGGCTCAACATGCAACATTTGTAACATTGGTTGCTCATTTTATTAAAAAGCATTGTGAAATTATTTATGAACATTATTCATAAACATCTCCATGTTTTTTTTATTAATTGAGTGATGTAATAATTATTTACAAAGAAACTATTATTACAACAATATGTACAAAATTTATGATCTATACAAATCTTCAATCTTGGTCTTCACCATGATGCTCCTTGATTTTCATCTCCTTGAATGGGCTTTGGAATACATGTTTATTTGTGAATTTGTGAATTTGTGAATTTGTGAAAGTTAAAGATTAATTAACTTCTTTGATTTGATTTTTATGACAATTTTTATTGTTTTTTTATTTACATGATGAAATGAGTCATTTTAAGAGAAACTTAAAAATTTCATGATTTTTTATTCACATTTTCGTATGAAGAAAACATTTTTTTTTATGAAAGGTGAGTTAATTACTTTATTTCATTTTCCAGATTGTACTTTTGTTCTTGTAATGAATTACAAAGATCATAACTTTCTGTATAAAGCATTAAATTGATAATTTGATAAATATATGGATAGATCAGTGAGTTATTTATGTTGTGTCAAAATTTCATAAGTTTTTAGTGACAACTTGAATTATGGTGAATTTTATACTCAAACTGGTCAAAACAGGACCTTTATTGAAGTTGTTCTTTGTGATCCAACTTATTGAACTTATTTTGATGTGAATTTTGGTATAAACATTCTAGACACTCTGAAGAACTATACTCGAAATTTGCACTTGAATTGGACACTTTTAAGACCCTTTTTTATTTATTTTCTTAACTAAAAGGAAAATCAATTTCCTGGAATTTAGTGATTTACATGAATGGTTTTGTAAAAATGATGTAAAATTGTATAAATTTCATATGAACATGATTTTTATATTTTTGAAAATCTAATGATGTTTTCTTAAAACTTGATGTTTTTAGTTTTATCTAAATAATTTTATTTTTAACTTTATTGACAGAACTAGCTTAGGTGGTACTGGACAAAATCAGTTTTGCACAACAAAATTTTATGATTTTTAATTATTTACAGGAAATTCTTTTTTTAGAAATTCCAAAGCCCGGTTTCTGAAAACATCTTGTATTTCATAGGAAAAATATTAAATCTTACAAAATATTCTGATAATATAGACGAAAAAAGGAATTAATTATGAAATTAAAACTGATTATAATTACAGCATCACATTTTCTTTTTTTTATGGAGATGTTGATGCACAACTTGTCTTGAATTTTTTATGAAAACATTTTTGGTGATGAATAACAACTTAATTAAGGAACATCACATAATCACATTGTTTCCTAAGAGTCACCCCCATTAGAGGTGACTATTCTAGGTGGGGTGATTTAAAGTTGGGAACATATTAGGACTTCCACATACCCAAATCACTCCAAATATTAAAAAAAATGATAAGAAGAAACAAAGAGAGAGTTACTAGATGATCAAGAAGATAATCAAAATTAACAAGAGTTTCAACTTTACCTTGCTAGCTCAATGATGCACTTCCTTTTTGTAAATTTTTCTACCTTTTTTTTGTGATTTTCTTAATTTCTAAGTGAGTTTCTAAATCCACTTAATTACTAACTTAAACTCTTTTTTGTGTTTTTTCTTCTTTTGATGAACTTCTTTACTTACTAATTATCTCACTAACTTTTACTTTCTTTTCTTAAGTGTGATTTCTTTAGAGGAATGGAGTAGAGAAGATGAGAGAAGTAGTGAAATTAAGTTGAATTCTTTTCAACTTGGTTTTGAAGTGGAAAAACGGAAGGTATTTATAGAGAAATGAAGAAGGTGAACTGGGGTTTCAAGGAGGTAGAAAATCAGATTTTTCACCCAAAAAATCTGATTTTCTTCATCCTTAATCACCCTAATGACATCACTCTAATGACCTCACCCTAATGACATCATCAAATCTCTTTGGAAACACAAATATTCTTATTCCTTTTTGGATTTTCTCATAAATGAAGCAAGATTAGATTTTCAGAAAATATTCTTCCATAAACATCCTAATACGTAAAAAAAATACATCGAAAAACGTGCAAAATAAACTGATTAGGATGCTGCGCCTAGCGCAACGTCCTGCGCTAGACACAGCACCGTGCGCTAGGCGCACAGGCATGCGTCTAGCGCATGAGCCTGTTGTGCGCTGGGCGCATGATCATGCGTCTGGCGCATGGTCATGTGCCTGGCGCACAGTTCGAATCTTCCGAAAAAAATCGGATCCTTGGCTCTTACACTTTGGATTTGATTCTTATTCTTATTCTTTTTCATGATTTTTATTCTCTAAATAATGGATAAAGGATGTGTTTAGTGGATAAAGAATTTATCCAATGAACAATGACTTGACCATCAAGAAAACTGATTAATGCCGGTTTTGGGATACGATTAAAATCCCGACGCCTAATCGCGACTCGTTTTTCGTTTTTCCGAAAGACTAACTTAAGATAATTAACGAAAATTCGTCAAATTAGTGAAAACGAGCATGATTATACTACAAATCATTTTATTAACACGGTGATTGTAGCTATTGACTACGACTCACGGAAAATTACGTTTCTAAGCCGAGACTGCACGACTAATACGCAAAAAACGGAAAACCATACAACGGAATGAAACTCGCGCTCCGGGGGCGAAAAACGATTTAGACGGGGCGCGCGCTCCACAATGTATGATGGTTTTCGTTATTTTTTTTTCTTTTCAAAATCTTTATTTACCCGAAAAAGGGGTGCAAAATTTGGTGTCTACAACTGCGTTCTTGGTTCCACGATTGATCCGCCTAAAGATCGTTGCGCTCCTCAATCTAAGCCGCATAGGTATAATCCTGAGGATCCTTGAATAAATTATTTTTATATTGAAGTTACTAACCATTTATTTCATGATGTAGATCTTTAATATTAAATCACTCTACTGTACATTCTAAACCTCCTTCTTTCTATTTATTTATTTTTGTATATTATATGCCTGCTTGATTATTCCGTTCATATTATATGATTGTCCCTGCATTATTGCTTTTATCACCCACATGTTATTTTTGTTAATCAAGACCTAAAGAATTGTTCTAACATTAATCAGATTAATTTGGACAACTTGCTAGGTTCCCTGTAATTTGATTGCCTAATAACATGTCACTAAAAATAGTCTTTTTATGTGTTTCCTGAACCAATTTAGACTAAATATTTTTAAGGTGTTTAAAACGTTATTTGATTATTCTTTGGCATAAAATCTGTTATGAATCGATATTTAGTAGAGGCCAACTCTGGGTGAATGTGGTTCATTATGACTATATTCGTACCCTCACCCCCGAACTCAATCTTTGGTTCATTTTGACCATCTATGGAGTCAGGACGGGGAAATCTACATTGGATAATTTGTCCCTATGTTTTTCCCATATCCAATTAGGTTTATGATTCTTCCTAAAAAGAATTGTTGGCGACTTCTTTCAAAACAATTTTCAATAAGACCTTTACAGTGGGGTAGTCAAATCTAATACGCGCTCACACCGCGTAGGCGAAATAAAAATACGCCTACAATTTGGCGACTTCACTGGAGAGGATTTTTAAAAAATTAATTTTTTTAAATGAGTGGGTGAAACTTGAAAAATACGATTCATTCTTAATTTTACGCCTTAGAATAATTACAGTTTTGCATATGCATGGCTATTGTTCAGCCACCACAAGGACAATCTACCTTGCCTCATTAGCACATGTTCTATGTGTGAGATCACCCCGGGGGTTTGCGCTTTGTCCTTCCAAAAAGCTTCCTGAGCGATAGTGTTGGATCTTTGTCATAAGCAAACCTACCCAACCATGGCATTTTTCTCTTGTTCCTGACTTGAGACTGGAGTGCGTCTTACACGTGGCCACCTCTTTAAGCAGGGGTACGAAGCGTGGGATCAATCTCTTAGTCATGGACCCTTTTCAGACTGAACCTAAACCTGACCAATAGTTTCAAACATAGAACTGGACTTTAGGTTGGAACTTTTGCATCCATGTTATATGTCATTTGCCTGTGATTGCAATTCTTGCCTGCTATTACTCTGTCAAATTGTCATTATTATGCATCGTTCCTAAAACCGCGTCTAAAAACAAGAAAAATTCATCAATCGCCCAATTCGTCGCCTAAATCCCCAAAAAACGTGTCGGGGAGTAGTGCGCCAAGTGCATTAAGTTGCGCCTGGCGCACCATTCCCGCGCCAGACGCACGGTTGTGCGCCGCAAGCAGTCTGTGCATCGCACGCTTTTCGTCAATTTAGCCGTCGTAATTGCCGATCCTATGTTCAGTCCTATGTTTGGCTATCTGCATCCGCGTAATACATGGTATAATTAGAGGTCTCACCTAAATCAAACATTCAAAAAAGGTCTTTTCATGCAAGGTTGATTCTGTCCTAAAAAAAATGCATCTAAAGGGTCATTGTAGAGCTAGAGTTGTCATGCATGTCTACCTTTTCCCACTTCCTCCCTGTTGTTCAACAAGTCTTTCCTATCATTCTTACCCTACCATATTCAATCAATTTCAAAAAAAAAAAAACTTACATCTTTTCAAAATCAATCCTACACCCGTGTCTATTCTACCTTTTTCAAAAAGCATTTACTAATCACCATCATACCACGACATTTCAAAAAAAAAATTATTTTCAAAGTCAATCCATCATCTTTTCCTAACAAAAGATAAAACAAGGGGTTCCTTTCAAAAACGAATTTCAAAAATTCTAAGCCCAATCCAAACACCTTCATCGAATCCAATCCAATCAATTCGATTCACTTGCATTCATTATAGGCCCATGTGCATTAGAGTCCATTTTGCATTCATATAGGGTCCATCTAATTCAAGTCCATGCATTCATTAGAGTCCATCCTAGGCCCATACATGTCAAATCTAGGTCCATTTGCATCTTTACGTGAACCCCAGTTTATGTCAAGCCCAGTCCAAATCTAGTCTCAGTCCATTCCATTCTAAGTCAAATCCTAGTCTATTTCCACGGTCAAGCCCATATACATCTCCAAGTCTATATCAAACATATATGTTAATCTAATCCAAACTTAGGTCCATTTAGGCCCAATTCATATCCTAAGTCTAGTTTGCATCTCCATGTAGGCCCTAGTCAAGTCCAATTCCTTCAGAAGTTCATAATAGCCCAAATTCCTCTAAAGTCCGACTCGCTTTGCTCCCCCGTAAGTTCAAGGTCGAAGCATTCCTTAAGTCTATAGGCATTGTTGTGTCTAGCCTGCTTGCTCACCCGTAAGTTCAAGGTCTAGCATTCCCTAAGTCCACATGCAATTTTTGTGTCTAGCCTGCTTGCTCACCCGTAAGTTCAAGGTCTAGCATTCCTTAAGTCCATAGGCAATCTTTGAGTCTAGCCTACTTAGTTTAATGTAAGTTTCGAAGTCTAGCTGTCTAGCCTGCTTGCTCACCCGAAAGTTCAAAGTCTAGTTGCCTAGCCTGCTTGCCTTAAGTTAAGAGTTTGGTCTCTGTTATTGTCCAGCCTTCCTTAATGTCTAGCCTACTTGCTCACTCGTAGGTTCAAAGTCCAGCATTTCATAAGTCCATAGGCAATTTTCGAGTCTAGCCCGCTTGGTCTAATGTAAGTTTCGAAGTCTAGTTGTCTAGCTTGCTTGCTCACCCGTAAGTTCAAAGTCTAGGTGCCTAGCCTGCTTGCCTTAAGTTTAGAGTCTAGTCTCCCTTATTGTCCAGTCTTCCTTAAAGTCTAGCCTACTTGCTCACCCGTAAGTTCAAAGTTTAGTCTCTCCTATCATCACCAAAACCCAATCCAGTCTACTTGCATAGTCCAGTCCAGTCCAGTCCATGTCTGCATTTGCATATAGTTAGGCCCATGGCTCCATCATGGTCAAGCCCATACTAAGTCCATAACCATACCCATTCCTAATCATTTCTCATTCCCATTTCCATTTCCATTTCCATTTCCATTTCAAAATCATTTTCCATTTTCATTTCCTATTTCTCATCTCCATTTCTCATTTCAAAAATATTATTTCTTGAAATTTACGAGGTCCATTCGATTTGTGTTCAGGACGGATCGTGAGGTTATAACTTGGGAACATCCGAAAGAGAGGCAACAAGGTCGACCTACTCCCAGACTCGTTAAGCGCATCCTCACTTTTTCAGACAAATCCTCAGACTCTTCTGAAGCATCATCTGCAATGGGGGAAACTAATGAACAACTCAGTGCCATTATGTCTCAACTCACACTGATGAACTCTCGTCTTGAGGAACAAGACAAAGAAATTAAGGCAATGAGGGAGAAACTAACTGAAGAAGATGAGCAAGGCGACACTCCACCACCATTCAAAACCAACACAGAATTTAGGTTTGAAAAACTCGAGCAATTGATCCAGTCATTTCCTACGCTCGAGAGACAGGCTCATGGCCATGACATCATTGATCCTGAACCAAGGGAAAAACTCCCTAAAAAGGTAACCTTGGGTGACCTCCCAAAATTCAAGGGGGTCGAAGACCCAGATGACCACTTGAGAGCATTTTCCATCTCTATGGCTCTCAAGGGCATGAGCAAGGACCTGTTTGCTTATGTCTTTCCTTTAACCGTGGATGCCCATCCATCCAAGTGGTTCAGGTCACTGAATAAGACCAAGCTGAATGACTGGAACTATATCAGAGAAGAGTTCCATAAATAATACATCAACACCTTCCTTAACAGATGGAGGGATAAAGCTGCACAAATGATTAACAGGCCATCTCAGGAGGATCAAGTCCGCCTGGTGATCCATAACCTGCAGCCGAAGTATGGAGATCATATCAAATTCCAGCCTATAGAGTCTTTCACGAAGCTCAATAAGGTAGGCCTGCTGATTGAATAAGAGATACAGGCCAACAAGAACAAGGGTTTCAACAACAACAACTCTTTCAAGAAGAGTAACAATAACCCTTCTAGCTCCAAAAGCAACGACATCAATGCCATAGCTGCTGAAAGGAGAGGTTATCAAAAGCCTCAAAGAACATTCTCACCTTTAGGCATGTCCTTAGAAGAAGCCTTCACTAGACTTCATGCAAAGGGAGCACTTCAGCCTATTGGCCCTACTCCAGACCCTGCTCCCGAGAATGGATCCAAGAGGTGGGATCCTAGTGCCTACTGCAAGTACCACCAAGGGAATGGGCACCCAACATCCGCGTGTTAGACCTTAAAGAATCATCTGCAGGATATGGTTGAAGACGGCAGATTGCCAATTCCGCTCGCAAAGAAAAAGTCGCAGAAAAGGGCAACCCCTTGGGAAGTGCCTAAATAACGTCGGGGCTTAGTCATTTAACGCTAGTTTTCTAGGTTGAGTCGGAGAGTCCCTCCCCTAGCTCCTTCATTTCCTTTCTTGTCGAGTCTATGGCATTTAGGTTTTTATTTCTAATAAGCCTTGTTTTATTTATTTCTGATTAATAAAAGAATTTCATTTTCATTGGCCTTCCATCATTTTATTTATGCTTCTAACTCAATGATGAAACTTAAATCTCCTAATGAACTTGACTATAATAATAAAAAGAGATCTGAAATAAATAAAAAAAAAGAATAAAAATGAAAAATGGACATACTTTGGATAAGGAGTTATTCCCCTCTCTCTTCCATTACCTTTCATAAGCCATCCTCATACAACCAAAGAAAAACAAAAATCCTTAAACCATCATCTCCATGATCATAAACAAAACAATCCCTCCATTAACCAAAGCTCCACGGATATCCTTCAAGTCTTCCAATACCCTAAACCAATCTTGTGTGCAAGCCTCACTACAAAAAAAATCAATGCCAGGCAAAATAAAATAGTGAAAAAATTCAAAGTGCGAAAAAATGAAAAAAGCAAAAACGCACAGGACAAAAAGAAAAGATTCAAAAAGAAAGAGCTTGCACACAAGTTCTACCCCTCATTCAAATCCCTTCGATTCATCAAACATTTAATCCATATAATCTAAATTCATCATCCTTTCATCAATCCTAACTCCTTCCCCAAGGTATGTCCAAGCCCGCTAGGTTGAAAACTCGAAAGGGCGGCCTAGGCAAAAGTTAGGGCACAAAAAAGAATAAAAAAAGAAATCAGATCAAGAACTACGAATGGTCTGATTTCGCAATGATACGTAGGAATCCTCATCTCGAGGTTCGACCGCTTCAATAAAATAAAATTAGTCATGGTCTAATGATTTGACTTTCTTGAATTTAGGAGCATAATCTCTTTCTAGATCCCGACATAGACTCGAGTCTGAACCTAGCCTTGTTGAAGCCTTTTCCCACCTACATTTATTTAAGTCATAAATTCAAACCTTTTATTTTTCAATCCAAGCACTCCTTGTCCCCGAAGGACTCTCCGACAATTCCATGGTTTCTGGCGATACTTGACTTTGCCTATACCAAAGAAGAATCCCCAGTGCAATCCCTAGTGAAAACTTTCAATGTTCAAGACATAGCAACTACATTTTAATATCATATCAACTACATTTCAACATCAGATCAAATACAATTTCAATCAAGGCTCATAATGCCTAATTCAAGGCAAGCTCACCCAAAGTGGGGGCTTCCTATGTGTGGTGGTTCCTCCAATTCAAATCAAACTCCCGAAGAGTTGTAATCCGCGGACCTCGTTTACGGACCCCAATCCTTTACTAAAAACGATTTTCGAAAATCATTCTATCTATTTTTACTCATGCTATCATTCAACACATCTTCTAGCCTTGCAAAATCCTGACCTTGCATTGTATCACATCTTCTAGCCGTGCAAAATCCAGACCTTGCATTGCAACCTTGCAAAACCCTAACCTTGCATTTCATTTCATACATTCTAGTCTTGCATAACCCTGACCTTGCATGACGTGTCATCCCTTAGCTTTGCATAACCTAAATCCTTGCATAGCGTCTCATGCATCCTTAAAGAGTATAAGTTTGCATTTTTGCATCATTATGTGCTTCATCTGAGTTGTTTGCACCTATCTGCAAACATCTTCTTCTGCAGGTAATCAGATTGCTTGTAGTTATTGTCCTGCATACTAACTTTGTTTTACAGAGACCGGCGGTTATAGATCAGTTCTAAACTGCAGAGCGTTTAGAATCGTTCTCCGTCCCGACACCGTATACTTTGACTATCGGTTTCCTGAACCTCAATCAAAGTGGGGGCTTCTGTAGACACATAATCGTGTCTCCCCATTTAAGGATCCAATGATGAAACATACTGCGGCATTAGTTGGAGCGACCCAACGGAAGAGCAATCTAAAGAACCATTCCAAAATGTGTTTCGAAATGAATTTCTAAAGCCCAATTAATTGTTCATGATGATTAATTGTATTTCAAGCCCATAAAATGTTTTAAATCCAATGTAAAAGCCCAATCAAATATTTATTATTTTAATAGATATTTTTCATTAATATTTTATTATCTTTGATAAATAAATCAGATTTTTAATCCGTGAATTTTAGGGATAAAAAAGTATCTTTGAAAGACGCGCAGTGGAATATGCTCGAATATTCCAGAGTATGCGCCGAACGCGGGGGTTGCGCTCAAAATGCCACGTGCGTCCAGCACATAGGCCAGAAAGCGTCAGGCGAGCGAATGAGCGCCCGACACGTAGATTTTGCGACTCATACAGAGTCCTGCGTCTGACGCAAGTTCTGTATGAGACGCAACTTTCTTTTCTATCTTTTCAAAACGCGTTTACACGTGCCTAAACCTGATTGGGCTGGCTGCGTCAGACACACCAATGTGCGCCTAACGCGTGGCACTGCGCCTGCCACGTAGGCCTGCGCCTGGCGCAGGGCTTGCGTGGAGCGCAAGTTTAGTTTTACCTATAAATACCCGGAATTTCATGAATTACGGACGGCTTTTTACATATTATTATTTCACGAATACAAAAACTTACGAATACCTCTACAATACACTTCGAATTCTCAAATACTCACACACTCAAATACTTTCAATACTTCAATTAATTCTTAATCATTGTGTTCTTGGTTCCACGATTGCTCCGCCTAAAGATCGTTGCGCTCCTCAATCTAAGCCGCATAGGTATAATCCTGAGGATCCTTGAATAAATTATTTTTATATTGAAGTTACTAACCATTTATTTCATGATGTAGATCTTTAATATAACATCGCTCTACTGTACAATCTAAACCTCCTTCTTTTTTTTTATTTATTTATGTATATTATATGCATGCTTGATCATTTCGTTCATATTATATGATTGTCCCTGCATTATTGCTTTTATCACCCACATGTTATTTTTGTTAATCAAGACCTAAAGAAATGTTCTAACATTAATCAGATTAATTTGGACAACTTGCTAGGTTCCCTGTAATTTGATTGCCTAATAACATGTCACTAAAAATAGTCTTTTTATGTGTTTCCTGAACCAATTTAGACTAAATATTTTTTGGGTGTTTAAAATGTTATTTGATTATTCTTTAGCATAAAATCTGTTATGAATCGATATTTAGTAGAGGTCAACTCTGGGCGAATGTGGTTCATTATGACTATATTCGTACCCTCACCCCCGAACTCAATCTTTGGTTCATTTTGACCATCTATGGAGTCAGGACGGGGAAATCTACATTGGATAATTTGTCCCTATGTTTTTCCCATATCCAATTAGGTTTATGATTCTTCCTAAAAAGAATTCTTGGCGACTTCTTTCAAAACAATTTTCAATAAGACCTTTACAGTGGGGTAGTCAAATCTAATACGCGCTCACACGGCGTAGGCGAAATAAAAACACGCCTACAGGGTCTCTGTTGGTAAGTCTGGTGTCAAAATTCCCTTTCTTACTTTTGCTGATGATACAATGATTTTTGCCAAAGCTTCTGATTTAAGATGTCAGTGAGTTATACAAATTCTAGACAAATATTGTGCTATGTCGGGCCAACTTGTTAGTTTTCATAAATATGCCTTTCAAGTCTCGGATAATGTCCCGGATAATATTAAGGGTAATTTTTACCGTATTCTTGGTATGTCAGAATCTACTTCTTTGGGAGATTATTTGGGATGCCCTATTATTAATTCACGTGTTACTAAGGAAACTTTTGGTAAAGTTTTATCAAGTACAATAAATCAACTGCCAAAGTGGTAAGCTAATTTCCTTTCCCAGGCAGGTCGCTCTGTACTCATCTAAGCTAACCTTACTACGAAGGCAAATTTTTAGATGCAAAGCTTTAAATTGCCTAGTAGTATTTTATCAAATTTGGATAAAACATACAAGAAGTTTTTTTGGAATAAAAATATTGATAGTAAGGGTGGTAACCTTATTGACTGGGATCGAGTCTGTAAGCCTAAGGCCAGAGGTGGTTTCCGTAAAGCTGAATCGCATAATGTGGCTTTGCAAATGAAGCTGCTTTGGAAATTGGTCAAGAATCACCCTAGTTTATGGGTTGATCTTGTTCGGAAAAAATATTGTAAAAATAAACATATTCTGACTCATAAGGTGTCTAACGTTGCCTCGTGGCAATGGAAGAATCTCATGAAACTTCGCCCTGTCTTTATTAGAGGGCTTCGATGGCATATAGGAAATGGTAGTAATATCAATTTTTGGCTGGATAATTGGGTTTTCCAATACCCTTTGCAAAGCTTGGCCCTCCCTATTAGAATAGATTATAATAGTAAAGTGGCGGATTTTATTTCCGTTTCTCGGAGCTGGGATAGAGATAAACTTTCTGAAGTTCTGCCCATCTATGTAGTGGATAAGATCTGTAATCTTTTTATTCCTTCGGATGCTTCTTCGGATACACTGGTCTGGGGGCTTTCTACGGATGGAGAATATTCGGATAAGTCTAGTGCTAGGTTAGCCCACAGGGAGATCTTTATTTCCCAGAGGAGGTAGTTGAGTTTAAGTGGATTTGGAAGATGAATGTTCCGTCGAAGATAATTTTTTTTTTATGGAAGGCTTGTAATGATGGTCTCCCTTCGAAGGGCTGTCTAGAAAAAAGTCATATTTTTCTTCCTAAAGAATGTGTTTTTTGCAACTTCCATTCGGAATCGGCTGTTCATCTTTTCTTCCTATGTCCGTTTACGATGGATGTTATGTATACTCTTAGCAATTCTTTGGGTTGGCCCCTGTTGCCTGCTTGTGAGTTTGGGGAAGCTTCCTCCTTTAGACAAGCTTTGGATCTTTGTTATAATTATTCGCCTATATATCATCTTAATTCGTTTTCTCTTATTTGGTGGTTTATTTGGTTTGCAAGGAACAAGCTTATTTTAAATGATGAGGTGTTTTCCTTCAGAAAAGTAAGTGCTCTGATTTTCAACTTTGCTAAAAATTGGTCTATGCACGGGTGGTGGATAAGCTTCCTGGTCTATGCTTCTAGTAGGCACCCTTCCTGTGCTAGCTCTAGGCCCAGATCGGGTCAAAATATTTTTGGTCTTCTCCGCAGAAAGGCTTTTGCAAGTTAAACTTTGATGGTTCAAAGTTAGACAATGGTAACTCTTCGTTTGGTTTTGTGATCCGATATGATCTTGGTAATGTGCTGCTAGCGGGTGCTAAGAGTTTGGGTGCCTCCCCCTCTATTCTTCATGCGGAAGCTTGGGGCCTCATAGAGGGGTTGAGGGGGGCGACCTCTCTAGATATTACTAAGCTTATTATTGAAGGCGACAATCTGGCTGTTATTAATGCAGTCAAACATATTTGGAAGGTGTCGTGGGAGATTAACAATATTGTTTTTGATGTAGGTGTCCACTTGGCTAGGCTTAGAGAGTGGAGTATCTCGCACTGCTTCAGGGAAGCTAACAATGCTGCAGACTTTATGGCTCATAAGGGTCATAATTATTCTTCTTTGTTGTATTGGTTTCGTCCTTATTGTATTGATTTTTCCCTTATCATCCGAAAGGATGTTTTAGGTTGGCCTCCTGATTAGTGTTTAGGTGGTCAATTCTAAGTTCGTTTCCCTTATAAAAAAAAATTCGCCTTCAACCCAAATGTTTTTAATACCAAGAGACAGGGCTCCTCTCATCACTTCCCTTAGACCCCAATCTTCCGCAACTATAATAGAATTAGACGGGTCCACTGCATTTGCTCCACAAAGAAGAATCTCCCATTTACTATTTCTAATGACAAAAGCATTGGAAGTTTTACCATTACTTAATTTTGAACCATCAAAGTTCATCTCACCAAAAGCTTCCGGAGCGGGAGTCCAAATAGCAGAAAGCCTACAATTTTTTCCCTTTGATTTCACTAGATGGACCAACATTACTAAAAAAAAGGGAGTCACTTTTAACAACATTAATATAACCTTTTATCATTTCCCCAAGTTTAGTAGGGGAACAAGACTCTTGACGAAATATAATGTTATTTCTAGCATACTAAATAAACCACCATATGATAGCAAATATTTCAATTTAATAGAGGGTGCAATATTTCCTAAGATCTATGAAAAAATCCTTAAAAGAAATAATCTCATCTCTCCAAATAGGCAGCGTAGTACTAACATTAGCATATGTCAGAATAAGACTCACATCCTTAAGAAAAGCGCAAGAATAGAAGAGGTGCTCAGCATCTTCTGAATGATGATTGCAGAAAACACATTCTTGAGGAAGAAAAATATGACTCATATCTAGACGTTTCTTAGTCGAAAGACCATCCTGACATATTTTCCAAAGAAAGAATTTGATTTTAGGGGGGACTTTTAATCTCCAAATCCAGGAAAAATCGATATTCTTATTAAGACTTGCATCAATACCTTGAAGCAATTCCACACCCGATTAACCGAGTAGTCTCCATCTGAAGATAAGCCCCAAAAAAAAGAATTTGGAATTGGGTTTATAAGAATAAATGTACTAACAATACTTTTAATAATTTCCTGCGAAACAAATTAAGACAAAAGACTTTCATACCGATTTCTTTCCAAAGTGATAAAGAGATGAACTTTAAAATGTTTAGTACCTAGGGGAGGTTGACATAATTTAGCTAAGGGGTATTGAAACACCCAATTATCATTCCAGAAAGAAATATTATCACCTTTACCAACATTCCACCGAAGACCTTTCCTAAAGACCTGTCTCAGACTCATTAGTTTTCTCCATTGCCATGAAACATTCGCTTTAGTAACATAAGAGAATAAGTCATCTTCTTTTCACTAGTAGAATAATTGCTTATTGCTGCAGTGGAATTGCTGCGGTTTTACCTATACGCTGCAATAGACCGCATGATTATATTAAAAAAAAAATTCAAAATACCCTATTGCTGCGTTTTTTTCTAAAAACCGCAGCAATCGATTAATTTTTTTTTCTATTGCTGCGGTTTCTATTAAAAACCGCAGCAATAGATCCTTAGTTAGTATTAGAGCTATTAGAGTTAGGGTTATAAGCCTCTCACGGCTCTCTCTCTCCTCTCGCTCCTAAATCGGCGTCGTTTTATCACGCCTCTCACTCTCCTCTCACGCCTCTCTCTCTCCTCTCATCCTTAATTCTTCACATCTCATCTCTCATCTCTCCATCTCTCTTCTCTCACTCCTAAATGCATCATCAACGAACATCAACGAACATCGCCAATTCATCTCTCAATTCATCAATTCAACAATTCAGCAACGAACATCGCCAATTCATCTCTCATCATCTCTCAATTCATCACCGAACATTGTTCATCAGATCGAACCATGTCTGCCGTCGTCGTTCGCACCAAGTCTGTTGTCGCCGTCGTTGTCCACACCAAGTCCGCCGTCACCATCCTCTCTCATCATCCTCGACTGTCGCTCGTCATCGTTTCATAGGTTCGCACCAAGTCCGTCGCTCCACCAACGTCGCCGTCGTCGCGTGGCTTGTCTTGCAGCCCAACGACGTCGTCGTTCACTGATTTAATTTTAGGGTTCCGTTTTCGTTCATTTTTCAAGATCTAAGGTTTATTTTTTGTATTTTGTGTTTCCTATTTCAAGATCTAATGTATCTTTTTTTATTTTTCTTTATTAGATCTGTTTAATTTTTTTAGATCTGTTTTGTTTCTGATTTTCCTTTTTACATTTTATTTTTCTTCTTAGTTCTATTTTCATTTTTTTTTTATATTTTTGTAATTAGGATTTGTAAAATATCATTTTTATTGAATATATGAAGTTAGGATTTGTAAAATATTATGTCTCTTTGAGTTACTTCTGTGTTGTTGTGTTGTTGTAATAGCACTTTAGTGCTGCAATTGTGCCTTTGGATGAGAGAAAGAATAAATATTTAAATTTTCAAAAAATTTTTTTTTTTTACTTGAACCTATTGCTGCGGGTTTAGGAAACAACCGCAACAATAGGTTAACCTATTGTTGCAATAGGTTAACCTATTGTTGCGGTTTTAAAACCGCGGCAATAGATTTACCTATTGTTGCGCCTTGATTTGCGGCAGTGCAAAAAACGCAGCAATAATGGGCCACTTAATAACCGCAATAATTTACCATTATTCTACTAGTGTTTAAATATTTTTACTTAACCAACTTAACCCATAAATTTTCTGGCGCCTTAACAATTTTCCATAAGAAGTTTAAGTTGCAACGCAATATTGTTGGTTTTAGCTTTGCAAAGTCCCAAACCACCCAACTTCTTAGGTAGGCAGATTTTATCCCATCCAATAAGATTAGGAAACTTAGGCTGCGATTCTTAATTCCAAAAGAAATTCCTATAACATCTATCTAACGAAGTATGAATACTAGCAGGAAGAGTGAAGCTTTGCATCTGATAATTAGCCTTTGTTGCCAAATTTGCTTGAATTAATATTGTGCGATCCGCTTGCGACAAGGAATTAGCTTTCCATTTACATAGTTGAGACGACACTTTCTCTTGGATATCCACAAATGTTTCGTTAGTGACTTTACCACTTATAATTGGGCAACCCAAATACTTCCCAAGAGAAAAAGTTTCTTCCATTTGTAAAATACCCACGAATTCCTCCAGTAAAGAGGAGTCAGCATTTGGAGAACATTGGAAGACAGACATTAAAATTAACTAACTGATTAGACATAGAACAATATTTATTTAGAATGTTTTTTATAGCATGACAACTTTCAAAATTTGCTTTAGCAAAGATCATATTATCATTTGCAGACGTTAAAAATGGGATTTTAACATGAGAATGACCCAATGTCACCCCAATCAGTTTAGAACTCGACATACTAGCTGATTGAAGTTGCCTAGCAAGAATTTCCACACATAAGATAAAATATACGGAGACAGAGGATCACCTTGTCGAATTCCTTTGGAGGGAAGAAACATATCCCCTGGGATACCTTTTACTAACACTGAGAAAGAGACTGTAGTAATACATTATTTTAACCAACTAATCCATTTACTACTAAAACCCAATTTTTCAAATGTGGCAAAAATAAAATTCCACTCTAATCTATCATAAGCTTTTTCCATATCTAATTTGATAGCAATCCCACCTTGATGTCCCTTTTTATTTTTGAAAGAATGAAAAACTTCATGTGCTAATAATATATTGTATTGAATCAATCTTTCAGGAACAAAGGCTCCCTGAAGGGGAGGAATAATTTTTCCTAATACTAAACGATTACGTAAGCTGTTAGCCATTATTTTAGAAATGACTTTGTAAATCGTAGAGCATAAACTAATATGTCTAAAATGGTTTGGATTAGAAGGAGATTTAATTTTAGGAATCAAAGTAACAAAAGTATGATTAACCTCTTTTAATATTTTGCCCGAGTGAAAAAAGGCTTTAACTGCCCGAAATACTGAATTTCCTACAAGCGTCCAATACTTTTGAAAGAAAAAAGGCGGGAAACCGTCAGGACTCGTGGATTTATCTAGAGCTAGATCAAAAACAGCATGTTTGACTTCATCCATATCAACTTCACTACAAAGATAATTATTTTCTTCATCCGAAATTATAGGCTCAAGTAACTCAAAATCTTGATTAAAATCGAAGGCACAATAAGGGTTTGATTTAAAAGGATCGCAAAAGGCCTGAGAAATACACTCTTCAATTAGTTTTGGCTGCGTAAGCTTTCTATTAAGGGGATCATTAATCAGAGTAATAAGATTACGATTTTTCCTAATAGTAGCGCAAGCATGATAATAGCTGGTATTGACATCACTTAGTTTGATGTGATTTGATTTAGTCTTAATTTTCCAATGCATATCTTGAAATTCCAAAAGTTTTTTCTGTTTGGAAAGTAATATATTTTGAGTAGCAATAAGTTTAGGACAATCATTCATTCTAAGCAATTTATCTTGAACAATTTTGATCTTTTCTTGCACCTCTCGGAGTTGACGGAAAATATTGTCAAATCTAGTTATAGCCCAATTTTTGGCTTTCTCTTTTAATAGTCTACATTTTCTTGTCTAACAAAACATATTGCACCCTTCAAATCTAGAACACCATGTTTGCCTTACAAGAACGTCGAAATCTTTTGTTGATGTTCATAATATATCAAATTTTAAATGAGGGGCTTTTTAACAATTTAGAACCTTTAAATCTAATGAAACTGGGCAATGATCCGATGATGAGAAATTGTGATACTGGAGCTTAGCATCAGCAGGAAACAAATTTAACCATTCAACACTAGCTGCACCTTTGTTTAGTATTTCCATGATATTATTTGGGCCTTGTTTCTTCTTGCGCCAAGTATAACACGGACCCTCATAGGGTAGTTCAACACAATTAATAGAAGAGTATAACATATTCATAAAGAACAACCGAGAGAAACTAAAGTTTGCTCCTCCTAATTTATCTAGATGAGAACTCAACTCATTAGAATCACCCAAGATAATATACGCGGTAGAAAGAGTATGAATTCAAGCAATAAGTTCTTCCCAAAATTCATATTTATGAATATAATTTAGGGGAGCATAAATAAAGATAATAATAAAATTCAGATTTGAAGACATAATTTTAATATCACAAACTATAAAACGAGTAGACTTTTTGATAATAGATAAACTAAAAGGATTACTTGCATTAATTTTCCATAACAACCACATACCACCTGCTCTTCCTAAGGAAGGGAGACACTCAAAATGTGTGAACCACAGTGCCTAACATAGCCCTCAGAAGGAGGTGTAGGTACTTTGGTTTCACACAACATCATTATCTGAATTTTATTAGCTTTACAATAATCTCTAACCTCTTCCATAACTAAGGGCCTTTTACAACCCCTAACATTCCAAAAACTGATTAACATTATGCAGATTGTGGTTGAACAAACATAAAATTAACTTAGGCTCTACCCCTCTTCAGATCAGAAAAGGTTGAATCAATCTCCATTTGGCTCTTTCTCCTTTTTGTTGAGCTAGAGTGGGAGCATTGCTCCCCAGGACTAGCCCCTTCAACCCCCATCCCTTCTATTTGCTTAACAATAGATGTCTCGATCAGAATTAATTGAGTGGAAGGAATTTTCAGGATGTGATAAATAGTCATCCAGCAAATCATCATCAATGGGTTCACCCATGATATAAGTATCAACATCCACATCAGACTGAGACAAGGTCTCAACATAAAATATATCATCAGCAGGCAGATCAAGACCAACAACATCATTTAAATAACCAGGAGCAAATAGATCACCAGGATGAATCACTCTGAGAGGGACTGGGGAAATAACTTCATCACAGACTAAGCAAGGGGGGAGGGGCATAGAGCCATCCTCACATTGGGGCACATATTTATGCACATCCAAATGTGAGGAATTACCTCTAGCAACAACAGAAGCATGAGCAGGAGACAAAGTACTCATAATAAGATCATCATCATCTGAGGAGGAGACCTCAATGGCAAGACCAATAACAACAACATTTTTTTCCTTTCTCACCTTTGTTTGGCAGTGACAGAGAAGCATGTTGAACATGCTTAGCAGCATAAACATCTTTTATAATCACACCTTTTCCTTTTCCATATTTTTCTCACCAGCAAACACTTTGACATGAACTTTTTTCTTAGAAACAATAGAATGGAACCCAACAACATGGGGCAGGAATAGGCTTAGCCTCCACCACATTAGCTTGCTCAGCTGTGGTGGTCGGCTTGTCTTGCCTTGTAGCTTGCCCCAAAAATTCAGTAAGCCATTTCTTTTTGGGATGCTTCAATAACTTAACTTTTAAATCCTTTTTAGGAGGATAAATCAAGACACAATAATCAATCACATGGTCTTCACATTCACAAATAGAGCATCCAGAAGAGAAATCTTCATACCAAATTAAGTAGCTACAAGCAATACCAACAGTACGCATAACTTTAGCATATTCTGACAAAGCATCTGTAATATCAACCCTTACACAAGCTCGGGCAAACCTGATTTTGTGTCTTAGGAGATGATCTAGCATCAAGCTTAATTAAAGCACCCACATGGTTAGCAGCCAACAGATTAGCTACTGAATCAAAATTAAGTAATTCAGTAGGAAATCTTGGAATCCTGACCCACTAATCCACCATTTTAATTTCTTCCACATATGGATCAAAATGGGCCCTCCAAGGATAAATCACCAATAGTTCACCTTGGACATGCCAAGGTTTTTCAGACCATAATAAGTTGGGATTATTCATGTCATTTTTTTCAATTTCCAATCAGTTTAGGTTCTAGCAATGATAGTTCTGAGATCAACAAATTCACCTAGTATTTTTCCAACTAAACAGGTTTTAGTTAAATCTTCAATATCTTTTTGCACTTGGGGTAGGTCATCCAACACAATAGACTCAGGAAAAGTAGGGGGACCAGGGGGTCATGAGCATGAATCACAGGTAAAGTAGGAACATAGTTAGGACTAAAAGACTCACATTCAGCATGATTACTAATATCAGCAGAAACACCACCAAGTGGCACACCATTTTCAAGGATAATGTAGGCGTGATTTTATTTCGCCTACGCGGTGTGAGCGCGTATTTGACTACCCCATTGTTATGGTTTTTTTAAATACGTTTTTGAAGTCGCCAACAAGTCTTTAAAGGAAGACTCATAAACCTAATTGGATATTTGGGAAACTGAAGGGACAACTGCAGGACTTATCCAATGTAAATTTCCCTGTCCTGACTCCATAGATGGTTAATAACGATTTCGTAGGTGAGGGTACGAATATGGTCATAGTGAACCACGTTCACCCATTGATGGCCTCTACTAAATATCGATTCATTACAAAGTTAATGCAAAAGAACAACCATATAATATTTTAAGCACCCTAAAAAAGATTAGTCTAGGTTGGTTCAGGAAACACATAAAATACTACTTTTTTGGTGACAAGTTATTAAGCAATCAATTTACAAGGTGCCTAGCAGGTTGTCCATATTATCTGATTTAGTTAGAACGGTTCCTTAGGTCTTGATTAACAATAATAACATGTGGGTGACAAAATTCATGCATAGAACAATCATAATAACATAAATATTATATTACAAAATAAGAGAAAAGGGATTGAAATGTACAATAATAACGTTTATTTATTAGATATCTACATCATGACAAGAAATCGTTAGTAACTTCAAGGAAATATAAATAAAAGAATTATTCAAGGGTCCTCAGGAGTAAACCTATGCGGTTTAGGCCTAAGAGCGTAACGACCTTCAGGAGGAGCAATCTTGAAGCCAAAAGAACGATGTAAACAAGAACGTAAGTGTGTTTGACGTGTTTAATTTGTTTGATTGTATGCGGAAATACGAAATTATAAGCCCGAGAGTATTCGGAAAATAACGTATATGAGAAATAATATTGAAAAAGTCGTCCTTTGATTCGGGAAATCAAGGAGTATTATTTATAGAAAAAGTGAAGGTGCGCTTCACGCGCCAACTGCGCTAGGCGCGGGAGGATGAGTGACGCACAATCACACGTATCAGGCGCACATTGGTGCGCCTGACGTGGCATGCCCAATAGACAGCGTACACGTGGTATGCGTCTTTAAAAAAAGATAAGAAGTAAATCCTGCGTGTCACACGGAGTGGTGCGCTAGGCGCAGGACTCTGTGTCACTCACAGATCCACGTGTCAGGCGCAGATTGGCGCGCCTGACACACCATGGCTAATACGTTGGGCGCACTGCCCGCGTCCAGCTCATTTGCCAGCCTTTTTCATTTAAACGCGTTTTTTAAAGATTATTTTATCCCTTGAAATCCGGGAATTCACTATTGCGGATATAAAATCTGTTTTCAATTTATGAAAATATTTATTAAAAATAATAAATAAACAATTGGGATTTTAAAATATTTTATATGGACTCAAAATATTTTTACGGTTTTTTCACCATATACCCCTGACAAATGCGATAATTCACCATATACCCCCATTGTTTCAGAAATTCACCATATACCCTTGAGTTTATTAAAACGTTCACCATTTGCCCTTTTTGTAACGGGCGTTAACTCGCCGTTTACCTTTATTTATGACTTTGCCCCTATTAATGATAAGTTCTGTTAATTACCCTTTTATTAACCATATTTTTTTTTAAAAAAAAAACATGTAATATTTTTTATTCTTTCCTTCTCCTCCCTCCCAATTCTTTTTCTCCCTCCACCCAGCCACCACCACCCAGCTAATTTCTCTCTCTTCCCCCAGCCCCACCCACTGGAAAACCCCCTCCCTGAAAACCACACCCTCCCTCCCCTTTCTTAGCCCCCAAATCTCGAAACCTCCATCTTCCAACACAACCACCCCCTTCCTTCCTCACACTTGCCACCACTTCCTACCCTCGAAACAGACCCCCGCCACCAGTCTCCGCCCCTTCGATCTTTGCTCTGTTTCTACCTCAAATTAATGGAACTTCAAAAATGGCGACGATATAACCTGCTAAATTCTTCACCATTTTCGTTTCCTCAATTAATTTTCATGGCAACTCAAACTCACCACATTTATGGACCTCTCACTCTATCTCCTACGACCAATCTTTCTGACTTCAAGCTCTTTAATTGCTAATTTGTCTCTTTCAGTTTCTACTAAGGATTGACATATTGAATAAACAAAAAGCTATACAAGCTCTTAAGTCAATCAGGAGCGAATAAGAAAGCATGATTAATGCTCTTCACTAATTCATCTCAATAGTAGTAAAATGATAATTTGCGTCTCCCTATTTGCGTCGAACAGAAGAAAGACTGACGCAAATGTTCAGGAACAGACGATTTGCGTCGGATGTCAACATAGATCCGACGCAAATAACCAGAACAAATGAGTAAAAAGAGGATTTGCGTCGGACCATCTAGAGAACGTGACGCAAATGATTGAAGCCAATGGGTTTTTTGATCCAACATTGTGCGTCGGACGCGCCCAAGGATACAATGCAAATACCAATATGCGTCGGACGTGCAACAATGTTTGATGCAGATGGTACAGCCCAATTAAAAAAAAAGAATCACGATTTGCGTCGGACCTCTAGGGCCCATCCGACGCAAATCACTTACAATATATAAACCAACCTTCACAATTTCACTCCTCAACCCTAGATCTCACCTCATCTCTTTCTCCCGCACCAGCCGCATCTGATCTTCATCCCTCTCACCAACTGTCTCTCTCACCAAAACCTAGATCTATCATCTCTCATCTCTAATATCTCATCTCTCATCCCCAATTTTGAGCAAAATCCATCTCAATCAAAGACTCAAAATTTGAGAATCACCCACCAAAAAAAATTGTTTTAATCTGAAAAATCCAATCTTGAGCTTATTTAAAAGTGCAATTCAATATTTCTGAAATTCAATGAAGGATTCTTTTGCTGAAAATGTCGGTGTTGTTGGACAGAGAAAAAGAAGGAAGATGAGAGAGAGAAAGAATGAAATAGAAATGAATGATTCTCTAATATCTCATCTCTCAACCGACGTGTCACTGAATTCGAGTGTTGAAGAACCATATCATATTCATTCAGCAAGTAGATGATTGTTCAGTTAAATTTGGGCACAACACACCTTCTCCCCGTCGAGTGCCTGTTGAAGTTGAAGAGATCAAGGTTCTAGAAATTAGTTTTAGTTGAATTTTTTTTATAGATCTAGAATTTGCCGTTGAATTTGATATGTTGTTGAATTTTTTTCTTCTTCTAATGTATCTAAAAATCACTATTAAATTCAATTTGTAACATATGTTTGTAAGAATCCTAGATGCGTTATACTTGTAGTGTTTATTTATGTAATTGACTTGGTAATGTGGATAAACTGTTTGAAATTCAAGCTATGCGTTATACTTGTAGCGTTTCCGTTCATTGATTTTAACAAACAAACCAAACTCGTTTCTCATCATTAAAGAAACATCATGTCTGCTGCCCAATTATTTGTGCTCATGAACAATGGGCTTGATATAGAGCTAGTTCATTTTTGGTATTTGTGTCAGACTTAGAACCATAAATGACGCAGATGAATCCATATGGACGATTTGCGTCGGACTTAGCGCCACAAACGACGCAAATTTGGTGAATGTTGTGCTTATGTTGACTATTTGCGTCGCACTAAGCGAAGGGTGCGATGCAAATGGAGTATTGTACTTAGTGCTGGGCTGGAGGTCATGTGCGTCGCACATGGAATACGGTCCGACGCAAATGGTTTCTGTATTGCGTCGTGTCCTCGTCCGACGCTGATCTTCTACGGTAAATTTGCATCGAGACTTGTGGTGTCGAACCTTTGTGCGACGTAAATGGTGGTCTGGAGTCCGACGCAAATCATTGATTCTGTACTAATGTCTAATGCTCTAGTAGGAACCAAATTTAATAGCATTTGAATTCAACATTGTTATTCAGACCTTTAAATGGCACTAGAACTTCACTCCCAGAGTTATCAGACAGATCTGCAAGCATAATCTAGGTATTCAAGCATTTTAATTGCTACTTTCTCACTCTTATCCTTTTTAATGGCACCAGCAATACACACAAATCCATAAAACCAAAGTTACGAAACTCAATACACACCATATTTTCTCTCTCCTAACCCATCTCCTCCCTCTTCAGACTTCACCGATCTGACGTTGTCTGACTTTTCAACATATTGCCAGATGTTGCACCGTCGAAAGACGACTATGTGTGAGGTTTTCAAGATAGAAAAGATATGGTAAAGTTGAAAAATCAGTGCAGTGGGGAAGGGGATGGGGTGGTTTCGGTGCGGTTGGGGAGGGGAGGGGTGGTTTCCGTGGGGGGTGGGGTGCGTGTGGTTCCCGGTTGGTGGGGGTGGGGAGGAGGGAGAAAGTGGTTAGGTGGTGGTGGTGGTGGCCGCTTGGTCTGGGTAGAGGGAGAAAAACAAAGGGCGAGATAAAAACATTTTAATAAAATATTTTTTAAAATAATTAGGATTAACTAGGGTTAGTTAGGGGTTAATTATAGGGTTAAAAGGAATATTAACAAGAATTACCCTTAATAACTAACGGAGTTAACGTCCGTTTGTCATTAAGGGTATTATGTACATTTTCGCAAAGGTCGGGGGTATATGGTGAATAATTGAATTTATCAGGGGTATATGGTGAAAAAACCGAAATTTTTATGGGTTTAAAATACAATTAATTATCATAAATAATTATTTGAGCTTTAGCATAAGACTTCAAAATACACTTTAAATTTATTTTGGGTTGGCTCTTCGGACTGCTCTTCCGTTGGGTTGCGCCAACTAAAATCGCGGTATTTTTCATCATCGGACCCTTAAATGGGGAGACACGATTATGTATCTATAGATGCCCCCACTTTGACTGAGGTTTGTAAAACCGAAAGTCAAAGTATACGTGTCGGGACGGAGAATGATTCCAGATGCTCTGCAATCCAAAATCACTCTTTTACGCCAGTACCTGCAAAACAAGCAAAAGTTTCAGGAACAGACATATGTGAAACATATTTGCAAAATAATCGTAAATTTGCAAAAATGAAATGATATGTGAAAAAAAGGTATCATGAGCTATTCTAGTCTGGCTCTTGTCGGAGTAGAGCTGCATCCCGCTCCAGGGCTGTGCTATGAGCAATTCTAGTCTGGCTCATGTCGGAGTAGAGCTGCATTCGCTCCAGGGCTGTGTTATGAGCTATTCTAGTCCGGCTCATGTCGGAGTAGAGCTGCATCCCGCTCCAGGGCTATGCAAAGAATACACAGATATGTAGACAAACAATTATGGAACATGCACATGTCCCGTGATGTGGGTGCTAGTGTATGGGTAGGAAATGACGTGACCTATAAAGAGTGACCTCTAATACTCTAGACTTTAAGGTGCTAACGTGTGTGCATACGTGTGTGTGTGTGTGACTCGATGATTGATGCTAGGATCCTAAGGACGAAGTATGCAATGTTGTGCTTGATAATGTGTTTGGATGATGCAGATATGTAATGCAAATGTAGAGATATGACACTAATGCAGAGATATGACACTAATGCAGAGATATGATGCTAATGCAGAAATATGACACTAATGCAGAGATATGATGCTAATGTAGATGATATGATGCTTTTTTGTTCCTCTAAGCTCAATTTTGTCGTTTAGAAAATTATTTTTGAAAGACGAGAAATGGGAAGCCCCCAAGGATGATCTGTGTAGGTTATGCTTAATTCAAAGTGTTATAGTTGTTACGGGCCTAAGTGAGCCCATAAAACAATTAGGATTTCGTATGGGTCTGGGCCCACAATCTTTTGTATGGACTCGTAATGAAGTCCTTATCAAGGCACACATGGAACCTATGAAACAGGGGAAATGGGAAGCCCCCAAGGATGATCTATTCAGTTAATAGATTATGTTCTTGATAGAACGAGTTTCGTAGCGCTTGAGTTGTATATGCTTTAAGTTTTGTATGCCAAGGGCCTAAGTGAACCCACAAAGTAGTTCGATCTTGTATCAATGTGGGTTTAAAACCCAAGATTTCATGTATGGACTCGTAATGAAGTCCTTATCACAATAAGGCTGGACTTGGAGCCTATGATTTTCTGGGTGAACCATTGATGAAGCCCCAGCAGGATGGAGTTGATGCAGTATCACACTTGATTGCTTGATTCCAAAGATATCTTATCACGCTTAGTGCAAGTTTCAACCAAGGATTCCATACAGGGTTCCTAAGGTGAAAAAGACAAAAAAGGCCAAAGAAAGGAACACTCAATAGATGAGATAACGCTGAGTGTTGAAAGGTTGTGCTAAGGTTGGCTTAGAAGCGATAATGTAGTTCAGAAAACGGCAAGGGACAAGAATAAGAAAAAGGCGGAGTCGTAATGAATTGACTCACACAATAAGGTAGACTAATTATGTAAGGTTCAAATCCCAGTCTAGTTCTAAGGGTAGGGATGAGCATTTAAAATTCATGATTTGGGCGATCGCGCTTTTCTCATGGGCCTAGGCGAGCCATAAAAATATGTTTTGAATTAAAATGGTCGGGCCTCAAAAAGAGGTTACCTCATTGCTTGGAGCCATTTGCAATGAATCAGTCATTGATTTGGAAGAGGTCTTTGGCAAGGGTAGATAATGAAGTAGGTTTGGTTTAATTTAAAGTGGTCGGACCTCAGGGTGAGGTTTCCTACGTATCTTTAGCAGAATCAGACCATTCGTAGTTCAGGCTAATGAATAAGAAGATGCCTTGACTTTTGCCTAAGTCGCCCTTTTGGGTTTTTGACCTAGCGGGCTTTGGTTTGTCTTTTACGGCTTATTGGGATGTAACATGGCTGCGGGTTGTTTATGAGAAGGTTTATTACAGAGATATGATTTGACTTGTAATGGTTTTTGGCTATGGAGGTCAAGGTCTTTTCATTAAAGCTGGAGGTTTTCGGTTGAAGGATAAAGGTTTTGAAAGAAGTATATTTGACAAAGCTAATGATGGCCTTCTTTGCAACACTTCTTTTTTCGATATGTTGCACTCTTTGATATTTTGCACTCTTTTTTCTTTATTTTTCGCTTTTGCTTTTTTTATTTTTTGCTTTTATTTATTTGCTTAAATTTTTTTTTTGCTGTTGCTCTCTTTTTTTTTTACTTGCCCTTTAAATTGAATTGTTGTCAAGTGCATTTCCTATGAGGTAGATTAAAGGGAGAGGGAGATTATGTGTTGAGGTTAAAATGAATGATAAGGATTGGAGAAAGGGAGGAATGCCTCTTTTATGCCAATTATGTTCATTGCCTTTATTAAAATAGTCATGAGAATTATAAATTCTTTTTCTTCTAAGGCGACAATCGTGATTTCCATTGATGCTCATTAATGCAAGGTTAGAAAATAAATAAATACTCATTTATTAATTGGAATTTATGAGTACATGCAATAAAAAGGGAAATCCTATATCAGACTGGGCAAAATAAAAGAAACAGAAAATGAAATTCTAAGTCTAGACTCCTACGTCGTGTGACGAGACAGCTTAGTTGTTTCGATCTTCATGAGGTCTCTTTCTAAATGAAAAGAGAAGAAGTGTATTTTTTCTGTGCTGATTGAACCTAAGCGAGTCCAAATATTTTAGTGAATATATGCTATTGGGACTGGGGCTATGTCTTTGTAGTCTGGATCTGATAGCAATTGAAGTCTTTTGTCATTGATCATATCTTGGAATCGCCTGAAGGCCCATACACCTTTCATTATGGTGACCTCTTCCCCTGTGGTATTCACAATAGGAGTCTTTATCCCATATCAGATTTCTTTCCTCTTTAATTAGGTGGGTCTTCTAAGGGTTCAATTAGGGAAATCGCTCCTTTTAGCCCGGAGTTGGTGAAAAATTTGAGTATAGGTCATTTTTAGTGGGGTGAAGGTTCTTTTGCCCGTCGGGGTTTTAAATAACCCTTTGTACCCATGTCAACCTTTTTCCCTGCTAGAGCGACATCTATCTTATTTAGAGTCTTATTAGAGAGAACTGGAACCCTTTCATCTTCTATCATGTCTTGGATAAGGTGTTTTAACCTATAGCAATCGTTAGTTCTATGTCCAATTCCTCCATGGTACTTACAATAGGCGTTTTTGTCCCAATTTGCCCCTTTTTGGTCTTCCTCGGGATCTGGAGTGAGTCCTATAGGATAGAGCAAGTTTCTAGAATGAAGTTACTCAAATACAGCATCATAGCTCATATCTAAGGGTGTGAACTCCCTCTTAGGTTTTCTTTTAGGCCTGGTAAGAGTCGGTGTAGGCCTGGAATGTATATCACAGGTTTTCTTTGTTTTCGCAGATGCCTGGGTGTTAGGTGAATCATCAATAATTCTTTTGCCTCCTCTGGAAAGAGGCGAGCTTTCAGAGACTGATTTGATGGAAGGATTTATCAGTGGATTGTGTTGTGTGATGTCATGCAGCTCATTGATCCTTTGTTGTTCAGTCGTTATTGCACCAAAACCATCTAGTGCCTTGTAATCTGCACTGCGACTCTCTTGTAGGTAAGTGTGGTTTGCCTCTAGTCTGATGACACGTGTTACAAGATCAACTATTATACTCTTCAACTCATCAACCTGTTCTTGAAGTGCTCTTGACATGTTGCTTATTTCCTACAATGGATCGCCTAACAGGAGATTAGAAATGGAGTGATGGCGGAGAGAAAGAAATGGAATGGAAGAATGTATGTTTGTTTAAAAGCTTGAGCTTCTAGGAATGAATCTGAATATCCTAAATGCATGACGACTTTTTTTATTGGATGCACCTAGACCTAATGTATATATGCATGACTTTTTGGATGCACCTAGACCTAATGCATGTATGTATGATCTTTTATTTTTGGATGCATCTAGACCTAATGCATGTATGCATGACTTTTTGGATGCACCTAGACCTAATGCATGTATGCATGACTCAATCTATGCGTTCGAACCTGTAAAGGGTGCCTACATATCTCGAACAGGGAATAAGGTCGCTTGTAGTTCAGGACTACTAAATGCGGAATGCATGAAATGAAATGAGGAGTATGGATGCAATGAGACTCCTATGAACTCTAGTTATGCATGAAGTGTATGAATGATAGATTATGCAATGCAAAAAGATTATAGTATGAATGCAGCCCTAGTGGATACGAAATTTTACGACTTTTAGAATCCTAGACTTCTAATGACCTTAGAATTGTAAATTTGATGAACTTTTAAGGACGCTAGACCCCTAATATGCATGAGACTCTAGTGGAATTAGACTTCTAAAACAGACGGAATTCTGATGGATTTAGACTCCTACTATGCATGGATTTCTATGGATTCTAGATTCCTAAGATGGTTGAAACTCTAACGACCTTAGATTTCTTAGATGGGTGAACCTAGATGAGGTTAAGACTCCTAACATGAATAGAGTTAGACGAGGTTAAGAACTCTAAATGGAGTGAACCTAAACATATGGGTCAGATGGACTTCTAATGGAGTTAGGATTCCTAAACAGATGAGACTTTTATAACAAGATGGACACTAAGCAGAATCCTAAATGATGTATAGGATAAGATGATACAATATATATGAAAATGATGAAGCAGATGAGACTTTTATAACAAGATGGACACTAAGCAGAATCCTAAATGATGTACAGGATAAGATGACACAATATACATGAAAATGATGAATTTTTGAAAAAGATGAGGAATTTTTTGTGAAAAAAAAAGTGAGAGAAAAAAAATTATAAAAAAAATATGGCAGAAGTTTGGGAGGATAGGAAAAGAAAATAAAAAGAAAATCCTAAGCATGACCGTTCACCTAAATGAGACCTAATAGTAGTAAGACTCAAAATAAGTAAAAGGACTGATTTTTTTTGTTTGTAATCAGGTGAAATTAATTTTAGACCAAAAGACGCGATGAACGGTGAATAACTCTATATGCATGCAGATGGAAAAAATGCGGAATGGGCCACCAAATTGACTAAATTGGTAAAAAAACATGAGAAGCACAGAAAGCGCGCCACGCAGCAAACGTGCGCGCAGTGCGGGTCTGTGCGTCTGGCGCAGGGGCAGTGCGTCAGGCGCATCCTCATGCGTCTGGCGCACTGTTCCCAGACATGTTTTTTTAGCAATTTAGGCGATGTTTTAACTAATTCTACATGATTTCGGGACGCTACGACTGACATAATATGACGACAACAATTTCTACAGACCAAGACAAACTAGCGAATTGACATTTTTTTTTAGACTTGAAACAATAGTCAAATTAGCAATAACCATGAGACGAATAGGTTACGCGCTACGTAAAGGAGTGCGCGCGGAGCTCGACCTATGCGTCCGGTGCAAGAGCTGTGCGCCAGGCGCAAATAAATGCGTTTGGCAAACTGCTCCATGACATGCATATTGGCGAATTGGCGAAAGTTCGGACTAGTTACGATCTTTTAGACGCCAATTTTAATCGATTTTTTTAGACGCGAATTTTAGGTGCAAGGCATATCAATATGTTAATAGATTAGCAGCAGGCAAAAAAAAATTGCAATCACACACAAATGTCAAGTAAGATGGATGCAAGAGTTCTCAACCTAAATTCCTGTTCTACATTCAACTATGGTCAGGTTTAGGTTAAGGCTGAAAGGGTACATGACTAAGAGATTGATCCCACGCTTCGTACCCCTGTTTAAAGAGGTGGCCACGTGTAAGACACACTCCAGTTCTCAAGTCAGGAACAAAAGAACAATGCCATGGTCATGTAGGTTTGCTTATGACTAAGATCCAACACTATCGCTAAGGAAGCTTTTTGGAAGGACAAAGCGTAAACCCCCCGAGGGTAACCTCACGGATAGAACATGAGCAAATGAGGCATGGAAGACTGTCCTTATGGTGGCTTAAACAATAGCCATGCATATGCAAAACAATATTTTATTCAAGAGCATAAAAAGAGAATGAATCGTATTTTTCAAGTTTCACCCACTCATTTAAAAAAATCCTCCCCAGTGGAGTCGCCAAATTGTAGGCGTGATTTTATTTCGCTTACGCGGTGTGAGCTCGTACTTGACTACCCCATTGTTAAGGTTTTATTAAATACGTTTTTGAGGTCACCAACAAGTCTTTAAAGGAAGACTCATAAACCTAATTGGATATTTGGAAAACTGAAGCAGAACTGCGGGACTTATCCAATGTAGATTTCCCCATCCTGACTCCATAGATTGTCAATGAGGGTACGAATATGGTCATAGTGAACCACGTTCGCCCATTGATGGCCTCTACTAAATATCGATTCGTTACAAAGTTAATGCAAAAGAACAACCATATAATATTTTAAGGACCCTAAAAAAGATTAGTCTAGGTTGGTTCATGAAACACATAAAAGA
Organism: Beta corolliflora; assembly: GCA_947648045.1. Taxonomy (NCBI): domain Eukaryota; kingdom Viridiplantae; phylum Streptophyta; class Magnoliopsida; order Caryophyllales; family Amaranthaceae; genus Beta; species Beta corolliflora. The sequence continues at coordinate 492,851 of CANSZD010000780.1, forward strand.
CTACTTTTTTAGTGACAAGTTATTAAGCAATCAATTGACAAGGTACCTAGCAGTTTGTCCATATTATCTAATTTAGTTAGAACAGTTCCTTAGGTCTTGATTCACAATAGTAACATATGGGCGATAAAAATCATGCATAGAACAATCATAATAACATAAATATTATATATACAAAATAAGAGAAAAGGGATCAGAATGTACAATATAATAACATTTATTTATTAAATATCTACATCATGACAAGAAATCGTTAGTAACTTCAAGGAAATATAAATAAAAGAATTATTCAAGGGTCCTCAGGAGTATACCTATGCGGTTTAGGCCTAAGAGCGTAACGACCTTCAGGAGGAGCAATCTTGAAGTCAAAAGAACGATGTAAACAAGAGCGTAAGTGTGTTTGACATGTTTAACGTGTTTGATTGTATGCGGAAATACGAAATTATAAGCACGAGAGTATTCGAAAATAAAGTGTATGAGAAATAATATTGAAAAAGTCGTCCTTTGATTCGGGAAATCAAGGAGTATTTATAGAAAAAGCGAAGGTGCGCTTCACGCGCCAACTGCACCAGGCGCAAGAGGATGTGTGACGCACAATCACACGTGTCTGGTGCACATTGGTGCGCCTGACGCGGTATGGCCAATAGACAGCGTACACGTGGTACGCGTCTTTAAAAAAGATAAGAATCAAAACCTGCATGTAACACGGAGTGGTGCGCTAGGCGCAGGACTCTGTGTGACTCACAGATCCATGTGTTAGGCGCAGATTGGCGCGCCTAACACACCATGGCCAATGCGCTGGGTGCACCTGTAACACCCCCAAAATCCATACACGTCTAAACTACGTTGCATCGACTTTGGGAGTGTTACCGCCGCGGTGAAACGCAAGGCTTATTGAATTTAAAACACTAACTTACTCTTTATTATGAAAACTAAATTGCAGCGGAAATAAAATGATAACTTAACTACAACTCGGGAATCACTATTGACCCCTTTTATTTAAAACCATTAACTATGTAAATCATAAACAATCTCTAGGATGTTCAACCAAAACAATTTAAAAGTTTATAATCAAAAGTATCCCCCGTATGCCCGAACTCATGCAAAGATCACCAAGATACCTAATCTGCTCCCCATTGAAATATCAATGGTTCATCACAGGTCAACAAACAACATGAATAACAAACAATCAGCTATGCTGAGTACGTACAAAATCAGTTACATAATACACTAAACATAATCAGAATAATAATAACAATTTCTAAACATGATTCTACAAAAACATTAAATTCCGTTTTTACAATTTATTTGGCATCGAACGGGCACCGTCATCTTTCTAGAATCATACGGGCTACTTAATCCTTAATAGACAACTTGGTCTATTAGATGAAATGTAAATACGGTTTCGTTCCGTTCCACATCCATCACCTTAGTATGCATACCCCCAAGATCGTACGGAACCTTCCGCCTACTTGAGTTATCAAAATTTATAAGGACACTATTGTCGTCACAAGAGGAGCTGCGTAGGAGTGTAGAACAAGTCCCACACTCCCCCATTGTTCATCACTTGTAGGGAGTCCAACTACAAGTTTATTGCCAAAATCCTTTCTTAGTATTGTCCATTCATACCACATTAGACATGTAAACATTTAACATTCCTTCTTAGATACAATACTCAAATCTTTACTTCATGTAACATCCTTGTTACACCATAGATCAAAGAATACAAATCCAATAATCAGGCTTATGATACGATAGAATTTCGCATAACCATGCTACATATCGATTTCCAATCACAATCATGTTACCAAACAATCTCAGCAATCACAATTGTTTCCTATCATGGTTCTAGGTTCCAATAGAATAAATCACAACCTAACATGATACTAGTAATTGCAACTGAACTGGTACGCGTACGTACCTTGTAACGGAGAATCTTCGCTGACTACTTAAAACGTTCCGCTTATGAAATTGGGACCTAATCGAATAATAAAAGTATTTCAGTGCTAAGTCCTTGATATTATTAAAATAAAAATCAGCTTAGCTAACTATGTAGAATATGATGTTTTGAACATTAAAATTAACGTTCTTGTGTTCAAACTTTCTTTTCATAAACTTTATTGAAACTAATATATTTAGGACTTAATAATATGTTTGCAAAATCTGGTTTTTTTCTAACTTATATATTACTTGGTTTATAATACTAAAACTTACACAAATATACATAAGTGTAATTAAATCAGAATTAAGAATTAAAAACATCCTAAGAACTAATAGTAATCACAAATCTGATTTTCTTTAACTTTTACTACTTAATTTACAAAACTAACTTAAACCATTATATACATAAGTATAATAAAAATCAGATTTGATAAATAGGATTATCATAAGAACTAAACATAATTCTAAATTTGATTTCTTTTACTTATTTTATACTTTACTTTCAATACAACTTAATCCAAGATATATATATATATATATATATATATATATATATATATATATATATATATATATATATATATATATATATATATATATATATATATATATATATATATATATATATATATATATATATATATATATATATATATATATATATATAATAATGATAATAAAGTCAGAATTAGCAATTAAATTAAGTAGGAAAGGAAAAGATTTTTTTATTTTATTTTATAATATACCGGACTTTTTGCTCCGGCGACGACCACCGCGTCGCGCGACCAAAACTCCGGCAACAACCACCGCTTCGCACACGACCACGACACAACCCGCACAACCAAGTGAAGCTCGACCCACACTCGCGCGAACCTCCACGAGCACTTGAACCACCACGATCGGACCACCAGACGCGAACGAAACCGCAACCTCGCGCGCGACCTCCGGCAACACCGCGCTGCACTCGCGTCCCTGCCGACGAGTTACCGTGCCCGACGAAGTAGTAGGGCCGACGAGCAACAGAGGAGGACTGATGAGGGAAGAAGAACGTGGGAGGGGAAGGAAGGAGGAGAGAGAAAAGATCTTTGAGGAGTAAAACGGCTGAGTATAAAATAGGGTTTTCTAATATTTTTTTTTTCCTTTTCCTTATTTATAGCATGAGAAACCTAGGTTTAATCGGATTTGTTCCCAAATTAAATTCCGATTTCTTATTTTATTTGGAAAATAAAACGAAACCAAACTATAATATAATTAGGTACAACAGTAGGTTATATAGTTAAATTATAACTGTAGGCTTCCCCAAACTATATTTTTTTTTCTAAATAATATTAAAAACACTTTCAACTTTATTCTTTATATTTTCTTATTTATAAAAGAATAACTCCCAAAAATACGGAGTATTACAGGCTTCCCCCCTTAAAGGAAGTTTCGTCCCGAAACTTTGAGGTAGCCTGACTTAACGACGATCTTTTGCACTTCTAAGTCCCAATATTCCACAAGCGTTTTCTAGTTTTCGCAAATCATATAAGCGATAAATACACATAAATAACAGACTTTAGCAAACTTTAGCAAACTTTAGGGTGGAAGCGCGAAATTCTATCGCATTCGCATTCTCCCCCCTTAAAAGAAAAGTTACGTCCCCGTAACTCACCTACCCCTTGAAAGAGCTCTGGGTACTTTATGCAATCGAATAACATGTTTAAAACTTTGCATACAATTAGTTCTCCCTAAGTGTCTGTAAAATAAGCCTCAAATGTCCCTCATGTTCTTCCTTGCTCCTTGAATAGATCAATATATCGTCTATGAACACGACTACGAATTTATCGAGGTAGGGTCGAAAAATCTTATTCCGAAAATGACGTCAAGGTTCGATAAGTTAAACTCTATTAGATCGAAAGGAAATAAGCCCTCCCTTATTTTCAGTGATACATTAAGAATTTCTTAGAGCAATTACCAGTATCCCCAGACGGAATAACTATAGGCATAGAAATTGACTCGGACTTAACCAGTTCTAGAGTTCTAACAGTTGTATGGGCAATAAAAGAAAATGATGCTCCAGAATCGAACAATACTTTAATAGGAATTGAGTTGACAGAAAGTACCCGTGACAACATCTCTACGAGCCTCCTCTTCGCTAACCGTCATTATATACAACTTCCCTGTGCCCTTATTATCATTGTTGTTGGTCACATGGTTCCCATTTGGTGCCTGATTATTTGCATTGGTTGGTGGTTTGGAGTAATTAGAGTTCCCTGACCCATTGTATGCATTTCCACCATTCCCATTCCCATTCATAGGCTTGTCTCCATAGTTCCTTTTTTCTTGACCATTGGGGTTAACCTTATTCTTCGAATAACATTCGTACGCTCTATGCCCCATGTTCCCACATTCATGACACTCCACCTTATTACCCTCGCAATCCCTCCCAGGATGGTTGTTTGGGCACTTCTTACACCTGTACACACGCTCAGGTCTGCGGTTGTTGGTGTTATTGTTGTGGTTATTGTTATCGTCGTTGGGTCCCTTACTAAAGTTTCTTTGGGAGGTTTGGTTGTTCTGGTTCCCGTGGTGTTTCTTTTCAAATCTCTGAACCTCGGGGTTTGGATTCTCCTTTCGCTTCTCACCTTGTTTACCTCCTTCCTCTCGTTTCCTTATTGCATATAGGTGGACAGCTTTGCCAAAAACATGGTCCAACGAGGTGAAAGTATCTCCCCCCAGTCTCCCTTGTAGGTCAAGGGTGAGCCCTAATTCAAAGCGTGAGGTCTTAGCTTCCTCAGTAGGGACAATTTCAGGAGCAAATCTCATCAGTTCTATGAACTTGCGGTAATATTCCTCCACAGACAGGTTCCCTTGCTCTAGCATCATAAACTCTTGGGCTTTCTGCTTTTTGAGGTATGGTGGGTAATACTTATCCCTCAGGGCTTTCTTAAAAGTTTCCCACCCAAAGTCAGGCTGTTTGAGGAGGTTGTCCTTAGCTTGAGTCCACCAAAAGTGGGCATCCCCCTGTAGGTAATAGCTTGCTAAGGGCACAGTCTTGTCATCTGGACATGTGAGGGTAAAGAAAAGCGTATCAAACTCCCCAACCCAGTTTTCCAGTTCCTCTGGCCCCCCTTTCCCATTCAGTACTGGGGGTTCCTACGGGCAACCTTTTCAGACAAATCCCCATCCCGGTTATGTCCTTGGGCTAGGTTAGCTGTGATCTGCACTAGATCACGAATCGATTGCTCGACATTCAGAGAGGAATCAGGCGTACCGCCCTGACGAACCATTCTGCACTGATAAATGACACAACGGCTGTTTCAGCGACATGCACATAGTCGTTTATTTACATAACTACTACACATTGGCACGTTCGTTTTTATTGCGAACAATCATTAAGTCTCTATTGACTTGCAATAAAACATCTCAAATAAGATGTTACATCACATAATAAAAGAAATAAAATATTGTATTATTATTGAAAAGGGAAAGATTTATTGTTTCCAAGGAAAACATAATATGAATAAATAAAGGAATAAAAAGAATGCTAATTTGCTACTTGGCATGCAAGCCTTATTAAAACTGAAATAAATGAATAAAATAATATTATAATCCTAATTATATATTCAAAAGAAACTAGGGACTATAATGGTGAGCTTCGTCATCTGAGTTAGGATTTTCTATTCCTTCTTCCATGTCAGCTTTGTCCTCAAAAGGCTCGTCATCCTCTATAGGTTCATTCCTCCAGGGGTTCTTCCTCTTCTTCTATGGGTTCTTCTTTTTCTTCTATGGGCTCTTCTTCTTGGTCATTTTCCTCAATTGGATCCCCTTCCGCAGGCTCATTTTCATTAGGATCTCCCTCTTCCTCATTTTCTACGTCAAGTATAGGTTCAACATCATCTTCCCCAATCACTGTGATGAATGTCCTATTATTCCCCTCATCATCGGAAATGTAGGTAACAATTCTCAGGTTTGACGCGATGTGGTAGTCCTCGGGTATGAACTCATCCTCAAAAGTTTGGTGCCTAGCCCTTTTTGCAGCTCTAGGTGACGTTTATGGCTCAGTTTTAACTCTAGGGTTCTCAGAATTCACATCTACAACCTTAGTTCCCGAGCTTTCCCCCACATGATAGGTTCCTCTAACTGGAGGTGATGAGGTAGAGGGCTCCCAACTTCTTTTCTCACGAATTCTCCAATCATTTTCACAGTATTTAAGATCAGTAATGAATTGCCCTACAGTAGGAAGGTATTGGCTCCAGTAGGTGTGTTTGGTTGCATTAAAAGCTCCATTTTCTGACCATATATCCCCATATCTATGGTGTACGAAAAGGTAGGGTTCCTCCTTAGGGACGTATGCAGCATAAAATATATTTTCTCCATTTCAGTCCTTAGTTTAGTATCTCCATGTAAGGTTCTATATTCCATAACAGCTTTAATCTTATAGGCCCAGATGTCCCAATCTTCCGTTATTCGGTATTTCATCAGGTATTCCTAAAGACCTAGGTCGTAAACCATATGCGAAATTAAAGAAAGAAAATAGTATAAGTTTTTGTGACGTAAAGGTTTTTAAGTATATATATTATATATAAACATATATAAGAGGTAACACGATTATTTTCAATTTTAGAGCTCCTTAAAGAGATTCAAAATATTTACAACAATTAGATGGTTCTTTCCTAAAATATTCGAAATAAGGTTTTACTTCAATACCTTTTTGAAACATCTTGGGAATATTATATTAATTCGAAATTTTAGGGAATAAAATATTTCAATATCTAACTTAGTGCTTCTATAAAATATCATTATCTATGCACCTATCCTTCTACATCCTTCTAATCTATTCATACTTCGAAGATTTCAAAGAATCTTTCACCGATTCAATCAATCAAGTAAACCACACCACATTTCATATAATCAGAACATCTGATTCATTCCACAGTATTTGCATACTTTCTATAAACATATCAGACAAGTAAGGCAAGAAATGCATTACAAATAAAATCATTCCTATGATTTAATGCACGCAAAAGTAATCTATATGCTCTTATCCCATACTACTCATTTTAAAAATCTTTTGAAATATCCTTGAGAATAGGAACTTTTAGCTCTGATACCAGTTTTGTAACACCCCCAAAATCCATACACGTCTAAACTACGTTGCATCGACTTTGGGAGTGTTACCGCTGCGGTGAAACGCAAGGCTTATTGAATTTAAAACACTAACTTACTCTTTATTATGAAAACTAAATTGCAGCGGAAATAAAATGATAACTTAACTACAACTCGGGAATCACTATTGACCCCTTTTATTTAAAACCATTAACTATGTAAATCATAAACAATCTCTAGGATGTTCAACCAAAACAATTTAAAAGTTTATAATCAAAAGTATCCCCCGTATGCCCGAACTCATGCAAAGATCACCAAGATACCTAACTCGCTCCCCATTGAAATATCAATGGTTCATCACAGTCAACAAACAACATGAATAACAAACAATCAGCTATGCTGAGTACGTACAAAATCAGTTACATAATACACTAAACATAATCAGAATAATAATAACAATTCCTAAACATGATTCTACAAAAACATTAAATTCCATTTTTACAATTTATTTGGCATCGAACGGGCACCGTCATCTTTCTAGAATCATACGGGCTACTTAATCCTTAATAGACAACTTGGTCTTTTAGATGAAATGTAAATACGGTTTCGTTCCGTTCCACATCCATCACCTTAGTATGCATACCCCCAAGATCGTACGGAACCTTCCGCCTACTTGAGTTATCAAAATTTATAAGGACACTACCGTCGTCACAAGAGGGCCGCGTAGGAGTGTAGAACAAGTCCCACACTCCCCCCATTGTTCATCACTTGTAGGGAGTCCAACTACAAGTTTATTGCCAAAATCCTTTCTTAGTATTGTCCATTCATACCACATTAGACATGTAAACATTTAACATTCCTTCTTAGATACAATACTCAAATCTTTACTTCTTGTAACATCCTTGTTACACCATAGATCAAAGAATACAAATCCAATCATCATGCTTATGATACGATAGAATTTCTCATAACCATGCTACATATCGATTTCCAATCACAATCATGTTACCAAACAATCTCAGCAATCACAATTGTTTCCTATCATGGTTCTAGGTTCCAATAGAATAAATCACAACCTAACATGATACTAGTAATTGCAACTGAACTGGTACGCGTACGTACCTTGTAACGGAGAATCTTCGCTGACTACTTAAAACGTTCCGCTTATGAAATTGGGACCTAATCGAATAATAAAAGTATTTCAGTGCTAAGTCCTTGATATTATTAAAATAAAAATCAGCTTAGCTAACTATGTAGAATATGATGTTTTGAACATTAAAATTTATGTTCTTGTGTTCAAACTTTCTTTTCATAAACTTTATTGAAACTAATATATTTAGGACTTAATAATATGTTTGCAAAATCTGGTTTTTTTCTAACTTATATATTACTTGGTTTATAATACTAAAACTTACACAAATATACATAAGTGTAATTGTAACAGCCCGCACTTCCGAGCTGCTAGCTAATCACACTTAACATTCATAATCTCAATTTACACTTAATAAACCTCGAATTATATTATCTAACAGCGGAACATAACCTTTTTCGCGATCCTGGACCTGTGGGTTACGAGCCCACAATATAACATTCCAAAATGTGTATACAAAGAATTATTCTAAACAAGTCTCCTAAACTATGTAATAATACACCATAAAAATTTTCTTAACTAAACTATATCATTTCCACTACTGCTCATCTGGAAGCTATTTCATATAACACTTACGTCCATTTCCACTATCCATCTCAGAGTTCTCATGATACCTGCAAAATCACTAGCAATGAACACTGCCCCCACCATAGGACAGGTTCCAAGAACAAAATCAGTGAAACTGAGTACACACTGTCCAACCAGAATTTCTTTTTGGTGGCTTAAAACACATTCGAGTTGTTGAGTGTGATTTTATAGAGAATACATGCGTAATAAGGAAATTACCTTAACATGTGAACCTTTATATCTCATGGATCAATGTACTTAAAAACAAAATCGCAAAAATATATCTTTTCATCAAAGATTCCGCATAACCAATATATTTATATTTCTCAAACATTTCATACTTGCTCAAAATACAAAGATATTCCTCAATAGACACCAAGGATGCAAACATAATATGTCAAAGAATATATTGAGCAACTTTCCAAAAGCTTTTCATAATTATCTTGCTATATCAGCATCATTATCAAACATAACTCAAATTTTTCTTAATACTTTAGCATCAAAATATTTACTCAGGGAAGGAACACGAATGGAGGCAAACCCGGCTCTCCAAACTTTTGAGGGACGTCTCCCCACCTTTCTTATATTCTGCTTGCAAGACTTTTAGGTCATGACCCCACATAACGGAGCAATACCCGCTCCAGAGCAATACCCGCTCTAACACATAATGAGCAATACCCGCTCTACGAATGTTGTTCGTCACTGCTTTAGCAACTTCTTCCCCTCACAAAACAGAATCAAAATACATAATTCCATAATTTCATATTTTCGAAAGCTCAGAATTTATAAGTCTCAAATTCTCATAACAGAATCTCTTTTGGGTATTTAACATACCCAAATAGATTGCTTACATAATATAATCGAGTTTCTAGTAATTTGGTATAAATCATCCTTTTATAAAATTCATTAGCTAAATCCCTTTCAAATACGGACTTTAAAGAAAATATAGTCCACATTCTATAAGCTTATCGAAATCAAAACTCAACCAACCCAGCTTACTAAAAGATTGAACTCCCAAAACAGAATTCAAGTCCTATACAAGTTCTATAACTTATTCACACAAGAATTTAATAAGATTTGAAGTTCAATTACCTCATCTCAATATTTAGAAACTGCCCTACTTGATCTTCCAATTTTAACTTCTACCAACTCAACCATAACTTTAAAATACTTATCATATAGATTTCCTCATTATAATGGGATTCATAACCAAATATATCAACTCAACATCATCACAAGGATATTCGTATTTCCAGCTTATTCTATTACTATTCCATACTCTTAATCACACTAATTGTTCTACAATTAACAAAATCCCGTAATATATTCTTTATGATCTCGCGTTTTGAATCAATATGGAATTGACCTAATCATTTGTTAAGACTTTGCTATCCCAGATACATAACTTCTAGTATTCATATTATTCTTCAATTCATATTCCCTTTTTGTAATCAAATCATATCACTAGTTCCCAACACTCCAATTCACAATATTTATATCTCCCCCACTTTCCATTTTTTAACCCTATTCTCCCAATTAGAAGAGATACATCTAAACTATTTCCTTTACCTAATCAAATACTCATACCCAAAGTTTACTAATTCCACTCTAACCTTCTTCAAATTCAAGTAATAACATTCAGTTTAGTTTTGACATTCCTTCACCACCCAAATATTTAACTCTTATATTACCATTATGGCATTCTTACCTTTAACCTTACTTATCTCGCTGTCTGTTATTTATGGCATATCGTTAGTAGTTATCTTATCTATTAGACTCATAAAGTTCTCATACAATTTTCTTACTAACCCATTTTGAGGTTTCTAAACTCTAAAGCTCATTCCCGGATTACAACTTTGATCATTATCTCAACTATCTCACACAATAATTTATATTCCTAACTGAACTCTTCAACAACCAATTCATTCCTTAATTACTTTAATATATATAAGACCCAACTTACTCAAGTCCCTTGAAGATATCTCTAAATGATTTAATTTAACTTTTATTCTGAATCTTTTCCCCCACACAAAAGATAATTATAAAACTTAGTTGATGACATCTCAAATTCGCATCTTCCAAAGGTCAAATCATATATCCCAAGTAGTTAACAGTTACATCTAAATTCTTATTCCATACTTAGATCCTCAAAATAGATATATGAATTTCAGATTTTAAACCTCTTGCTAACCATAATATACTCGAATCCCCAGTAACTTAGAGTAAAGCAGACTCTTTGTACCCTTTAGATGCTTTAAATCATCTGTATACAAATCTTACTAGAAATATAGCAATGTCGCATATATTTTTTTTTATTATTGTGAACTAGAGCTCACCATTTAACTTACTCAGTTACTCAATTGAGCTTCTCATAATTATTATCATACTAATAAATAAATTGTGAATCTCTAAGTGATATAACATACCCTTTAAGATTACATATCTGAGATACGACTTACTATAGTATACTATTTCTAATAATCTTCTTCCAAAGCAAGTTTGAGATTGTATCTCTAAAATCTTTACACAAATCATCAGTTCGGAGATCGCTTAACATAATGCTCTTGAAATCTCATAAGATGAAACTAAACACTTGCATTAAAACCCATGAATGAAAGTCGACCACTTATTACAGAGTGTATGTAATCGCTTAGAATAACTTAGTTATATATATTCTTTTAGAAATATATCGACAATTCTCGTACTTATAATCACATCCATGTCTTTCATATAACATCTTAAGTTGTGGGCATTGATTAACATATACTATTGGGTTCGGAAACCAAAATATACTTGAATACATAACAAGATTGACTTAGTATAATATAAGTTCGTATTCATATCTCTGAGACTTATATACAAATCCTTAGTTCACAAATCACTTAACAACATAGTATTCTTGGAATCTCATTAACTAATACTATACAATGACATTAAAACCCCAAAATCTTAAGCCTTTGTAAATTAATATCCCATATCTCATTTCAGACTTTACCGGATCTCAGATCACTTAACATAGCTATACGAAGTCGCTAAATCAAAAAATTAAAATTATACTTGCAGGGAAGATATATATATATCCGAAACTCTTTTCTAAATATTTATAATCAAACACCCCTAACTTCTTTGCCACATCTTAAAACATAGATTATGGAGTGACTTACAATATTAGATCTTAAAAACCAAAAACATACTCATCATAGTTCATGATCAAAGATTTGCTTTATAAAACTTAGTATTTACGATGCTACCACTAAAACAACCTGTCAGTGCAACTTAAACCAAACTTATATAATATTCAGAAACATAATAAGTTCAAGGTAGAACTAATTCTTTCATGTAATCGGAGAATCTCAAAAATACCAATTCTAGTTCAAAATTGGGTGGACAATGTGTACCTTAACATAATCTCCACATACCGCTTCAACTCCAAAATCCATCTCCAAGAATCCCTTATCTTGTACTCCGTAATCACTTGAACTCCATAAATTTTGCCCATGAACACGAAACAATAATAATAACAATTACAACTTACACATAATTTTACTATAGGGAACCCAATCTACTTTTCTAACAATATGCTCATCTCATCCTTGAGTCTTATTCAATCAAGTATTTAAAGAGATTCAACTTACACTCTACAAGCTAATTTCGATTTCCTCCATAATAGAAATCATCAATATTCATTCTCAAACCAATCTCACATGCTAACTCTAAATAACCCCAAGTTCGATTCATAGATAACATCATCAAATAGCATAGTTTATGAAAATCAGATTTTCTTTTTAATTTAAGAATCATCTATTCATATTCTAAACTCAATCCATTAGAAAAAGAGGAAAAATGCAATCTTTAAGTTTATCAAACTTTCTTCTAAACTGATTTTGCTAATTAATAACAAGATTGAGAAACAAATTTATTTCTGAAATCAGAATATAAAATCTCATTATATCAGATTTGAATTGGAATCAATGAAGAGAAGGAATTAAGAAATTTAGCTTATACCTTCACCTACAATGGGTTATCTACACCAAGAGAGAGAGTAACGAAGGAGCACCACACAAACAGTGGCGACGGCGTCGTAGCACCAACGGGGCGCCAGCAGCAGCAACACAGACGGCTGCATAACCAGCAACACCACTGGAACCAGCCCAGCTGGCGGCAGCACCCATAAGCAACAGCAACAGCAACAGCGACAGCGAAGCAACAATGGCAGAGCACCGTCACTTAAAAACAGAGGAGAGGAGATGGATGGCGATGAAGAAGGATGAAGCTGCTCCGACGAGACCGCAACTCATGCATTGGATGGGGAAAAAATGGAGGTGGAACGAGAGAAAGAGAAAAAAAATGAAATGAGGGTTTGGGTTTTCCAATCCCTAATTAGAAAGATGGTGGAAAGACTAGAACTTTGACAACAAGGCAAAATGTTGGCTTTTCCATATTAAGCCACGTGTGAGAGGAACATTTCTCTTCTTTTTTTTTTTAATTTTCTTTCTCTTTAAAACACTTAGTTTGTTTAACAAAAATACATCAAGTTATACTAAAATATCAAAATTAATTTAAAACAATCTAGCTTTTAATTAAACCTGCTTAAGATATTTGAGCTGTTACATATATACCACCTGTAACAGCCCGCACTTCCGAGCTGCTAGCTAATCATATTTAACGTTCATAAATCTCAATTAACATTAAATAAACCTCGAATTACATTTATTTGCAGCGGAAATAAACACCTATAAAACGATCCTGGACCTGTGGGTCAGGGCCCACAACATAATAACCTCAAAGCCAAATATCAGATTACAGAACACAATACTCGATTCTCCAAAACAATAGAATATTATATTCTCACATAAGCACTTGAATACTATCAATTTCATACTCTAAATACAACTTCTGAATCACTAATCTATTTATAACTTGATAACAAAACTCTCGCTTAAGATCCACTTCGAACTTCCAACACGAACCTGCAAATTACAAATGAAAATACAAAACAAAAACAAAACTAAAATGAGCGGAAAGCTCAGTAACTTCACTTCAGCCCGTCAAAACGGTTTTAGTTTGCAAACGTTTTTCATATCAGAAACAAACTTGGTAATTGTTCGGAAAAGAATTCAACCTTTAAAACGTATCGCTGGCATAGCTCAATTACTTAACACAAATCGGCAAGTACAAAGGAAACTTAACATAATATAACATAACACAATATTCGACCTTTTCTGGTCTTAACTGAACTTATATCCGAATCATTCCATCCACCTGTACCTTGCCCACTTTTCATCTCAGTTCATAAGCTAAGCCAGCTAAACAAATACGAAATCCTTTTACATTTTTTTACTCAATCATATATCAAGAAACATAGTATTTCCGAACAATTCCAACAACTGAACAAAACATACTTTTATAATCATCCAATACCAATTCACAACTCAACACATATAAACACATCTATAACCATGGCCATGACTATAAACGATATACGATATTGAAAACAAAATATGCACACGGGCATGTAAATACACTTTGCTGAACATAAAGGTTACCTCAAACCCAAGAACAATTTATACAACCTCCAAGGATCGAAAACTTGATCTCCATCTTGAACTCCATAAATTATTGTAATAACTAATTTATTATAACTTATTTTCATTATAAGCTTGGATACTATGAGATTTCCTAATTTTCCCTAGCAGGGAAGGTGCGGAAATCCGCCCTAACAGTCCCTTTAATTAGCAGCTTAACTTCGTAATTATCAGTATTAGGTCTTAATTAAGCTGCTATTTGGAGCGGGCTGTTACAAGTGGTATCAGAGCTAGAATCGAAAAGGAACAAGCTGCCAACAGCAGCCCTTGCACTCGCCAGAATGGCGTGATGAAGGAGAGGAAATGGTGATGAATTTTGGTGTGTTTCTTTTACAGATGATTTTTTTTTCTCTTTCTCTCGTTCCACCTCCATTTTTCCCCATCCAATGCATGAGTTGCGGTCTCGTCGGAGCAGCTTCATCCTTCTTCATCGCCATCCATCTCCTCTCCTCTGTTTTTAAGCGACGGTGCTCTGCCATTGTTGCTTCGCTGTCGCTGTTGCTGTTGCTGTTGCTTATGGGTGCTGCCGCCAGCTGGGCTGGTTCCAGTGGTGTTGCTGGTTCTGCAGTCGTCTGTGTTGCTGCTGCTGGTGCCCCGTTGGTGCTACGACGCCGTCGCCACTGTTTGTGTGGTGCTCCTTCGTTGCTCTCTCTCTTGGTGTAGATAACCCATTGTAGGTGAAGGTATAAGCTAAATTTCTTAATTCCTTCTCTTCATTGATTCCAATTCAAATCTGATATAATGAGATTTTATATTCTGATTTCATAAATAAATTTGTTTCTCAATCTTGTTATTAATTAGCAAAATCAGTTTAGAAGAAAGTTTGATAAACTTAAAGATTGCATTTTTCCTCTTTTTCTAATGGATTGAGTTTAGAATATGAATAGATGATTCTTAAATTAGAAAGAAAATCTGATTTTCATAAATTATGCTATTTGATGATGTTATCTATGAATCGAACTTGGGGTTATTTAGAGTTAGCATGTGAGATTGGTTTGAGAATGAATATTGATGATTTCTATTATGGAGGAAATCGAAATTAGCTTGTAGAGTGTAAGTTGAATCTCTTTAAATACTTGATTGAATAAGACTCGAGGATGAGATGAGCATATTGTTAGAAAAGTAGATTGGGTTCCCTATAGTAAAATTATGTGTAAGTTGTAATTGTTATTATTATTGTTTCTGTGTTCATGGGCAAAATTTATGGAGTTCAAGTGATTCTGGAGTACAAGATAAGGGATTCTTGGAGATGGATTTTGGAGTTGAAGCGGTATGTGGAGATTATGTTAAGGTACACATTGTCCACCCAATTTTGAACTAGAATTGGTATTTTTGAGATTCTCCGATTACATGAAAGAATTAGTTCTACCTTGAACTTATTATGTTTCTGAATATTATATAAGTTTGGTTTAAGTTGCCTGACAGTTGTTTTAGTGGTAGCATCGTAAATACTAAGTTTTATAAAGCAAATCTTTGATCATGAACTATGATGAGTATGTTTTTGGTTTTTAAGATCTAATATTGTAAGTCACTCCATAATCTATGTTTTAAGATGTGGCAAAGAAGTTAGGGGTGTTTGATTATAAATATTTAGAAAAGAGTTTCGGATATATATATATCTTCCCTGCAAGTATAATTTTAATTTTTTGATTTAGCGACTTCGTATAGCTATGTTAAGTGATCTGAGATCCGGTAAAGTCTGAAATGAGATATGGGATATTAATTTACAAAGGCTTAAGATTTTGGGGTTTTAATGTCATTGTATAGTATTAGTTAATGAGATTCCAAGAATACTATGTTGTTAAGTGATTTGTGAACTAAGGATTTGTATATAAGTCTCAGAGATATGAATACGAACTTATATTATACTAAGTCAATCTTGTTATGTATTCAAGGATATTTTGGTTTCCGAACCCAATAGTATATGTTAATCAATGCCTACAACTTAAGATGTTATATGAAAGACATGGATGTGATTATAAGTACGAGAATTGTCGATATATTTCTAAAAGAATATATATAACTAAGTTATTCTAAGCAATTACATACACTCTGTAATAAGTGGTCGACTTTCATTCATGGGTTTTAATGCAAGTGTTTAGTTTCACCTTATGAGATTTCAAGAGCATTATGTTAAGCGATCTCCGAACTGATGATTTGTGTAAAGATTTTAGAGATACAATCTCAAACTTGCTGGAAGAAGATTATTAGAAATAGTATACTAACCCCAATTTTTTCATGATATGCTCTGATACCACTTGTAACAGCCCGCTCCAAATAGCAGCTTAATTAAGACCTAATACTGATAATTACGAAGTTAAGCTGCTAATTAAAGGGACTGTTAGGGCGGATTTCCGCACCTTCCCTGCTAGGGAAAATTAGGAAATCCCATAGTATCCAAGCTTATAATGAAAATAAGTTATAATAAATTAGCTATTACAATATGTTTTGAGTACATAGATTACAAATTGAAAATACAAGTTTAACCTGCCAAGGAACATTATAAAACGGATTATCTCATAGCAGCGAACTAAACACATTGATCATGACTTCACATTGGCACACATGAGCTAACTCGAACATTCTTTCTAATCCTGCAAAACAGATGAATCTGCCCCCACCAGGACAGGTTCATAGAACAAAACTGGTCAGCTTACGCTGGTACACAAGTCCCACCGATTCCAAAATAATAAGGTGGCTGAAATTACGCAATCGTATCTTATACTCAAAGCGTAAACTCATAATTTACGAGATACTTTTATTCTTATTCAGGAATACGTTAATACTTACTCAAAAATACGTTGGTTCTTTCCTGTAAACTTCCATAGAAATACTTTTGCATTCATAATCACATAATAACATATAATATTTAGATTCACAGACAGAGCTATTCACAATTTTCTTATTCCTCAAAGATGCAATTGATTAAGTACTGATTAGTATGTTAACGTATCTCGTTTATCTTAATGATATCGTCTTAAAAAGTGAGGCTATTACACTCTACCTCCCTTAAAGAAGTTTCGTCCCGAAACTTATATCGTACCTTAGAATGCTGAGGATATCGATCTCGCGTATCTAATTTATTCGCAGATGTTGCTCTTCCTGTTCCATGGTTGGTTCTTAGTTCCTTGGCTAAAATAATATCGGCCTTGTAATACTTTTCTTTTTATCAAGAGTCTTAATGTAACATTACTTAATTCTTAATTACACATATTCATATCTCCAAAACTCATAACCCAAAGTTTCAAAACTTTTATAACATATACCCAAATCTCTTAAGGTTACAATATCATACAACTTCTTCCAGTAATCTAGAGGAGAACATGAGTTACAAATTCATTAACAGATTTGATTGGTCGTAACCATTTAGTGCAACAAATCGCGAAACTTAAGTTTGTTCTCTTTAAGTATTTGGAGCGGGTATTGCTCCGTTATGTAGGGTCATGACCTAGAAGTCTTGCAAGCAGAAAATAAGAAAGGTGGGGAGACGTCCCACAAAAGTTTGGAGTTGTGGCCTGGCCCTCTCCATTCGTGTTCCTTCCCTGGAGTTAAGCTATGTTTGTGATAAGTATAAGATTATTATATGTGTTTATACTGGAGAAATTTCCAAGAATTATCTCAAGATATCACACATCATTCTCCATATATAAAAAAAAAATCGATCACCTTATATAATCGCAATGCTTGCAAATTCTCGGTTAATACATATGGGGATTCATCAAATACCGAAGTTATACTCGATTGGTAGCTTTCATCAATTCCACAAACAGGTGTTATGATAGTAATTACGAAACTAAAGCTTCAAAAGGTGGTTCTTGTGTACCTTGACTTGGTGCCTAGGAAATTAAATCTCACTTAGCTCAAGTTTTCTCAAAAGGAATACTTTTATAAGCGCTTAGCAGCTCATAAGCCACGCACCTATGACGGTGAAGCTGATCCCGTCAAATTTGAGGACTGGATTACGTACATGAGTAAGTTACTTGATGTGGTCAGTTGCCCTGAGACCATGAAGGTTAAAATGGCTACCTTCTACCTGGAAGGACCGGCTGATATATGGTGGAACACCACCAAGGGAGTAACTCAGCAGCCGACGTTTACTTGGAAGGAGTTTGTGGAGAAGATGAAGGATAAGTTCTTTCCTCCAGCATTGCGGAGAATGAAGGAGAACGAGTTCTTATTTCTGAAGCAGGCTAGGATGTCAGTGTTGGAGTACACAGCAAAGTTTCTAGAGCTGTCCCGATTTGCGCCTGATTTTGTGGGCAATGAAAGAGTAAAGATGATGCGGTTCTTTGAAGGCCTGAATTTGAAGTACCAGAAGCGAATTGGGACGTATACAACTTTTGAAGAACTATATGATCGCGCTCTAGAACAGGAGCGAATAGAGATGAAGGATGAGGAATTTAGGAAGAAAAGGAATGGAGGAAAATTTAAGGAGGGAGGATTCAAGAAGCCAAGAACAGAGGTCGCAACCCCATTTCAGTTTAAAGGGCAAGTTGGGAATAGTAAGGGTGGAAAAACAGAGTGGAAGTGCAATCGTTGCGGAAGAAATCATTATGGCAAGACTTGTTCAGGGGCGGATGGTGTGTTTTAAGTGCAAGAATGTTGGACACCGAATTAGTGAGTGTCCTTCATGGAAGGAAATAGGAAGGCCGGGAGGAAATAATAAGTCGGGGAATATGTTGATGATGACCGCTGGAGAAGGAAGCTCGAGTCAAGGTAGGACCGGGAAGGGGGTTCAGCCTGTCGGTCAGGGAAAAGCACCAGGGAAGCTATTCGCTGTTAGGACAGAAACCAAGGGGATACCGGAGTCGCATGAGATATCGTGTAATGTGATTTCGGTGGAAATTTCCTGTATGTAACTCGGTGGCCAATGTGTTATTTGATTCGGGAGCCTCACATTCATTTATTTCGAATATGTTTGTTGGCAATCTGCTATATAAACCCTGTGTTCAACCCTTAAATATGACTATCTGTATGCCTAATGGAGAGTCGACCTGTTGTAAATGGATATTGCGAGATTGTGAAATTAAGATAGCAGGGTCAGAACTGCGGGTAGATTTGATACCCTTTGACCTGGAATATTATGATGTGGTTTTGGGAATGAATTGGTTGAGCCGGAATAAGGTACACAAGCTCCACCACCTAAACTTTGTTTCTAGCTTTGATCATGGAATTTGTTGTGGAATTGTGAATACTTGGATTATGTTTGAATGTGTATAAAAACTGATTTGCATGTGTTTTCTTATGGAAGATATTGTGTTAAAAATGTCTTGCATGTCAAGTTCCCTAGGACTCTCTGAATAACCGAGTAAGAAAGTGATTATCCATTCTCTTGAGCTATGCTGCCGTGACTTTCTCTTCCAAATATCTTTCTTTTCCACTCTGTTTTTAGCCTTGGTGTCTCTTGGAAATGGTAGATCTTGAAAAGTTATTGAATTTAGACCCAAAAATCACTCCATTTGGAGTTGTACATCAAAAGTTATGTTGTCCGGAAGTTGTTATGTGCATAACAAGTTCCCCCAGAAGTTTGTCGATCAATCCTTGCTATATCTCGATTGCGTTTTGATTAAAGATCTTGTTGTGGCTAAACTTCGATGATATTTCCTTGGAACATTTATGTCTTGATTATCAAATAAACCTTTGCTTCATTTACCTCATTAAACACGCAACCTCAATTCATGGAGAAAAAGAACATCTAAAACTCTATTTTTGCCTAGTTGTTTTTCGGGTTAAATAACCATGTTTCTTTGGTTCATTAATTACCTTTAAATGCTGAGTACCTACTGAATGTATCCAATTATTTGTTAATCTACTTAAACCTTAGCCAAGCATAGAAGTTGCGATATAAATTCTCATCTAAACCACCATATTCTGATAATAACACCGAACCATGAAATTGATCATTCGAGTACTTGCGTGGCGTCGTTTTTTTTCATATCTTTAAGAACCTCTTTTGAAACCTAATCATGCTGCCATATCATGTTGATCACCTTATTAACCACTCTGGTTAACCATAATGTTTATTTTCCGAAGCTTTGTTAATAAGTCACCCTTCCGAGATGGTGGAACTTGACATAGCAAGCTTGTTTTACGAAACTGATTTTGATAAGTTACAGTTTGTTATGATGGTTGAAATAATGATTATGCATAATTTTTTAAGTAAGTTATTTGAGTATAATTATTAAGGTATAAGTATTTCAGCATAAGTATTTAAATATAAGTATTTGAGTATAAGTATTTAAGCACAAGTATTTAGTATAACTACATTTGTATGATGGTAAGTTGTTTTATAAGGGGAAGTGAACAATATGTGCAGAGCGGGTTTGCTCTTTAAGTATTTGGAGCGGGTATTGCTCCGTTATGTAGGGTCATGACCTAGAAGTCTTGCAAGCAGAAAATAAGAAAGGTGGGGAGACGTCCCACAAAAGTTTGGAGTTGTGGCCTGGCCCTCTCCATTCGTGTTCCTTCCCTGGAGTTATGCTATGTTTGTGATAAGTATAAGATTATTATATGTGTTTATAAAGCAAGATAATTATGAAAAGCTTTTGGAAAGTTGCTCAATATATTCTTTGACATATTATGTTTGCATCCTTAGTGTCTATTGAGGAATATCTTTGTATTTTGAGCAAGTATGAAATGTTTGAGAAATATAAATATATTGGTTATGCGGAATCTTTGATGAAAAGATATATTTTTGCGATTTTGTTTTTAAGTACATTGATCCATGAGATATAAAGGTTCACATGTTAAGGTAATTTCCTTATTACGCATGTATTCTCTATAAAATCACACTCAACAACTCGAATGTGTTTTAAGCCACCAAAAAGAAATTCTGGTTGGACAGTGTGTACTCAGTTTCACTGATTTTGTTCTTGGAACCTGTCCTATGGTGGGGGCAGTGTTCATTGCTAGTGATTTTGCAGGTATCATGAGAACTCTGAGATGGATAGTGGAAATGGACGTAAGTGTTATATGAAATAGCTTCCAGATGAGCAGTAGTGGAAATGATATAGTTTAGTTAAGAAAATTTTTATGGTGTATTATTACATAGTTTAGGAGACTTGTTTAGAATAATTCTTTGTATACACGTTTTGGAATGTTATATTGTGGGCTCGTAACCCACAGGTCCAGGATCGCGAAAAAGGTTATGTTCCGCTGTAAGATAATATAATTCGAGGTTTATTAAGTGTAAATTGAGATTATGAATGTTAAGTGTGATTAGCTAGCAGCTCGGAAGTGCGGGTTGTTACATGTAATTTACACTTAATAGAGTTTAAATTTTCTTACTAACCCATTTTGAGGTTTCTAAACTCTAAAGCTCATTCCCGGATTACAACTTTGATCATTATCTCAACTATCTCACACAATAATTTATATTCCTAACTGAACTCTTCAACAACCAATTCATTCCTTAATTACTTTAATATATATAAGACCCAACTTACTCAAGTCCCTTGAAGATATCTCTAAATGATTTAATTTAACTTTTATTCTGAATCTTTTCCCCCACACAAAAGATAATTATAAAACTTAGTTGATGACATCTCAAATTCGCATCTTCCAAAGGTCAAATCATATATCCCAAGTAGTTAACAGTTACATCTAAATTCTTATTCCATACTTAGATCCTCAAAATAGATATATGAATTTCATATTTTAAACCTCTTGCTAACCATAATATACTCGAATCCCCAGTAACTTAGAGTAAAGCAGACTCTTTGTACCCTTTAGATGCTTTAAATCATCTGTATACAAATCTTACTAGAAATAGAAAAATTTCCTCCATAATATAAATCATCAATATTCATTCTTAAACCAATCTCACATGCTAACTCTAAATAACCCCAAGTTCGATTCATAGATAATTTTATCAAATAACATAGTTTATGAAAATCAGATTTTATAACTTAAGAATAATCTATTCATATTCTAAACTCAATCCATTAGAAAAAGAGGAAAGATTCAATCTTTAAGTTTATCAAACTATTATCTCAACTGATTTTGGAAATCAATAACAAGTTCAACTAGACTTGTGAAAATCATTAGTTATTAATAGCATATAAATTAGATTGCAATTGATGAAATAGGAGTCACAACTTAAACCCAAAATTTATACCTGCCTAAAGAAATTCAGCCAACAACAATGACACAGCACCACCAGTGGTGGTCGAACCACCACAACAACGGCGGTGAACAGGAGAGAGAAAACTTGGCAGCAACGACACTTGCTAAAGCAGTGACGAACAACATTCGTAGAGCGGGTATTGCTCATTATGTGTTAGAGCGGGTATTGCTCTGGAGCGGGTATTGCTCCGTTATGTGGGGTCATGACCTAAAAGTCTTGCAAGCAGAATATAAGAAAGGTGGGGAGACGTCCCTCAAAAGTTTGGAGAGCCGGGTTTGCCTCCATTCGTGTTCCTTCCCTGAGTAAATATTTTGATGCTAAAGTATTAAGAAAAATTTGAGTTATGTTTGATAATGATGCTGATATAGCAAGATAATTATGAAAAGCTTTTGGAAAGTTGCTCAATATATTCTTTGACATATTATGTTTGCATCCTTGGTGTCTATTGAGGAATATCTTTGTATTTTGAGCAAGTATGAAATGTTTGAGAAATATAAATATATTGGTTATGCGGAATCTTTGATGAAAAGATATATTTTTGCGATTTTGTTTTTAAGTACATTGATCCATGAGATATAAAGGTTCACATGTTAAGGTAATTTCCTTATTACGCATGTATTCTCTATAAAATCACACTCAACAACTCGAATGTGTTTTAAGCCACCAAAAAGAAATTCTGGTTGGACAGTGTGTACTCAGTTTCACTGATTTTGTTCTTGGAACCTGTCCTATGGTGGGGGCAGTGTTCATTGCTAGTGATTTTGCAGGTATCATGAGAACTCTGAGATGGATAGTGGAAATGGACGTAAGTGTTATATGAAATAGCTTCCAGATGAGCAGTAGTGGAAATGATATAGTTTAGTTAAGAAAATTTTTATGGTGTATTATTACATAGTTTAGGAGACTTGTTTAGAATAATTCTTTGTATACACATTTTGGAATGTTATATTGTGGGCTCGTTACCCACAGGTCCAGGATCGCGAAAAAGGTTATGTTCCGCTGTAAGATAATATAATTCGAGGTTTATTAAGTGTAAATTGAGATTATGAATGTTAAGTGTGATTAGCTAGCAGCTCGGAAGTGCGGGCTGTTACAGTAATTAAATCAGAATTAAGAATTAAAAACATCCTAAGAACTAATAGTAATCACGAATCTGATTTTCTTTAACTTTTACTACTTAATTTACAAAACTAACTTAAACCATTATATACACAAGTATAATAAAAATCAGATTTGATAAATAGGATTATCATAAGAACTAAACATAATTCTAAATTTGATTTCTTTTACTTATTTTATACTTTACTTTCAATACAACTTAATCCAAGATATATATATATATATATATATATATATATATATATATATATATATATATATATATATAATAATGATAATAAAGTCAGAATTTGCAATTAAATTAAGTAGGAAAGGAAAAGAAATTTTTTTTTTTTATTTTATAATATACCGGACTTTTTGCTCCGGCGACGACCACCACGTCGCGCGACCAAAACTCCGGCAACAACCACCGCTTCGCACACGACCACGACACAACCCGCACAACCAAGCGAAGCTCGACCCACACTCGCGCGAACCTCCACGAGCACTTGAACCACCACGATCGGACCACCAGACGCGAACGAAACCGCAACCTCACGCGCGACCTCCGGCAACACCGCGCTGCACTCGCGTCCCTGCCGACGAGTTACCGTGCCCGACGAAGCAGTAGGGCCGACGAGCAACAGAGGAGGACTGATGAGGGAAGAAGAACGTGGTTGGAGAAGGAAGGAGGAGAGAGAAAAGATCTTTGAGGAGTAAAACGGCTGAGTATAAAATAGGGTTTTCTAATATTATTTTTTTTCCTTTTCCTTATTTATAGCATGAGAAACCTAGGTTTAATCGGATTTGTTCCCAAATTAAATTCCAATTTCTTATTTTATTTGGAAAATAAAACGAAACCAAACTATAATATAATTAGGTACAACAGTAGGTTATATAGTTAAATTATAACTGTAGGCTTCCCCAAACTATATATTTTTTTTTTCTAAATAATATTAAAAACACTTTCAACTTTATTCTTTATATTTTCTTATTTATAAAAGAATAACTCCCAAAAATACGGAGTATTACAGCATCGGCTGCTCCATCTCATCTGCCGACCTTTTTCATTTAAACACGTTTTTTAAAGATTATTTTATCCCTTGAAATCCGGGAATTCACTATTACGGATTAAAAATCTAATTTCAATTTATGAAAATATTTATTAAAAATAATAAATAAACAATTGGGCTTTTAACATATTGTATATAGACTCAAAATATTTTTATGGGTTTAAAATACAATTAATTATCATGAATAATTTATTGGGCTTTAGAATAAATAAGACTTCAAAATACACTTTAAATTTATTTTGGGTTGGCTCTTCGGACTGCTCTTCCGTTGGGTTGCCCCAACTAAAGCCGCGATATATTTCATCATCGGATCCTTAAATGGGGAGACACGATTATGTGTCTACAGATAACCTCATTGAAAGACTTAAAATTTACCATGATAACAGCTAAACCAACACACTCAACACACTTATGAGAAATTTTCACTCGGCAATTTAAAGTAATTAAGACTGAATAAAGAATAAAGTTTGTAAGATGAGAAAAATATACCTGAACTTGAATGTTTATATAGTTGAAAAAAATTAGGGCAAATCCCAACTTTGGATAGATGAGATTGAAAAATCTAACCGAAACTTACTTTTGCATTAAATGCTTGAGATGAATTAATGGGTAAACCTCCAACACTCGCAAGAAAACTCTGCAAACTTCGATCAATAGCCTCCACGCAAGAAGAAATCATGACCTTGAATCCAAAAGAATTGAAGTTAACCGCACACAAAAGGGGAAAGTAATGACCTTTCCCATCCCCTGCCAGAAAAACCCCAAACCCTAGCTTTAATCTTGTACTTGAAATTCAGAAATTGAAGCCACCTGATCCACTTTAATGGCTTTCTCGCATGATTTATAATGAAAATAAAGCCCAAAATTACTTTTTCTTAGGCGTGTAGCCTTAACAATTTTCGCAATTATGATTAACCAACCTACTAACAATTGCAGACCTAGCCCCAAAAAACGCAAGGGGAGGCGAATTATTTGCTACACTCTTTCCTAAACTCCCTGACAAAGGAAGAATTATTAACAGAAGGACAATGAACCAGCATAATTTGAGGGGAAATTGTGAAGATTTGGCATTGGGATTTTTTCGGTGATTTGTGGCTAGAGTTTATCGGGGAATTGGGGATGGAGAGATGGGGTCTTTTTTCCTCTCTCTAGCTTTCTCTCTCTTCATTTTTGCGACATCCATACTATATACGAAAATTCCACTAATACTTCCTGCGTCCGTTTAGTTTCGTGGAAAATGGTTTTTTGGAATGCAGATGAATATTAGTTTTGTTGTGAAACAAAGGGAACACAAATATTTTAAAGTGAAAGATAGCATAGAATTGATGTTTTTCTTCTTTCCGTTGTGTATATTGCAACTTATGGCAAATGCCATATTTG
Organism: Beta corolliflora; assembly: GCA_947648045.1. Lineage (NCBI taxonomy): Eukaryota > Viridiplantae > Streptophyta > Magnoliopsida > Caryophyllales > Amaranthaceae > Beta > Beta corolliflora. Next base: position 518,855 of record CANSZD010000780.1, read on the forward strand.
ATATTTATACTACAAAAACCACTATTACAAGTCAATGTGTACAATAACCATAGTATATAGGTTTTGGGAAAATCTTGCCAAACATTAAATGCATAGACATTCACTTTTTGACTCATACCACTCCCCCTTGAATGCCGATCTTTAATAGGATACTAGTTGTCTCGTTAAAAACCTTGTTAGATAAAACCCATTGGGATAAAAACCTAATCAAAGGGAAAAAGAGTACAACTTTGTTTTCTTATTATATGCTTAAATATACTGCCTCATTAAAAATCTTGTTAGGAAAAACCCAGTGGGATAAAAGCCTGATCGAAGGGAAAAATAGTGCAGTGTATATAATACTCCCCCCTGAATTTAGCATATATCACGAAGATGACGCATTCTAATTTTTCGGACTAATTCTTCAAATTTCTTCATCGGAAGGGATTTGGTAAATAAATTTGCGAGATTCTCACATGATTGGATCTGTTGGATGTATCTTTCCTTCCTTTTGGAGGTCATGTGTAAAGTAGAGCTTTGGTAATAAATGTTTAATTCTATCTCCTTTGATATACCTTTTCGCTTACTTGGGTGATACATGCAGTATTATCTTCGAAGATGATAGTTGGATTCTTTGTTATTGCATCCATTCCATATTCTTTTTAGATATTACTGATCATTGACCTCAACCATACACATTCCTTTCCAACTTCATAAAGAGTAATTAGTTCTACATGATTTGATGATGTGGCGGTAAAAGTTTATTTCGTTGATTTCCAAGATATTGCAGTACCTCCATATATAAGTGAATAGATATCAGGATTGAAACTTAGCCTTTAGTGGATCTGATAGGTACCCAACATCTGCATATCCAATGAGTGACGCATTTGGTTTCGACTGATAGAATAATCCAATATCTTGTGTTCCTCGAAGATAACGCAATAAGTGTCTAACTTCACTCCAATGTCTCTTTGTTGGTGCATTACTGTATCTAGCTAACAAGTTTACTGAAAAAGATATATCAGGTCGAGTATTGTTAGCCAAGTACATTATGACACCAATCGCACTTAAATATGGTACTTCAGGACCAAGAATTTATTCGTTTTCTTTCCGTGGTCTAAATGGATCATCTTTCACATTCAGGGAACGCACTATCATTGGAGAACTTATTGTGTGGGATTTGTCCATGAAAAAACGTTTCAGAATTTTTTCTGTATAGTTTGATTGATGGACAAAAATCTCATTTTTCAATGTTCCATTTGCAAGCCAAGGTAAAATTTTGTCCTCCTGAGATCATTCATCTCAAATTCTTTCAAGTACTTTGCAGTTACTTTGAGTTCTCTAGGAGGTCCAATAATATTCAAATCATCGACATAAACAGCAATGATGGCGTATCATGATTTAGATCGCTTAATGAATACACAGGGACTGATTTGATTATTTTTGACTCCTTCTTTCAATAGGTATTCACTAAGACGATTATACCACATTCTTTTAGCACTAGTGGAAAAATACGGAAGGGTTGCGGTCAAAACAGCCCTAAGGGCTGCGTTTTTGGCCAGCAGCCCTTTCCGTAGCAGCCCTTCACTTTTAGTGAAGGACTGCGGTTTAGGCCAAAAACGCAGCCCTTCCACATTGGAAGGGCTGTGGTTTTGGGCCCAAAACCGCAGCCCTTCGTTGTAGGAAGGGTTGCGTTTTTTACTATAACCGCAGCCCTTCTGACCCAAAAATAAAAAAATAAAAAAAAGTTTTTTTTTTGCATTTTTTTACTCCTAAATATATCAAGAAATTTACAACATAAACTGATAATATTGAAAAGCCGAGAACATCACAGTCCAAATTACTTACAGTCGAAAAAACCCAAATTAATTCCTAGATTAACAACATAAACCAGGGAAAATAAAAAAACGAATCAACAACATAAAACAGTCCAAATTTACAGTCGAAATCAAAAATTAAATTGAGATGACAAAATGCAACAAAATGAACCCTAATCGCAGCATAAAACAAACAATAAAGGGCATCGATCGATCATACAAATTATCAAATTCTCAAATTAGGGTTTCGGAAAACCTTGGTAGAAGCAGGAGTTAACGGAGTCCGTGAAGTAACGGAAACTTCGGTCGTCGGAGACTGATTTGTGACAACTGATGGTGACGACTGAGACATCGGAGATGACGGCGAATTTGGTGGGACCCACAAACAGAGGAGAGAGAGAGCGCTAAGAGCATAAGCAGATCTCGAACTCTGACTTCGCCGTCGTTCTTCTTTGGAGTCGTGGTGGCCTAGTTCGCACGCCAAAGTGACGGTGCGGGACTCGGGAGTTGGTGAAAATGATGACGACTGTACCAGTTATGGGCACCAGTTGCCTTCGCCATTTCGCACCAGTTCGCACGCCAAAGTGACGGATGAGGACAGAAGATGATTTGTGGTGAAGAGTGAGAGGGAGAGGTTAGAGTGAGGAGAGAGAAAGATGAGAGAAAATGAAAATGAGAGAGGGAGTTTCATTTGTGCGCTCAATATAAAACCCATCAGCCTGCGATAGATTTTTTAAAAGGCCCAAGGGCTGCGGTTAGCCCAAAAACGCAGCCCTTCGTATATACGAAGGGCTGCGTTTTTGGGTTAACCGCAGCCCTTCACTAAAAGGGCTGCGGTTTCCTTGAAAACGCAGCCCTTCATACACGAAGGGCTGCGTTTTCCAAAAAACGCAGCCCTTCCAGCGCAGCCCTTCCTTTTTTTTCCCCTAGTGTAGGTTATTTTATCCCATAGAGTGACTTTCTCAATTTTATTTAAAGCATCTCTTTGGACATGTGATTTTCTTGTAGCTTTAGTCCATCAGGGACTTTCATATAAATGTCTGTGTCAAGTGACCCATAAAAGTATGCAGTCACTACATCCATTAATTTTCATTTGCAATCCTTTCGAAACTGATAAATTTACCAGAAATCTTAGTGTAGTTGCATCAAGAGAATATGTCTCATCATAATCAATACTTGGCATTTGCGAGAAACCTTGGGCTACTAGCCTTGCCTTATATCTTGTTACCTCATTTTTCTCATTTTGTTTTCTCATAAATACCCATTTGTACCCAACTGGTTTTACACCTTTTGGTATTTGGGTTATTTGTCTTAATACTTCACGTTTTTCAAGTGATTTCAATTCTGCTTGAATTGCTTCTTTCCATTTTGGCCAATTTTTTCTGTGGCGACATTGATCTACTGTATTTGGTTCTATATCATTTTCATCGTATGTTATTTCAACCGTTATGGAGTAAGCAAAGATTTCATTCAAGACAACATCTTTTCGATTCCATTGTTTCTTTATAGAAACATATTTAATTGAAGTTTCATTGTTGTCTATGCTTTCATGTTCCTTTTCTTCTGTGACATGCTTATCTTTTTTTTTTCATCGTGAATTTCATCATGCTCTGTTGGAGGATCTATATCAATTTCGTTTGTTGTTTCGCCTTGCTTTTTTATTTTCCTAGGTTTTGAGTTTTTAGAACTGGTGGTCTACCACGTTTTCGGCGTGCTATTGACTCATTTTCAATGACCTTATTGTCACTAAGAATTTCACTTTGTGCCAGGGCATTCTCAGCATGTACATGTGACTTTGTCACTTTCTTAGTATCTGTGAATGCATCTGGCAATTGGTTTGCAATACTTTGCAATTGAACAATTTTCTTGACTTCTTGTTGACATGAATTTGCTCCAGGGTCCAAAATTGACAATTGTTTGGCAATCCATGTAATTTCTGTTTTTATGTTTTGTGGGTCCACTTTCTCTCCCCCTAAGGATGGGAATACTGTCTCATTAGAATGGCAGTCGGCAAATCGAGCCGTAAACAAATCGTCAGTCATTGGCTCTAAATATTTGATGATTGGTGGCGAATCAGATCCAACATATATTCACATCCTTCTTTGTGGACCCATTTTCGTGCGTTGGGGCGGAGCAATAGGTACATGTACAACACATCCAAGAATTCTCAAATGTCAGATATTTGGGTCTCGACCAGAAACTAATTGTAACAGTGAGAATGATGCGTTGTAGGCCTTAATCTTATCAATGCTGCTGCATGTAATATAGCATGACCCCAAGCAGAAGGGTAATGTTAATCTCATTATTAATGGTCTTGTAATTAATTGTACTCTCTTGATTAATGATTCAGCATGAACATTTTGTGTATGTTCATGAGGCACATGATGCTCTACAACAATCCCAATAGACATACAATAATCCTTAAAAGTTTGGGATGTAAATTCTCCAGCATTGTCTAATCTTATTATCTTTATTGTATTGTATGGGAATTGAGTTTTTAATTGAATTATTTGATCCATAAGTTTTGTAAAAACAATCTACTTGACAAAATTCTCCAGCATGATGCTCTACAACAATCCCAATAGACATACAATAATCCTTAAAAGTTTGGGATGTAAATACTCCAGCATTGTCTAATCTTATTATCTTTATTGTATTGTATGGGAATTGAGTTTTTAATTGAATTATTTGATCCATAAGTTTTGTAAAAACAATCTACTTGACAAAAGGCTCACATGTGACCATCGAGTAGAGGCATCACTTAATACCATGAAGTAGCGGAATGGTCTACATGCAGGGTGAATAGTCCCATAAATATCTCCTTGTATTTTTTCTAAAAACGTTGGAGATTCAGTGGCAATCTTATTTATAGATGGTCTGGTTATCAATTTGCCAAATGAGCATGCAGAGCATGATAATTCATTTGACCGAGGAATTTTGACAATCTTTATTGAGTGTCTAATTGAGTTTTCAATGATTCTATGCATCATTCCTGTGCCACGATGACCTAATCGGTCATGTGATCATAGAGTAAGTGATTTTTTGTTATCTAACTTCTAGTTAGATATGATATTAATTTCAATCGGATGTATATCTATGCTATATAGTCCCGAGGAAATTGCTGGTAATTATTCATAGATGTATTTCTTGCCACATTTTTCAGTCGTGAAGCATATAAATTCCTCTTGGTTCACTGTCATTATCTCCAGATGGTAATCATTCTGACATACATCTTTAAAACTTATGAGGTTTCTTCGAGATTTACTCGAACATAATGCGTCATTGGTTATCAATTTTATCCCATTTGAAAAAAAAAAAGGCTTTCTTAGACCCTTCAATTAGTTTGGCTTTCCTAGAGATTGTGCTGACATTTGCTTGGAATATTGTAAGTTTTGAAAAATACTCTTTATTTTTCAATATGTTGAGTGTTGTCCTCTTGTTGAGAAGACATTGTTCTTTGGTTCTAACTTCAGGTAAATTCATGTCTTCATACATAATAAATATGATGATCAGTGTAAGGAAATGCATATTTTATTAAGGATTTTTTGATTTTTACCACCTTTTAAAATCACGATTTTCAAGATAACTACCTTATAAGTTCACTTTTTTAAATAACCACCTTATATGACCTAAATCTCTTTAAATACATACCAATTGACAGATTTCGTCTAAGAAATTGGTCTTAAATAAGGGTTTAAACCTTATATACATTCTAGTGAATAAATGTGAAGGTTGTGGAATTGTTCTTAAACCCTTTTTGAGGATGATTTCCTTGACATAATATGTCAATTGGTAGGTATTTAAAAGGATTTAGGTCATATAAGGTGGTTATTTAAAGTAATGAACATATAAGGTGGTTATTTTGAAAAACGTGATTTTATAAGGTGGTTAAAGTCAAAAAATCCTTTTATTAATAATAAAAGAGGGAATACACTAAAGTAAATATATGGAGGCAATTAAAACAAACAAAGCGTATTCATTCATGCATTGCTATTTTCTCCAAGGATAAAGTTGTTCTCAACTTCAGCATCATCCATGAAAAATCAGAAACATTACGGCTAGGCATGGATGTGTTTGGCTCATTAACAAAGTTTGCTTTAGCATTTTTTCCTTTGTTCTTTATTGAAGCTTGATATAATTCTACCACGTGTTTGGCAGTACGGCATGTGCGACCCCAATGCTCAGGCATGCCACATTTGTGGCATGTGTCATTTCCTTTATAGGGTGTATGCTTTTGGTTTCCAAATGATTGTTCTCAATGTTTATCAGAATTTTTAAAATTGTTATTTCTTGGCGAAAATCGGCCTCTGCCACGTCCACGCCCTCGGCCACAATAATTACCACGTCCTCTCCCACGGTCATTGTAATTAACACGTCCACCCCTATGTACAACATTTGCTTCTGGTGGATTAGAACTTTATATTGCATTTATTTCATGGGAGGTTGAAGACCTCGTAGGTCTAAGATTATGTTTTTTCAATAAAAGATTATTATTTTGTTCAACCACAAGCAGCTCAGAGTATTTTTTGAATCCTCTGAATTTGTATTATTGTGCTAATACCATATCATTGGCGTGAAAAGTAGAGAGCGTTGCGTGCTACACAAACTACTTGCGCCACACGCAAGAGGCTTGTTGCGTCAGGCGCAAGTTATTTGCGTGAGACGCAAGCTTCCTGCGCTTGGTGCAATCTATCGACGAAGTGGATTTTTGTTTCGTCGATGTATTGGTCGTTTTTCGATGATTAGCCTAATTCGAGGGAAACTACGAGGGGAAAGCATGTTGAATATAGCAAACAAGCAATCAATAATGTCAAGTAGGCAAGAATAGTATGCAGTTCCAACCTAAAGTCAAGATCTATGTTTGATACTATGGTCAGGCTTAGGTTAAAGCTTGAAAGGGTGCATGACTAAGAGATCGATTCTAGGCTTCATACCTTTGCTTAAAAAGGTGGCGACGTGTAAGACGCACTCCAGTCTCAAGTCAGGAACAAGAGAACAATGCCATGGTTGGGTATGTTTGCTTATGACTAAGATCCAACACTTTCACTCAGGATGCTTTCTGGAGGGACAGAGCGCAAACCCCCTCGGGGTGGCCTCACGCATTTTACGTGAGCTAATGAGGCAGGGATGATTTTCCTTATAGTGTCCCAGATAAATAGCCATGCATGCATATGCAAAACTGTAATCTTATTCAAAGGCATAAAACAAGTATGAAACGTATTTTTCGAGTTTCACCCACTCATTAAAAAAATTATTTTTAAAAAAATTATCCCCAGTGAAGTCGCCTAATTGTGGGTGTGTTTTTATTGCCTACGCGGGATGAGAAAGTATTTGACTACCTCATTGTAAAGGTTATATTGAAAATATTTTTCAAGTCGCCAACAAGTCTTTATAGCAAGACTTATAAACCTAATTGGATATTGAGAAATCGTAGGGACAACTTTGGGACTTGTCCAATGTAGATTTCCCCATCATGACTCCATGAATGGTCAATGAACCAAAGATTGAGTTTGGGGGTGAGGCTACGAACTTGATCAGGAATTAAATTCGCCCATTGATGGCCTCTACTTAATATCAATTCATGTTCGAGATTTATGCCAATAAACAACTAAGTAATATGTTAATGCAATGTTAAATAATATATGTCGGTTAATTAAACACGCAAAAGACTAATTCTTGGTGACATGTTATTATGCAACCAAATTACAGGGAACCTAATCCAAATGTCCAAATTATTTGAATTTAGCATTGGAACATTTATTTAGGTCTTTGATTAACAATAATAGGCATTTGGGGGCGATGAAAGCATTAAATCATGTAAGCATGCATATAAATATGAATAATATATAGAAAAGTAAAATAAATAAAAAGAATTGATTAGAGAAGAATGTACAAGAAAGTGTTAATTCCGTTAATGATCTACATCATGACAAATAAATCGTTACTACAAAAGGAATTAAATTGGAGTTGGCCCTCAGGAAAGTATACATTTATCGTCTGGGTCTTATGTAACGATCCGTAGGAGGAGCAATCTTGAAACTTGAATGCAAATCAATGGAGTTTGAATGTAGTTTGAATGTGTTTAAATGTGTTTGAATATGAGTTGTTAAGTGTTAAAGTCGTAGTAAAGTGTATTATGAAGTTGTAAGTCGTAGGAAAAACGTCCAAAGAAATTAAACTATTTATGCCCTGAAATAACGAGACAAGATAAGCAAAAATCGTGCTCTAGGCGCCTAGCGCAGGGATCGCGTGTCCACTGCACTTGCTTCGCGTTTTTTATTTTCATATACAGCATCGACGTTGCGTCAACGCGTTTGCGTGGTTTTTTATCGTTTTAATATTCTTTTTTATCTTTGATGAAACTTATCTATTAAAATCTGAAATTAGCCATCTTTAGGTTTAAAAATATTATTTTCGAAATATCCTTAGAAAAATAATTATCGAGAATAATTATTATTAAAATATTGAAATACAATTAATTATGAGGAATATTAATTGGGCCTTAAAAATTGGGCTTGGATTTAATAAATAGACTTTATATTTTCGAAACGCTTTTAGGCTTAGCTTGTTCGATTGCTTTTCCGTCCTTTGGACCGGACCAATTAGGACGACAATATGTTTCATCATTGGGTAGTCAATGGGGAGACACAATTTTGTGTCTACATAATTGATATTTGCTACTAGTTGTTGTTAGAGCACCCTCCTTCACAATCTTAAAAAAAGATCATCCCACTCCTTCTCTAACTTTCTCCCTCTAAAAAATATGACCCCACTATCTTTTCCCAACTATTCTATTGTTGTCGCCGCCAGATCTGGGTGGCTACGACTCTAAATGGGTGGCGTGGTGGTGTTTCCACCGGAATCTATGGATTGGGCCACGAATATGATTGAGGTGGAGGTCGTATCATTGGCCTTTCGGAATTCTTCACGAAGAAGTCTCGAGCGGGCCGTTTCATAAGATGGTAGCAGCTCTGTTTGTCGGATCATGGGGGCTACAGTGTCAAAGTTAGTGTGAGGCCGACAACTGAACGTAGCACAAGTTTCTGCTCTGACACAATCTGATCGGCGTTGGCAAGTTGATCAGGAAGATTCTTTAATTGTTGACAGTAAGCAGGGATGTCAACAAGATCCAAAGAATAAATTGATGTTCAAGATAAACAACCTGAGTGTGTTTATTTTCTTGAAAAATAGCACATAGTTTGTCCCAAGTTTGTTAAGCGTTTGCACCTCGATAAAGTACTGTTTGTAAGAGGTTAGCTAGAGGAGATGGTGCATATATCCACTTTTTAACAGCATAGTCAAGTCAAAGCAAAATAGTCTTAGAGATGTCCTTGAGGCGCGGTCTGGTGGGATCAACATGGTCTAAAACATCAGACGCATGACAATGGATCTCGAAAAGTTCAACCCAATTAGAATAGTTCACCTTTTCGCGATCAAGTATCAAAGGAATGACGTTCTTGATATTGTTAACGGATAAAGCGGGGTGATATTCGATTTTGCGTGGGGTAGGTGGGTTTGGAGTTGAGGTGCTAGGATCCTTAGTCATGGTGGAGCAAGAGAGATGTGGTGCCGGAAAAATTAAAGTGGTGAAGTTTGGCAGTGGGAGGCAGGGTTCTCTGTAGTGGCGCAAAGTGAAGACTCATGGATCCCAAGGAGATTTGAAAAAACAAATTGAAAGCTAGGAATTTATTTGGGCCGTGATGCCACATTAGATTTAGGTAAACTCCCTAATTGGAGTGTTTTTATTGATCAATATTTATAGGTTACAAAATAATGATATTCCTCACTGTGTTAGGAAACCTATTTTGAATTAGAAATCTATTTATAAAATATATCCACAAAATATTCTATTCTATCAAATCATCTAAGCATATATCTCGAGAACATTTATAGTAAACCTTATGGTACACCCAGGACTATATTTTGCTCACTGCTCATTTGAAATTGCCCAAATGAGCAAAATTATACTCATTTCTATTCATTTCTACTCATTCGCCCAAATGAGCAAACTTTTTCAAATAGACACTTCTAGACAATTTGAGAAAATAAGCAAACACTTTTACCTTTCATTTTCTCAAATGGGTAAAAGTGTTTGCTCATTTCGAAACTGTAATATTGATATCAAATGTGAAACTAAGTCCAACATGGATGAACTATAAAACTTCAATAATTGCTTTTGCCATTGATGAAGCTCGACTTTCTCAAATCATATTTTACAATTAATCCATTTGATTGGCCACGAAGAGAGAGAAACCATTAGGGAGAGCGAAATTTGGAGGTTACAAACAATGGAAGAGAGTGAAATTTTGAGATTAAAGAAACAATGGAGGTAAGAGAAATCTTAAACTAGTGTTAATTCTTAAATCATCTTTTGCATTATCGATCATCAATTTCTCTCTTAAAATTGTTTTGAAATTATAATGTTGACTCTCAAATATGAAATTAATTCCGCCATTATCAAAACACATAGCTCCAATATTTGTTTGTCATTCATTAATTTCAATGAAGGTTACAAATTTGGAAGAGAGAAAAATTAGGAGGTGAAAAACAATTGAGGGAGAGAAATTTGGAGGTGAAAAACAATGAATGAGAGAGAAATTTAGAAGTAAGAGAAACAATGGAGGAGAGAGAAAAATGAGGTAAGCGAACAATGAAAAAGAAGAGAAATAAGTGATTAGAAATGAATAAAATTTTACTCATTTGCAGAATTTATTACAAAATAACCCCGTGATATACCATGACTATGGTATACCCGAGTGTACCATACATGTACATATCTCTTACGAAAATAATAAAACAGATTGGTTTTGCATGCAGCATCAGATGTATGCAGAAAACCTGTTACGATATAATGATTGAAGTGTACAGACGATCTTAGAAAAATGATAATCCCACATGTTCCCTGATTTGTTTCTATATAAACGATAGCTTCGTTTAAGCTGTTATATTTCTTTGTACTAAGCTGCTTTCCCGACGAAGACAAAAAATACAAAATACGTACATGCTACAAATCATTATAACATCACCATGAAAAATGGTGATAGAAAGCTGCGTTTTCAGAAGAATTTATGCACTTGTTCTTGACAACGATTTTGCATCAAACACGACTACATAGCAACCAAACTTCAGTGACGAGTCAAAGAAAGTATCAAAAGCAAAACCCAGAGATTGCTAGAAACTTCTGATATTAATCAGATGATGGAGTATCATGAAGACGCTCCATATGGGAGGAGAGCTGCTGCAACAAATCTACCTTCCTCGTTCAAAATGTTGTACGTAGAGGTAGCATTTCTCTGAAACACAACAGGTAAAGCATGAGCAACCAAAATTTAGCGAATGTTACAAAACTCTAGGAGACACCTTGGGCCATATAGATGCCACTGCAGTTTGGGGAAAAGGGAGGCTTTGTAGTACCAGAAGTGTTTTAGCATCGCAATTTGTCTCCACACATAGCAAGCAATTTATATAAAGCATTGTGAACCCAGGGAGTATTATGAACACTTATCATATTTCAAGACAAGGATATGTGAACAATTACCAGTAGGGGACCATAGCTTACATAATCAGGGATAAACAAATTTCCAAACGCTAGAAAGCGCAATATCTTAAAAAGTCCAAAGATCTGGGATATTTCACAGGTATCCGCAACTTAATGTCCCTCAAACTTTGTCCATAGCAAAACCCCCAAGCATCAGTGATGTAAACCAACCACCTAAACTCCAGTCTGCAAATCCTCTGTCGCAGAGCCTAAGTGTGTGTGTTCATGAACACATTAATCAAATGACCCGAAACCCACCTACCCTTGAAAAAAAAATTACATTCCTTCCGGTAAACCAATTCCCAGACTTCTAAATCACAAAATTCCTAAAAAACATATGTTTGAAGACACAAAGAAGCAATTCAGTAAAGAAGCTTGCTCGTATTCTGCACAAATTTTGAAAACACAATATTTACTACAACTAATGCTGAACCATATCTTTAGAGTAAAACTTAACAGAACACTGAATCAATGTGTCTATAATCATTACCGAGTCAACTGCTTCTAGCTTCATGCCCGCAGAGCGAACATAGCTCCGGAGTTCAGAATTTACTGATTCTATGTGCTTTCCACATCCAAGAATAAAAATCTCTGTAATAAATCACAAAAACGAATTCTTCAGCTCACTATCTTCGCTCTTCCCCATCTTCTGTCACATTGGGGAAGCTGCATACCAGCAAAACATAGTAAACATCAACTGTGACAGATATATAGCAAGTAAGTTAGTAGTTTAGCCTGCTAAGGTTATAACAAGTGATCTTCTACACTCTATAGGCACTAAAGCACATGGAACCCTTCTTTGCAGCCAACAAGAGTTGTATTATCTTTTCTTGCGGTCTTCCTTGAGAGATGGGGGTGTTAAATGAAAGTCATCTTCATAATACAAAGTTTGGACCCAAATTTTTTACTGCAACTGTGTTTGTAAAGATAGAAAATTTGGGTCAGTCACACAACCCTTTAATTACAGGTTCTATAATAACTTGACTACTGGCAGCTTCCACATTCTAAGATGAAAGTGCGAAAATATTAATCTTTCATGAGGGTGCAATATACATCATTTCATAGTTTTATGGCTGTAATGTAATAGAACTTAAGTCTGCCTTTTAGTCATAGCATACATGAATACATGATCAAAAGAATATAGAAGACTGATAACCCTTAAAACACTTTCTATCGCTCTAATGTCAATGAGACTTACTTCTACATTGTAACTTTAATAACCCTTGAACGCCTAAAACTATTATAACAAAACAAGGGAGAACAGCTATAGCCACACAGAGAAGCTGTAGAAAACCACTTGCCTTATTCAAAAGAAATCATCAGACAGACAGACAGTGAAATTAGTCGTAGTTACTAATTCTGCTTGATAAAGCGACCCTTGTTCTCAGTCCATGCCTTACAATGACTCTTCACATATTGTTGGCATGATCTAAACTGAAGATTGAAAGAACTATAGAAAACTTATAGGGCAACTCTTCACAGAAAGTCAAATTGTATTTTCTGACATCAGAGTAGCAATAATATTGACTGACTGAATATAACAGCCTATCACTAATTAACTATACCAGAAACTAATGCATCTCATACAGACTAAAATTGTATTCAACTTTTGGCTTTCACAAGATTTTGAAACCCCTTTTCTCATAAAGTGAAAATAGAAGGAACATTCCACGGTGGAACTAGCAAAGTTATTATTAACATGTGTAGAGGTTTTAAGTTTCATACTTTTGAATTGGAAAACTCAGTGTTCAAGTAGTTGAAAGCATACTAGCGCTACGATGTAACCCTGAGGCTTTTCTGTGGCTTTGCAGAAAATACTAGTCACAACCAAAATGACCATTCGGTTCTATACATGTGGATGTGGCAATGCAACACGGAATTCACATTATGGTGCAGCGTTTAGAAAAGAAGGAACAAAAAGTGGGGCTCATCTAGCATACAAATCTTTGATAAGATGTCCCGCCCGAATCAAGAGCAGTGTCTTCAGGAAGTGAAGAAAACTCAATAAAATCTTTCTTGGCTTCCTTTTACAAACATTTACAATTCACGAAAAGAGCAGAGTACCATGCCAGTTAAGAATTAGATTATTAAGATGGCATAAAAGATAGAGCTAACATGGAAACTTAATCAATAAGCTCGATATATATGTGAAAGGTAACAAAAGTAGACATTAATATCAGAAATTTCACCTGGTACAGGCCGAAGAATCTGGAAGATGGACAAGCTGCATCAGGAAAAAAAATACCAAGATAAATTTCTAACACAAAGGCAAAAGACAAAGATAATATAATATTACTTCGGAGACCAAAAAAATGCTCCAAGGACGTACAAATTTTAAGGCAATTAGAAACATAAATTCATGAAATGTTACAACTCTAAAGATGCAAACATCCAGTATATGAATATCCTGATAAGATCAGGTTTGTGCATTATAGAAGAAGCCTTCTTCATAATATATGCTTGTAATAACCTGCTCCGATAAAGCAACAAGTAAAGAACTTATTTTATCAATTATGGTAACAGATTTTAAATTTTGAATTTTCCCATCCGCTTAATGCCATTCTGTAACGTGTGTTTATAAATGTTCACACAGCGACATCGTTATAGATTGTAATTTTACCATATTAGCAGTTACAAGCAGTTAAACGCATCAATACAATGTACAGTGTATATACAATTATACATATAAGGTAAGATCGAATGTCCCCCCGTTTTTCAATTGTCTTTCACACTTGTCAAAACACAACTTAACATCTTTAATCATCCATTACTAAATAATAATTTGATATTCTAAAATATAGATAAATCCAGTTGCATTTAGATACTAAAACCTCTTTATATATTAGCAAAAATTTTACGATCAAAGTTAGTATATGAATCTTGCAAAAGTCAAAGGGCTGCAACTAAGAATATCGGAGGTAGCATTGGTTACTATGAATGTTTGGAAACACTTACTATCATACCAAATAACAAAATAAAGTTCCAAAAGTAAAATTTAAGCTATAATCTAAAGACTAATTTCCAAAACTCTTAGAATATAATGATAGAGTGAATCTTTTTTAAATGGTCAATTCACACTACACTGGCAGCAAAGTGCACAGTAACATCCACGAAATGCCACTTCCATGACAAGGGACAACAAGCTCTGATGTACAAAAACACAATTCGAGATGAGCGCAAACATGAAATCCCTCTATTTCTGCCATTCAAAATAAAATTTACTTAATAAAAGGCTTGCCCCTACCCACCTCTCAGGATGGTCTAGCTCTTGCCTTTGACTCGAACTACTTTTGGTTCCATGAACAGACAACTAGTGGCCCAAGTCCACCTCTACAAAAGCAAGCCATACTCATTTGAACCTACATATACTGACATTCCTTTACGCAAGAGAACCCTACCCCTAGATAACGGGTACTTATTAACAATGCCTAGACATATAATCATCATTAACAAAAGTGGTCATTCAACTCGAAGTTTCTCTTATCCTAAATAGCTTCTTTTAAATGAAGTCATGCCAAGAGTTTCACCATCGGTTGTTTAATTATAATGCGACGATTCAGCGTTTCCGATAGTATACTCAACTTTGTTATTTAATATACAGCCACACATGGTATCGTTGCCACGATCGTAACCAAAATTTTAAAAATGTAGCTTGTTACCCTAAATCTTTGTTTTATCTAGTACCTATGTTAACTACTCAACGTTCCCGCACAATTACGAAATCTATACCCATCCCTTCAATTCTTAGTAAGACTTGTCAATTTTCCTAAGCCACATATTGGTTGAGAGAATATATGAAAAGAGACCAAAGGGGACCAAAGGTGATGAAAGATATGCTTGCAAATGGGCTAGAGATCAAGACGTTATTACAAGAAATAGCAAAGATGTGAACCTCCACTATGTGCTCACGTATTAAAAACAAAGTCACATGAAAGGCACAGAAATCCATATTTCATAACTTACATGATATTAGAAAATGTCAATCAATTCATAGCTTAAATGTTTAATATCTTGATTTAGCATATTTCACCTTTACCACTCCAACTACAGATCAGGATGTTTCTTCTAATGTGGGACCTCTCATAGTAATTGACTAGGTGACAAAACAAAATCAGGATCCATTTTGACATGCTCATTATATTCTTCCTAAATCATATCACATAAGTATACTTCGATTGTGTCAAGTCGAAACTAGAGTAGGTCTATTTACGAATTTATCAAGCCCAAGCATCATAGAGGGCGATGAATAAGGCAGTAAACACATTATTACTCCACAAAATTAACCATGGGAGTAGAAATTTCTTTATGTATACAATTTTCTGTAAACAAAAGCAAGAAGGGGTCTTTTTTATCATGATGTCAACACGTCACATCATCTCCAATATTATTAAGGAACTCAACCAACCAAAAAACATCAGAATCCAATCTGTTCATGGGAAAACTAGATGATGAAACAGCCCAACAATATACTACCTCCTTGATAGTAACATCCTTAAATGAGTGAACTCAAGTCTAGATAAGACCTTTAAAGGTTGATCCCCACAACATATAATATTCAGATGAGGAGGAGTTTATTAAAGAATGAAAACTATCAAAACAGTAGAGGACAACACCAACAACAATGTCAAAGCCTCAAACTTAATAAAATGAATTTGACTCCACGAACCGAAATTCAATCTCTAGTGGTCGTCTTCATAAATTCTCTGCCTGCCTTCATTCTCTTCTCTGAAGTGCTTTATACTCCGGCAAATCCTATGTTCTCAAATCATTCTTCATGCCCTCCATCCAAGTAAAGGATGGCAAAACTTGATCCGACTCAAACCTAACCCGTAACAATGGGCCAATGGGGGTTAGAATTTTCAACCTACTTGATATAAATGAGTTGACAGAATCAACTCGTTTAATAAAACAGTTTAGAGTCAAAAGTTGACATTCCAACTTTAAAATAAATTTTTTCTTTGACTTGTTTAACTCAATTATATAGCAATTCTTACACAGATTTGCTTGGAATATAGACTAACTTCTATCTCACCTTTGAATCTTTTGACCAAAGGATATCTACTATATCAAGTCTCAAATCTCTAATCCCACCGCTTTATAGAATTAATGAAGAGAGCGAAAATAGGAAATACTAGATGTATAGAGTTGAATAAGGACGTGGCCTCCCGAGTAAAAATGATACTCTTTAATCCATCAATTCTTTTAGGATCTTTCTCAATCATCAAATACTAGTTTCTTAGAAAAACTTGCTCCTAGGATTAGGCCCTTAAAGGAAGATCGGATATAAATCCTTTCCTCTTTAGAGTAGTAATAGATAAACTAACATGACCTATCCAAGATGAGATACCATTGTGTATTTTGTTTCCAGATGATGTTGTATTGATGGACGAGAAAAGATAGCGGGTTTATGCTACTTTGGATCAATGGAGGCAAAAGTTAAAATATCAAGGGGTTAGGCTTAGTTGGAGCGAAAATGAGTACAAGAGTGCATTGTTAGTAAAGAAAGAAGTCAAGCAAAGACATAGTAACACGAGATGGAGAGGAGTTGCCACTGAGTGTTTGAAGTACCTTGGGTCAATTGTATAGAGATATGGAGGTTCTTACCACAATGTGACTCACATGATACAATTTGGGCGGCTCAAATGGAGAGGAGCAATTGAGAAATTGTGGAGCAACGGTGTACCTCTAAAGATTAGATGAAAAATTCTTTATTGGAAAACTCAATTAATAAAAAGGGTTGACTCTAACCAAGATATTTATTTAACGGGTTGACATAACCTCCCCTCCCCCCCCACTTTGACCATATTTTTTACAAATATTTGTATATAAGAAGAGGTATGTCGAAACTTTCTTGGTCAAATAAGGCTAATGAGAAAAGGCTTCCTCTACCAGTGACTATAAAATCAACTTGAAGAGCTTTTAATGGGGCAGATTAACCTAAAATCACCTACAAACCCTATCCTATTCCAAAAATCTTGTGCAATTTATCTTTGACTTAAATTTTATCTTACTTAAAGGCTCGATTAGACTTGACAGTAATAGAAAAGAAAAAAGATTTCGTATTCACTAGAAAAGACGGGTGAATCTAATTCTTACTTTCAGTTTCGGGTTGAAAAAGGGTGCACCCCTTTCCTTTTGAAGTAAATGAAGCTCCATTTTTAGATCTAAAAAGTGTTTTTCTCCCCTAATTTTGTTTCTCCATTTTAGACAACTTTATAGTTGACCAAACAAAACACAGCAAAGAAAGTTCAAAAGTTAGCAGCATCTTGACAGAAGCCTAAGAGCATGGCCACCAATTACCCAAAAAACATGTCATCCCTCTCTTTCATCAACTTTCTCTCTCATCTTATAAAAGTTGGTCATGCCTCATGGCTCATCTTGACAAATGCAGCCCACTCATGACTAGAAAAAATAACATCATCCCAAAATAAAATCTCAAGTGTATAAAAGTTAAAGGAGAAAATAAATAATAATAGATGTGTGTCAAAATAATAGCAAAATGGATATCTATTTATAGGTCTCAAAAAATTATGACCATTGGTAATTTTTAAAATTTTATTTTACCTTGTAGTTTTAAAAATATTTCAATTACAATTTTCAAATTATACATTATGCATGTGGGCCCCACCTCATGACTTAATCCACGACTTAAATCATCTCAAGATCCAATCTTCACTTTCTCATGGAATGACCTAAAACTTTTTACCCAAAAATCATGAGTACGAACCATGTTTTTTAATATCACTCCATGATATTTTTGCATGACCCAAAAAAAACATGAGCGGGTTATGCTCTAAAAAGAAAAAACTCAAACCTATAGTCAATTGCTTGCTCTTTCTGCATTTCCCCTCAGAACACACTGCCCCATAGACACACACACACTCCCTCATTTCATCCAGTGAATATTAGGAAAGAACAAATTAGAAACACAACTATAGAGATACCCCATCTCCTCTCACATCCATTTCCCTTCTTCTCAATGGTACACTACTAGCATGGCTGGTGCGCAAGTGAGCACCTACTGAAGCTCCATCAAGCCACCACCTACCCCCATCAACAAACTTCAGCACCACCAACATCCAGAAATTGCAACTCGGAGAACAGCTACATCATAACTAAGACTCAGTCAGTCAACAAGTGTGATATGCCACCACCACAATTCAGTGAATTAATATGTTGATAAGTGACATGATAATATTGATTGTTAATATGTATATAAAGAAGTAACTAGGGATTGGTTAATTGTGTTAACATTCCAATGTTAATTGGCAATTGATAAACTATTGCACTTGTTCTAGAACTGGAGTTATGATTGTTGTGACAAGTCAATTACAGTCATATGCTATAGTAGAAGGTGCACATAATTTTTTTTTTGATAAACAAAAAAAAAAATTATGTGCACCTTCTACTATAGCATATGACTGTAATTTTACTCATCATATAAATGTGTTGAAGCTTAAAAAAAAGAGTTTTTTGTCAGAAACAACCTTTTAAAAGTGCCATTTTGTGAGAAACAACCTTATAAATTTTTTTTTGTGAGAAAAAATCTTTAAATGCGATTTTCTTGTCAGATCAGACCCTTCGACCATTTTCCGGCATTGACTTGAATTTTCCGGCGAAGACTTTTTTTTGACCCCCTTCCCTCTCTTTTTCCCTCCAATTTCTTCCTCCCAACCCCACCCCAACCTCCAGCATCACCCCCCAAACTCCATCCCCCTTCCCTCTCTCAAAAACACGGCTAGGCCACCACAACAACACCACCACCGCTCAACCACCTTAGCAACACCACATCAACCAATACTACCACCATACGAACACCCATCAAACCCCACAAAACCGCCCCCCTCGCCCACCGAAACCCATGCCCCACCACTACACCAATAAAGCACCACCTCGCCCCTAAAACCACCACGAAATCACCCCATCCCCCACCACCAAAGCCACCCCCTTCCCCTCCTCCACCCCGAAACCGCCCCTGCCTAGGACTCGAAACCGGGAATAGAGCAAACAATAGCGGCAATAGTTCCCCACCGGTGATGTTAGGCGATGCTCGACCCAGATCAACTCCTCTCACGCATATCGAGTAGTGGGGGTGGTTCGAGTAGAGAGAGGGAAGGGGGATGGAGAATGGGGGGTGAGGCCGGAAGTTGGGATGGGGTTGGGAGGAAGAAATTGGAGGGAAAAAGAGAGGGAAGGGGTAAAAAAAAGTCTTCGCCGGAAAATTCAAGTCTTCGCCGGAAAAATCAAGTCAATGCCGGAAAATGGTCGAAGGGTCTGATCTGACAAGGAAATCGCATTTAAAGGTTGTTTCTCACAAAAAAAAAACTATAAGGTTGTTTCTCACAAAATGGCACTTTTAAAAGGTTGTTTCTGACAAAAAACTCTAAAAAAAATTATAACTAATAAATTCCACTCATTCAGATAAGAAATGGCAAATGAAGAACCGAAGTTACGGAAACCCAATCCAACTGAAAAACAACCCAGTCTTGAAAAAAATTATGTTGCTAATGTTTTGGAAAAATGAAATCTCAAGGCACTTCTTTCTTTTCTCTTCAAAGATAAAGAGACCCCTTCCACTAATAGTGAGCATCCTTCTTCATCGTTCAAAAATTTAAAAAGCAAAATGTCATCCGGTGTTTCAAGTGCTAGAACCTAGAAGAGTATCATCTGTGATGAACAATTTGAAAAGTGATGTTGAACTTCTTCCATAAGAAAAACAATATGAGCAATGAATCATTCTCCAAAGATCAGGATGCAGTGAGGACAAAATATCATTAGATAAACCTTCCTGAACAAAAAAATATGTATCATGACCCCATTTTTAAATCTTGGATCTGCCACTATGTCTAAAAGTTCATAAAGCACTACCACTTATTAGTTAGAGATCTTGTATTTTGACTAGGATCATCTTTTCAAACTCTTACTTAGATAACCTGCCTGCATTCTAATGATCACAACAGTAAGCAACTTATATTAGCAGCGAATTCAAAGTTGAATTGATTGCGTCATGTGAAACGTCCATCATGTATGGTTCATTATTTTCCAGTGACCAAGACTCCTTATTTCTTCCCAAAAGGAAAAGAAGTAAAAAAAAGTAAGAGCCATATTGCAAATTAAGAACGTAAGCGGAATAATATTTACTAGCCCACCTATGTAAGCAAATGTTGCCAGGCAATTTACGCACATCAGAATACCTTGTTATAATTTTGCTGGAAAAAAGGACACATGTAAGAAGTATGCCTAGCATGCAGGTCTTTGTCTTGACAGGTGATCCATCAGTTGATTGTAGAGAAATTCCAAGAAAATTAGTTGCACAGCCTTAACGCTTTTCGCGTTTTCATACCATTTATTAAAAACTGTATATTATTTCTGTGTTGGAGTTGTAACTTTAGATCCAATAAAGGGCTTTCATACACCGGCTAAAGCAACGTACATAAGAGCGACATAAGGGAAGCAGTAAAACTTGCAAGTTATGGATAGAGGACCCACACAAGGCTAACCAAATGTACACTCTGAGAAGACAACACCTTACTTTGCCAACCCACCATCTCAACACCATATTTTGTCTTAATAAGAATCCTCCACAGTGTCACCAACAGCAAGTAAGCCTCTAGATACATAGAACATAGAAGAGCACCCAAACAGCCAAACTTGGATTACCTCACATGGACGTTAACCTATCAAACTGAATATCCACTAATAGAGACTTCCAATGAGGAAGTACTGTGCCCAATTAGATATAACAACGCCAATTGCTCAATGAAGAAATCAAAGCTCTCTAAATACCCCATACTTGAGGAAGTAAGCCTCTAGATCCATAGACTATAGAAGAGCACCCAAGCAGCCAAACTTGGATTACCTCGCATGGACGTTAACGTATCAAACTGAATACCCACTAACAGAGACTTCAAATGAGGAAGTACTGTCCCCAATTAGATATAACAACACCAATCACTCAATGAGAAACTCAGAGCTCTCTAAACACCCCACAGTTTTTGCACCCTCCCCAACCCGACCGACCTATTTTTCCTTTGGTATCAAAAACTCCATAACATGAATAAAATTGGCTCCCAACAGTTATGAATTGCGAATCCCTCGTTGCTCAATCAATCAACCAAAAATTCAGGCACATAATAATCCCAGCTGACGCATCCGAAAAGAAACGATTAAATAACTACATGACGCCTATTAGCATAGCAAAGCAACAAAAAGTATGTACCTTTCAGGGGTAATATCCGAAAACTTCTTTGGACTCCATGACATTAGCAAATTTCCAACACAAAGCAAGCTACCTTCATACTTAACTCCATTTACCTTAAACCCAGTATCATCAAACCTAATGAAATGTTGCGACGAAAACAATAAGCCTAGTATTTTATGACATAATGAAAATAATATTTTTGCACATTATATGACACCCATATCAAATTAAAATCAAATGTAAGAAAAACAATTTACTGTTGAAAGCGGAGTTGGTCTTCGGGGACATTATCAATTACATTGATCTGATCATAGAGAGAGAAAGTTCGTCGAAGTGAAGGTAAGGGTTTACTGATTAAATGGGGTTTTGATATATCTTTTCTCAGGACTTTCAACAGAGACGGAACCTTCTCCCCTGCTATCTGCCTCAGCGCCATTTCGCTTCAATTCCAGGATCCTTTATGAACTAGGCATTTCTCTTCCCCAACAATGATAAAACCACTCTTAATAACATTTTTTTTTCCCTAACATTTTATATTACCCTTTTTTCACCAAATACCCCTGACAAATTAAAAAATTCATGATATACCCTCAATGTTCCAAAAATTCACCATATACCCCTGACATTTCAAAACTGTTCACAACTTACCCTGTTTTTTAACGTCAGTTAAGTCGCCGTTACCATGTATTTACAAGTTTACCCCTACTTAGTGTTAAGTGTTTTTGCGGCGTTTATTTCCTGGACACGTCCTGTTCTTGCAGTTTATGAAAGAAAAAAATTAGGGCCCTTCATCTTCTTCTCTCCTAATCTTTGTTCACCCCAAATCGCGAAAAAAAAACCCTAGAAATTTTCGAAGTAAACAAAGTTGCTGAGTGATTCATCTTGGACTACTGAACGCGAAGACGCAATTGTTGGTGGTGTTGAAGAATAACGAAGCAGAGGAAGAAATTTGGAAAGTTCGCGGAGGGCAAAATTCAAATTTTTGAACAAAATTTGAACTCAGGTTAGTTAAAGTTGGTTCGCATTATGTTTAGGGTTAATGTCTGGGTTTATGTGTTTGTTTGATATGCTTTGAAGTGTCCATTTTGCTAAAAGTAGAATTTTGTTGTTGTTTGATTTGATGTGCATGTGTTAGGATGGTAGTTGTTTGGTTGTTGATGCACTATGGTTCTCATGACTTTGATGTTAGGGTTAGTGACACTGACTTGTGTCATTTGATTGGGTTGTTTGAGGAAATAGTTACTGAGTCTGAGAAGCAAAATGTATACTTACCCAAAGCATTTAGGTTGTTATTCAGAGGGCCTAGAACAAATAGGAAAACAGAGCTTGCATCTGACATGGACTTGACAAAGTTGTGGGATATGTATGTGGGTAGTGACACCATAGAACTGTGGGTTGAGGAAACAAACAGTCCTGAGATAGTGTTTAGGTCATATTTAGCTTTGAAGGAACAAGCTGAGAGAGAGGTCAAGGAACAGAGGAGGCTTTTTGAGGAGAAGTTAAGGAAGGAGAGGGAGGAGGAACTGAAAAAACAGGCTGAAGAGGAAGAAAGATTGAGAAAACAGGAGGAGGTTGAAAGGGAAGAAGAGGAGTTAAGGAGGCTCCTATTGGCTGTGGAGGCCCCAGTTAGGGATGCAGAGCAACCTGAGGTTGTCTGTGAGTACATGAGGGTTTACTCCTCACAAGACCATGTTGAGGAATTTCCAGGGGATTCACAACCCCCACCATCACAAGACCAACAGAATGAGCCTTCACCACCACCTGCCACACCACCTGCTTCTCCAATCCACTCACCGCCACCTACCACACCACCTAACCCCTCACCAGCACCTCCTTCACCTCCAACTGCCACACCCTCACAACCACAACAACCTCCCTAACCTCCAATCGCCACACCATCACAACCACAACAACCTCCCTCACCTCCACCACCGGCTAGCCCCCTAACTGAATCACCACCACTTTACTCACCACCCCATTCACCACACCACTCAACACAACCCCCTCAACACAACCACCCTCAACATCACAGCCTCCCTCAAAGCCCGAAAAAGGAGTAGGCCTGCTGGGTTTAGGATACCTAAGAGTACTGCTGTTAAATTTGGGATCCCAAGGCCTAAGATGAAAGCTGATGTAAGGAATAGCAGGGGGAGGGGGAAGCTAACCGAAAGCCAACCTCAGGTGAGTGAGGAGTCTACTGAGGATGAGAGTGATGATGATTTTGAAGTGATGGATGATGATGAGAGCAGTGGGGATGAAATTTTTGGAACTGATTTCATTGAGGATGAAATCAGTATTGATGTAGAGGATGATATAGGTGATAAAACTTTTGAGGATCACCTTGATGGTAGTGCATCAACAGACAAGTTGTATAAAAATGGGACAATTTGGTGTGATGCACCCTTTGGATCAATCAAATTGCACCCTTGGCTTATCTTCCCCAACAAAGAGGAGTTCCTAGATGTTTTGAGGGATTTTTGTATATAGGAGGGGTTTGGATTGAACATAGAGAAGGATGATAAGAAGAGATTCACAGCCACTTGCATTATGGCATGCTGTGAATGGAGGATACATGCATCAGTGCTGAGTGATAATGTATCTTGGGAAATTTAAAACACTAAGGGGTGAGCATACAACTTGTGGGAGACTGGAGGAGAACCCCATGGTGAGTTCTAAGTGGCTTTGCAAGCAGTTGGCTAATGAGGTGAGAGGAAACCCAGACATTCCTGTTGAGTCCCTCCAAACTGTGTGCATGAATAGGTTTAGGTTAAGGGTAAAAAAAGGTTGTTGTACAAGGTTAAGAGTTTGGCAAGGGTGGAAATTTATGGGGGCTTTGAGGAGGCATATAGTATGCTTCCTAGGTATGCTGAAGTGATTAAGGAGACAAACCCAGGAAGTTATGCCCTCATCGGTTGGACAGGAGACACAACCCAAAGTGAGCCCAAGTTCAAGTCTTGCTTCATAGCCTTCGGTGCTCGGAGTTAAGGGCTTCATTAGAGGATGCGGGACCCATTATTGGGATAGATGGAGCTCATCCGAGTGGCAACTACAAGGGGATTTTGTTGACAGCAGTTAGCATAGATGGCAACAATGAAATTTTTGTCATTGCCTATGCTATTGTGCCAACTGAGAGCATTGCTTCATGGAGCTACTTCTTCAGCAATCTGAAATTGGTTTTTTTGCAAGAAGGGTGCAAGAGGACTGACTGGACCTTCATCAGTGATAGGATGATGGTAACATCCTTAACTTATTGTGTTAATTTCATCACATTAATTTACTTGCCAGTTAAATGTTTTGAGCATAGCTTGTTTTCTTATTTGCAGGGTGTTGAGTCAGCATTGCTAGATGTGTTCCCTCAGGCAACAAGGATAATTTGTTGTCAACACCTCTACAGCAATTGCAAGAATGAAGGCTTCAGTGGAACATCCTTCCATAAACTTTTTTTGGACTGCAGCTGATGCTTACAACTACTATGTGTACACTAAGGCCATGGAAAAGATAGCCAAGTACAATCCCAAAGCTGTTGAGTATTTGGAGAAGTGTACAGAGCAGTGGAGTAGAGCATTCTTTGACAATGGTGTTTGTTGTGATCACAACACCACAAATTTTGTGGAATCTTTCAATGCCTGCACTAAGCCATACAGGGACTTACCTGTACTGACCCTACTTGAAGGTATTGGTTTTTTTGGTTGCATTTTCTTGCTTTTAAATCTTGCACTTAATTAATGACATGGTTTATCCCCTTGGTTTTTTTACAGAAATAAGAACATGGTGCATGAGGAGGACTGGAGCAAGGTTTGATAAAGCTGTGGACATGGGTCCAAATGAACTCACAGAGTATGCAAAGAGGATTTTGGAAGTAAGGAGTGATGAGTCAAGGTTTTGTTATGCCACAGCATGTGGAGGTGGTGAGTATGAGGTGAGGGATGGCAATGTGAACTTCCCTATTAAGCTTACAACTTCTAAATGTGGGTGTGGGAAATGGCAAGGGTCAGGCATCCCTTGCAAACATGCTCTAAGGGTCATATTCAATCAAAGGCTTAAGCCTGCTGATTTTGTTTTCCCATTCTTTAAGGGGGCAGCATACAAGCTCACTTATGGTGATCATATCCACCCTATGCCTGACCCCACTCAGTGGCCTGAGTTCAACCTCCCTCACATTGCCCCCCTGATATTAAGAGACCACCTGGCAGACCTACAAAGCAAAGGAGGAGAGGGCCTAATGAAGCTAAGAAAGGGAAGAGGCACAGCTCAGTTAGGTCTAAAAAATGCAAGGAAGTGGGCCACAATTCCAGGACTTGTGGAACTGATAAAGGGAAGGGGAAAGGCACCAAGAGAAAGGCAGCTGTAGCTTCTACAAGCCAAGCACCACCTAAGAGGGCCAAGAAGACTTCCAAGGCAGATGGGGCTTCCACCAGTCAAGCACCACCTAAGAGGGCCAAGAAGTGATTACTGTCCTTTTGCACAGTTTTTTGGGGTTAGAGTTTGACAATATAACTTTTTGTATAGCACTCATTACATATGCAAGCAAGCCAAAACATGGATTTTTTGTGCATTAAGTTGCAAATAGGATTACAATGCTAGAGGCCAAGAGGCCATACTACTTTTGTAAAGCAAATAGGTGGCGGTTATCTTTTTGAACTAAATATTACAACTATGTGCTTCACTTGAAGATTACTAATATCAGCACCACAAACATGATTAGCCCTATTTTAATTGTTGTTGTCATTAATTTTTGTTGTTGTTTAACTTTCTTCCTAAGTTGCTTCACTTCTTCTCTCAACTGGCTACTTGGTGCACTGTCTTCTTCCTCTTCATATATGCTTCCTCTATTCTGTCCTCACATAAGTCTGCTGCCCCTGCTCATATATTCTTGTTGGGTGTTGTAATTCTGCTCAAATGTCCCTTTGCACCATTTGAAGTTGTTGCAATCATCGCACTTATAGTATAGCCTGCTTGGATTTGTTGCTGTCTCTGAACTTCGAATGCTAAATCTTCTTCTACAACTACAGTAACAGTTAGGGACCTTAACATATGGAAATTCATGAGAAGAAGAGGAGCTTTTAGTATGTGAACTCATTACATTAAAGTGAAGCAATTGCTTATTAAAAAAAGGGGATGCTAAACAGCCAGAAAACCTGCTGTATTTATAAGCTAAAACCCAACGGCTAGTTTTTAAAATCTGGAAAAATAGCCGTTGTAGCATCAAAGGGTATTTGGTGAAATAAGTTTACATGAAAGGGTATATGGTGCATTAAGTTTCAAACTCACGCCCAGTTAACGGATGTTAACGAAAAGGGTAAGTTGTGAACAGTTTTGAAATGTCAGGGGTATATGGTAAATTTTTGGAACATTGAGGGTATACCATGAATTTTTTAATTTGTCAGGGGTATTTGGTGAAAAACCCGTTTATATTATTCAGTTTGAAGCTCATGTGATGTACCACGATTTTTAATTGTGTTCAAATTTTAATATATATATATATATATATATATATATATATATATATATATATATATATATATATATATATATATATATATATATATATATATATATATATATAAATATATATTAGGACTAGTTTAAAACCCGTGTAAAAATGCACGGGAGGCTACTTTTGTATGTCATATTATAAATTATTTACCAGACGAAAAGAGACATGTTATTAATGACAACAATATTTTTGTTTAATGAGAGTATGATACTCAATGAAATCAAATTGAATAGACAACACATTATTAAAGAAACAAACAGTTACACTTTATCTTTACTAAAACATAAAAAATAGTGTCAATTACAATTGTATACACAATTCAAACATTTTGAAAAACTTCCTTATAAACCACATTGGTTGTAACGGATGAGTTGCCACGATCTTTATCACATATCAAGATTTTCAAACCCTTTTTGCATGTAACTCTTGAAATAGCCACATACAATTGTCCGTGACTGAACACTGGCCGGGGGAGATATAAGCCAACGTGCGCTAAGGACTGTCCTTGGCTTTTATTGATTGTCCTTGCAAAACAAAAAACTAATGGGAATTGTCAACTTTGTTGCATATGATGGGGTAATTAAGTGTCATCCGTGGAATAAAAACTTTATCACCAGCATTACTACCAGATACAACAACTGCCTCAATAATTCGATTGCCAAGGTGCTTAACGACTAATTTAGTACCATTACAAAGCCCAGAAGTCTGATCAATATTCCGTAGTAGCATCACTGGTGCCCCTACCTTTAAAGTTATATTATGATTTGGCAAACCCCCGTACTTGATTGTATTCAGAAATTCAGAAGAGTTCATCTCATATATTCCAAAATTCCCTTCCTCCATTGAAATTGCATCTGAACTCAAGTACATTCTTTCTTCACTTGGTAAGCGTGACAACACACGATCATTAACCATGTCAGCAATTTCATTAGTTGCAGCACGAATAGCTCTTTCTTGAAAATAACTTGCTTCCCAGATGTGATTTTCTAGATCAGCATATGTGCTGTCGACTATTGCAGAAATAGAGTCATCTCCTCCATATATCAATGCTTCATGAGGAATTTCTACATCGGCTTCACCATCATTCGGTTTACCAACTTTGCCATCTCCGATGTTCAGAATGTACTTAGAGAACTCCCTAATTTCTTCCAGATTTGACTTACCAAATCCTGTTCTGAGACGCATGTTTTACGTCAATCTAAGAACACGACAAAAGTCCCATAAATAAGAACTATTAATTGCTGAAAAGACAATATCTTTCCTACTACCTTTGGGAACAACGGGCAATATTTGTCTTAAGTCTCTAGCGAACACAACCACCTTACCACCAAATGGGATATGATGATTTGCTGGATTTATTGATTGGATAACATCCTTTAAGCTTCTATCAAGAGCTTCAAAGCAATATTTATGCATCATGGGAGCTTCATCCCAAATGATAAGCTTTGTCTGCATAAGTAGTCTTGTCAAGTCCGATCCAGGCTTAATGCCATGACATGTTGAGTTCTCATCGACATTTAGCGGTAGGCCAAATCTATAATGCGCAATTCTCCCACGTGGAAGCAACAAAGAGGCGATTCCACTTGATGCAACTGGCAAAACAATTTCCCCTTTACGCCTTAATGCTGCACATAATAATTTCCACATGTACGTCTTTCTCGTTCCTCCATAACCATATACAAAGAATACACCTCCTTTACAGTGCAATACATCAGACATGATTTCATTATAAATTCCACGCTGCTCATCAGTCAGTCCAGCATAAAAGTCATTTGGAAATGGCATTCCCGTAAATTTATGAAGGGTGCTACCATTACTTTGTAACTTAGCTTCAATGTCAGCCAAATAAAAGTTTTTCAACTGTTCATCACTTCGACGTAATGTTGCAAAACAAACACAACGTGTGATAGGAAAAAATTTAAGTTATTTCTGTAAGGCAATTTAGTATACACAGTTATTACATAAAGTGATATAAAAGTAAATATACCTCCGTCTTGGAGAAGTCTGCGTTGTCTATGTAGAGTATCGTCAGAAAGAAGGTGCCAAGTTTTTTCCAAAATAGTCTCGGGTTTTGTCAAACCGCACGACAACAATAGCATGCAGAAAAGATTGTGGAGATACCGTCCAGATTCTCTTAAACCGACGTCTATTATAGCATCAATGTACTCCTTGTCATCATCTAACAAACCTCTATTACAAAATTTAAAAATGTCTGCAAAAAGAATTTTTCACCTGCTCCTAGGGAGACATGATAAATTCTTCCGATGCAAAAACCCTTTATTCGAGGTGTCCATTCACGTGGACCTTGTTGCCATACAAATTTTGTAGGGAATTCAACATAGCTTAATTCTCTTGCTTCGGCATATTTTTTGTTGCACTCCATCCATGACAAAAATTTTGTCCTCTCAATATTAGGTCTCTCGAGCACATATTCTAAATCAGCATCATTAGTGTAAAGCACGGTTTGCTCGTCAGGCAAGTGAAAACTCAACCTTTCGACAGGCGGGGTTCTATAATAAATAGTGATACCGAAAATCCTCCACATGGCTTCACATGGGGATATGTATCGACAATCATAATACATTTTGATTTCATCTATTTCCTTTGATCTTCAGAGTTTTGACGGTTCTGGTACGCTGTTGTCGTGACTCTGTCATACCCCTTATTGATATACTTAAACAAATATTTGATCGATCTAGATTGGTTGCACCATTCTACATTAATATGGGCATGATACTTACACAACAACTTTGGATTATAAGGAACGACAAATCTATTGTCAAGCGTGATGCCATTCTTTTCGACGGTTGCATCACTATCTCTTCTCCTGTAAACAAGATATCCATCTTCATCAACAATTGTTCTCTCATTGAACTTTTTTGGGAAATTTTTTGTGCACTTCTTTTCCGTGGTATATGGCGCGCCATGGTTCAAAGCACCACATGGACCATGGATCATGAACTCTGTGACAACATCGTACAACTCTGGATTTTTATCTTTGTTTGGCAGCTCAAGGCAAATAATTTTGTCTATTGCTTCGCCATTAGGAAACTTGTCATCACGATGTAAGAACAAAAGTATGTGTGCGTGTGGCAATTCACGCTTTTGAAATTCAACGGTGTACACAACTTTAACATTGAAATTTAGATAAATGTTAAGACAACATGTTATGGGATATTTTTGAAGCGTAAGTGTCAAGTTTCATAAATACATATTCATACAAAAAACTTGCAATAATATCACATTCATATGTACATATTTTTATTTGAACCTCAACAATTTGATTACCTGCTCGTACTCGGGCGAAGATGTTTTTATCCATTAAATCTTTGACCAGCTGATTAAGTTTCATCTTAAACACTTGACATATAATATCCGATCTATCTTCAGGTCTTAAGCCCCTCTTCGATACAAACCGTGTGATCTCGGGCCACTTTGGGTTACATGCATGTGAAGGTTATAAACAAATATGGGTAACCATACCACCTACAAATAGCCATCGCATCTTGGTAATTCTCCCTCATGTAACTATGTCCTTCAGTGAATGTGTAACACCCCGACAATTCTCTATTTTATAAAATACCTTTTTCCCACAAAATATAGAGAATCACCAAGATATTATCGCCCGTGTGAAAACGTATCGGCTTACTCAGAATTATACAGCGGAAAATAAATAAAGTACTTGAAATCATTAATTAAACTTAAAGCATATTTTAATGTCTAAGAACCACAATGTTCTCAAACTAAGTCAACCATAAAGTCAACTCCAAAGTCAAACCAAAGTCAAACCAAACATTAAAAGTAAAACTAATGAAACATAATTAAACCAAAGGTATAAGAGTATTAAAAGAGGTCAAAACACAAGTTCTCCCAATTGTTTCGCAAAAACCCAATGGATGCATCATCTTCAAACCTGGAATGGTCGATACTATATTGATCCTAAAAGACTGCTCACCAAAAGGGACATTACAGGATCAATAAGGCGCATCCATGATCGACACACAGAAAAGCACGTAATCAGCAAAGCTGAGTACTTACATGATAAATAAAAAATATAACCTAACATGATACTAATAAGCATTAAATTAGGGATGAGTAATAACATAATAAAATATCAGACTCACTGGACTAAACTTTACTCCACAAAACCAACATGTTATTTCATTAATAAATTTGAATAGTCAATGGATAGAGTTGTCCAACCAAACCTTGTCTTCAATTTAGAAGACGAAGTATGGGCGCGGCTCCGTACTCCCACGACCAACGAGATATTGAGGTACTAATTAAATAAAAAAATAGGACACGGTGATCAATCCGATTCCAAGAAAATTCATGGGCTACCACCATGTACTCCGACTCATACAAGTCCAACACTTTAGACGTGCACAAGTCTAAAGCTTATTGCTATTCACTTTTCACTTTAAGTATTAATATTTTATTTGATGTTGGGACTCACAACAATAAGACAACCAACACAAATAACATGAATACACAAAGACTCCAATTTTTATCTTAGGATTAAATACTGTGATCATACAACTCAATTGACCCAGAATTAATCCCATTTATTTATTGACTAAGATCAATAACCAACCAACCTTTATTTGTTGACTTAAATCAACAACCAACCAACCTGTCAATAGGTGAATATCCAACTTTACTAAAAAAGGTCCACGGTCCTTATTAAGTAAATAATATAATCAATTCAAGGGAACAACATGATACATTTCATGATCCAATAAACAATACATTTATTAATCCCTCATGTGAATTAATAAATTAAACGTTCCCAACCCACAGGCTTGCATCAATCATCCACACAAACATGTAATACTTCATAATAGGCAACATGCTTCACACAACAGTACAAAACATGCAAATCCACTTAAATATAAGCCACATATGAACTATAAAAAGTTTCCTACACATAATACTATATAATTCCTAACCTTAGGATATGATGCTAGTCATAAAACACATAGGCATATACGTACTTTGTGTAAACAATACGGGAGGCCACTTTAAACTCTTTAGAAGTCACTCAAAGTAAAGTCTCCGCCTACCAATTATCAAAACATTCAAGTATTAATACTCTAATAAAATTACAGGAACTTTAAAGTGCTTAAAATTCTCTTAAAAAATATTTTAAAACTCTTTTAAACACTAAAACTTCAACCTTTACTATCCCTTAATATAGTACTACCAAAATAGTCATTTAAAATCCTAAAAATCATTACTTTAATACTTAAAATCCACTTTAAACATAAAGCATATAATCTGAAATTTATAACTTTAATTAAGAATTACTAAAATCAGAAATTTATTTATTAAAACAATAAATTCACAAACTTTAATTATTAAACCACTCAAATAAAAACAAATTATGAAAATAATATAGAGGAAAAAGAGAGGAAATAAACCAAAAGAAGATAGAGGAACAAGGGCGCCGAGGAGGAGGGGCACCGGCTGGGCTGCGGCGGCTGGACTGGCGACAGGTGTCGCCGGTGGTAGCTGGCGGCAGTCGAGAAGAACGAAAGAGAGAGAGAGAGAGAGAGAAAGAAATCGGGTGAGAGGGTGAGAGAGAGAAATCGGGTGAGAGGGTGAGAGAGAGAAATCGGGTGAGAGAAAGAGATGAGGGAAAAATTAGGACATTGCTTGTTTAATGAGAGGCAAAATTTGTGAGGAAGTAGGGTATTTATAGGTTTCCATTAGAGTCCAATAGACTAATGGGCTTGCTTGGTTTGTTTAATGAAAGATGACAATATGAAAAGGCTACAAAAGTTTGGGCTCCTCTAATCCAATATTAAATTCATTTGTACTACTACTCAACTTATTTAAATTTATTGTTGACTCTCAAAGTCCATGTTAAAATAATTTAAATACTTTGACTATTTAAAAACGTTAAATAAACATTGACTTCAAAATAGTCAATACTCAAGAATTTAATTATTTAAATACTAAAAATACTTATAAATATACTTTAAATATATTTATAAAATTCATAAAATTGTGGGGGATTACAGTGTACCCCTCTTAAAAGAAGTTTCATCCCGAAACTTGACACGAAAACTCTCATAGTTTCAAAATTTTTAGGAAAAATTGATTTAATCAGTCCCAACTATGGCCGTCTTGACAAAAACAGTTCCAACTATCGTTTTTTATTGTTCAGTCCCAACTTTGACCCCTCCTTTACTGTAATACTCCGTATTTTTAGGAGTTATTCTTTTATAAATAGGAAAATATAAAGAATAAAGTGAGAGTATTTTTAATATTAATTACAGAAAAATATAATTTGGGTAAGCCTACAGTTATAATTTAAATATACAACCTACTTTTGTACCTAGTTATATTTTAATTCGGTTTTGTTTTATTTTCAAAATAAAAATATATAAGAATCAGGTTTGGAAAACAAATCCTAGTGAACATATGTTTCACATGGGTATAAAGTAAAGAGGGAACTAAAACCCTATTCTGTTGTAGTGACCAGCTGTTTTTTAATCCCCAAGTCTTTCTCTCTCCTCTTTCTCTTCTGCGTTATTTTTCTTCCTTCTCCTCCCGCGTTCTTTTTCTTTCCTCCTCCCCTGTTTCTTTCATCAACCTACAGCAGCGCCGCACGAGGGCTAGCCGGAGGTTGCACCGCACGAAGATCACTCAGGTTCGTGGCTCGCGCACCGCACGAGAGTCAGGCGAAGCCGCGCGAAGGCTGGTGGTCGAGGTCGTGCAGTGGTCGAGTGTGTGGTCTGGGTTGTGCGTGTGTGGTCGGGCTCGAGAGTGCTGCTGAGTTGTGGGTCGTATCGCGCAAGGTAGTGTGGTAGTGTTGGGTCGTGGGTAGCGCTGCCGGAGTGGTGGTCGGCGACGATTGCCGGTGGTCTTCCGGTGGTTATTCTCTATCTCTTTTCTTTTTAAATTAAATTATAAAAATTTGATTTTGTTATTCTTATGTATCTTTGATTAAGTTTTGTAATTATAAATAAAGTATAGAATAAGTAAAAGAAATCAGATTTATAATATACTTCTAGTTCTTACTGTGATTCTATTTCTTCAATTCTGATTTTATAGTTCTTATATATGTATATATATATACATATATATATATATATATATACATATATATATATATATATATATATATATATATATACATATATATATATATATATATATACATATATATATATATATATTTAAGTTTTGTTATTATAAACAAAGTATTATATAAGTTAACAAAAAAATCAGATTTACAAGCATATTGTTAAGTTCTAAATTTGTGGTTTCAATGAATATTATGAAGGAAAAAGCTTAATCAACGAGAGTGGTTATTTTTATTATTATTCGAACCTCAATATTTAGATAAACGGATTTTTATTTAATATCATCAAGGACTTAGCACTGAAATACTTTCGTTATTCGAATAGGTCCCAATTTCATAAGCGGATCGTTTTAAGTAGTCAGCGAAGATTCTCCGTTACAAGGTACGTACGCGTACTAGTTCAGTTCGATATATTAGTATCATGTTTAGGTTATGATTGTCATATTGGAACCTAGAATCATGATAGGGAACTGTGGTTGATTATGATTGTTGAGATTGTTTGACAACATGAAATCAATTGGAAATCTGTATGTATGTCCTGGTTGTATGACTTGTGAAATAGAATGAATTATTATTGGAATGCGTAATTCTATTGTATCACAAGCATGAAATGAGATGTTGGATTGGAATGTTATGATTAATAAGTGTAGCAAGGATTTATAAGAGGTTGCCTAAACTAAAGGATTTTATATGATGTTAGACTAGCACTAGAAAATAATTTAGTACAAATAACAAATATAGAAAGTAGCTATCAAGACAATAAAACAATTAATGACATCTATAAAAAATTAGAAAAGTTAGAAAGAAAATATGATGAAAGAATGAGAAAAATAGAAGAATCTATCAAAATAATACATATTAATACCAAACAAATATTAGATAAAGTCTACAGAGTAGAAAATGAATTTAATGAAGAGATACAAAATCTTACGATAGAATATAAAAATAGGTTTGATAAAATAGAAGAACAGCTTATATGCAATATCAAAGAAAACACTGAAATATCAGAAATCCGCGAATCAGATAACGAAATAATAAATAATACTACCATAGAAGAATTAACTACTGAAATAGAACGACTAGAGGTAAATAATATAGAGGTAAATACTCTAGAAGAAAATAGTGAGGAATTTTATTCTGAACAATCCAGTCAAGAATTTAGATATTCAAATCATTTAGAATCAGACTTTAATTCAGAAAAGGATGAAGAAATTAACGTACTTACTAAGGCCTACACGGATGACGATTATGATTATATGGAAACTAATAGAAATTATAAACCTACTTTTAAAAAGAAAAAATATGGGTATAATCACATAAATAATGACTATATATGGAAATATCGAAGAAAAATAGAAAACGATTACATACCGAGAGATAACCAAACAGGTGAAACTTTAAATCTAGATTGTGCTACAAATGCTGAATTAGAAATACAAAATTGGATAGCTAGAATAAATGCAAAATTAATAGAAGCTAAAATACCAGTTAGTGCGGCGGCTAATTATATTGAAGCCACAATAACAGGAATAGCAAAAAGCTATTTAACTAATATAGGAATAAAAGAATTAACGGAACTGCGAAGTACTAAGATAGAAGGAACTGAGATGAATGATTCAACACAAATGTTGAAAAAATACGAAAAAATAATTCGAAGAGAGTTTGGCAATCCAAATGCAGATTTAAAATATGCAGAAGCTAAGAAAGAATACTGTAAGTCCCAACTATATAATATGCAAATATGTTCCATGTGTCCAGAAGATTTAAACAAATATAATTGTGCATTCCAAATGAATTATTATGAATTAGGAACTGAAACACCTGAACAACTAGCTATATTTCAAAAATTATATTTTGAAAAATTACCAATACCTATAAACACTATGGTACAAGAAGCATATTATACAGAACCTAAAACAGGAACTTTAGGTGAACAAATATCATTTTTACAAACATGGTATAAAAATTATTGTATTGAAATCAATAACCAAAAGGCATTTAGAAAACAAGCTAAAATAAGTGACTGTTGTGAAAAATATGAAATACCTAAATTTGGTTGTCACAAATTAAATAAAAGATATAGAACTAAAAGACCCAAATCAATGCGAAGACAATATAAAAGATTCAAACCATATGGAAAATATAAAAATAAGAAGCAATCAAATAAAAATTAATTTATAAAAAGAAAAATCTATAAATATGCAAAAAATCCAAAAAGATGTAGATGTTATAATTGTGGACAGATAGGTCACATAGCAAAAGAATGTAAGACAAAAACGAATAAAAATACTAGTAAAAACATAAAAAATGTTAATTTTATTGAACTACATATAGCAGAATATGAAATAGGTAAAAATAATATACCACCAGATGAAGAAATATATGTTTTAGAATACGAAACAGATAATAATGAAATAAGAAGTAGTGAAGAAGAAGATAATACAGAAACTGATAGTAATGGATAAAGAGTTACAAGAAGTTGATTACGATGAAGATATTACTGTACAACATAAAAATCAAAGAGCTATTTTTGATATACAAAAGTATAATGCGTTGAAGCATGAAGGATTTACATTATCTCCTAATAAAATAATTGAAAAGAAAAAATTTGAATTGACAAATTTAACTAAGTATTTTAAAAAGAAAAAGGAAGAATATTTAGTTATAGCTGATAGAGAACATGTTATAGATATAACACAAGTACAAGGTAACACTAGAGTCCCATTAATAACACAAGAGGTGCTAAATGAAGAAATAACCAAAATTAACAACATATTAAAAAATAAACCAATCACATTTAGATTTGTAGAATTAGCAGCCATAGAAATAATAATAAAAGCTTGTTTTAAAGAAGGAATAGATACTTCCTTAGAATTAGAATTAGTTGATGATAGGATCAAAGAACCAATAGAACAAGCTATCATAGCATAACTTAAAGGAAATCTTATTTATCAAAAGGTTAGATTCATAATTAAGCCCAATTATTCTATAAGTTTAACTGACCAAAATATAGAAAAAGTATTAGTCTTATATTGGAAACTAGATGGAATAAACATGACTAATGGATCAAAAGTTATGACAGTACAATCTAAGAATGCTTATATATTAACCGATCAACATCAGGTTTATACTAAAAATAAATTAAGACCAATTACTATAGATACCCCTTTTACAGGTATTATATTACCTATAGAAAAAGGATTAAAATTATATTCTAAACCAAACTATGAAGACTTAGAAATAGTGAAAAAACGATTAAGTATCTCTAGATCTAAACGAGATCTAGCTGACAACTTATCTATTCAAATAAAATCACACGAATACTATATAATTATACAAATAGGAACAAAAAACCTAACAGCACAATTAGAGATCAACACTGAAAATAATTATATTCCTTTAGAAAAACTATCACTTAACATTAATGAAAATTTTAATAGATTAATAACCCTAACAATAAAAATTGCACTACAAGATATAAATATTGAATATATTATAACCTTAAACAATAAAATAATATTAGGAAAAGACTTCTTAGAAAAGGTTAAACCATGGAAAATAGACCAAGACTACTTTGAATTCACTTATAATCAAACCCAATCTAAAACTAGAATAATCAATGAGTAATACTATACCTAGTTTAATAGAATTAATAAAATTACAAAAACAGATAGAAATAGCAGAAGAAGAAAAGGCATATATAAGTCAAAGACTGCAATACATAATATTTGCAGAATGCCATAGAGATAGTATACAAACTTTATCTAATGAAGAACAAAAGAAAACAAGAGATATAGAGGTATTAGAACAAAAGTTACGCAAGATGAAAAATAAATTAGCTATCCTTAATAAAAATGAGTAATTTAATTTATATTTTAATAAAAATAACCTTTGATGGATATAAAAGTAGATATTATACACCAATGGTAGACACAGGAGCTCAAACAACAATTATGAAAGAAAATTGTTTACCAGAATGGAAAAGATTAAATACTCCCTTTAAAATAAACAGATTTAATAATAATAGTAGTAAAATTACTCTTTATCAAACAAATATAAAAATACAAATTTGGGATAAAATACTAGTCATACCTAAGGTATATTGCTTTGAATTAATAGGAAAAGATATTATATTAGGAACTAATTTCTTAAACCAATATAAACCCTTTAGTATAGATAAAGAATTTCTTACTTTGTCTACCCCTTGTCAACATAAGCTAAAAGCCAAGGTAGTTACTAACAAAGAAAGATTACCAATAGAATGGGAAAATTGTAAAATAGGAGAAGAAGCAAAACAAGTCCAAAAAATGAAAACCAAAAAGGGAATCAACAATTTAGACATAATAGAAATAGGAATATTACATATAGATAAACTTACTCCTTTAAAAACTAAGTTAGAAGAATTATGCAGCGAAAATCCTTTAGAAAATTGGCATAAGCATAAAACTGAAATACAAATAACATTAAAAGACCAAAATAGTATCATATCACAAAAACCTTTTAATAATACTCAAAGAGATGAAA